>VXAX01005714.1:518510-648607 GCA_013399835.1 Leptocoma aspasia
TTGTGCTGCCATGTGCTCCTTTGTGCTGCCATGTGCTCCTTTGTGCCGCCACGTTCTCCTTTGTGCCGCCACGTTCTCCTTTGTGCCACCACGTTCTCCTTTGTGCTGCCATGTTCTCCTTTGTGCCTCAATGTGCTCCTTTGTGCCGCCATGTGCTCCTTTGTGCTGCCATGTTCTCCTTTGTGCTGCCATGTGCTCCTTTGTGCTGCCATGTGCTCCTTTGTGCTGCCATGTGCTCCTTTGTGCCGCCACGTTCTCCTTTGTGCCGCCACGTTCTCCTTTGTGCTGCCATGTTCTCCTTTGTGCCGCCATGTGCTCCTTTGTGCTGCCATGTGCTCCTTTGTGCCACCATGGCATTCTTCAGGTGCATGCCACAGCCCGCAGCTCAACTCCATCCCATCTTTTCCCACAGTCACTCAAGTGTGGGACTTGACACTTTGCCTTATTGAACCTCACACTGCTGGCAAATCTTGAAAACACTGTAAGGTTAAGGTTTTGGAATGGGTGGAATTTTTTTCTTTTTGGCATAGGGGATTTTTTAAAACTCAGGGATGTTTTTTGGGTTGGGTTTGTTTGGTTTTTTTCATGTAGGGGAGTTGTTTCTATTTCATGGGCTTGCTATAATCTGCTTCATATATTCCCATCAATTGTTTCCCTATTAATCTTGTTATAGGAAACTTCTATTCTAATGGTGACTCACAAAATTTATCTTTCACCTTTGTGCATGACTATTTCCAAGATAAGTATTTATTTCAAAGAATGTGAGGGATTAAAAATTTCTCTTTAAACTTGATGAAATAAAGTAAAATTAAACAGTTTTTCATTCTACCATCACCCAAATGTCACCACTTTCAAATATTTTCTTACAGAATTCTATTTGTGACAAAGACAAGGTTATCATCTAAGTTTGTCTTTGGAAGCAGTCTGATGTTGGATCAAGAGTCACGATAATAAGAAGAAACTTACACATATCTGCATGGTCAGCTGAGCCCAAAAGATCAGAGAGATGTATTGTGAGGAATCAATGTAATTTTGATTTTTGTCTCAACGTTGTTTGACCAGAGGTATGTATGGAGGGGCTGCACACATGCTATGTGCAGTCCACTGCTAGGAGAAGATGCAGGAGAGCTCTGTCTCTAGGGAGGCTTTGCCTGATGGCCATTTCACATCCCACATGGAATAGGCAGTCAGTAGGAGACCACGGAGGACGCTGTGCCCTCTAGAAAGGTTCTCCAATTGGGTAGCAAAAAGGTCTCCACCACTGGGCTGCAGGTGAATGTCTGGCTGGCCAATATTCTCCTGACAGTGAGCACACCTTGGGAAGAGTTGGGGGGTATAAAAGTAACTGTGTCACAAACTGCTGGGTATTTGCCCTCACTGGAAGCTTTTTGCTTGCCCTCACTTGCTCACTTGCTCATTCTCCTGCTGGATGATACTGGACACTTGGCTGGACACCTGCTGACCACCTCTGAACCTCCAGCCTAGCCTGTGTCCTACCCTACCACTTCATGTGCCTCACCTGCTCCAGCCTTCACCTGTTGTCTCCCTGTATTCCTGCCCAACCCCCACCTGTTTCATCCCTGCCTGCTTTGTTCCTGCCTAGGCCACCTGCTTCCAACCCTGCTTCCCTGATCCAACCCAACACCATGATCCCTGCTGCGACCCTGTCCAGGGTTCTGCACCCACTCACCCACCTGGTGTCTGCCTGCCCATCACCACAGGAGCTGTGCCTCTCCAGGAGGTGTGCAGGCTCCCCAGCACTCAGTGTGCACACACTCCCTGCCAGTTGATGTCACTCCCCAACCTTCTGGTGGTAATGCCTGCTTTTTCTCTCTGTCTCCCCTCTGCCTCCCCTCTCATTCTTTTTCCTTCCTCCTTTTCTGCCTTTCCTATTCTTCTTTAGTAGGCAATGCACTTTTTGCTACCAATAAATGGTTCTCAGATATAATATTTGAGTCATTTGGCTTAATGTTCTGTCCTAGAACATCATTTTTTAAAAGAGCTTCTCATGCCTCCCTTTAGTGGAATGTGACTTATCTTTTACACTTCTTGCCCTTTAAGAAATTTACTGTGGACATAGTGTGGTCTTTAGTTAAGCTTAACTTGGTGGAATATGTTGTGAAAATACACAGTTCAAGGTCTTTGATCATGCATTTTTTCTGGGTTGATACCACGTTTCTGGCAATGTGTTTGACAACTGTTCTTTCATGTAGGTTGTAGGCATTTTCCAGTGTTGACGATCCTCCACCTCAGGCTGATCTCCCACAATCAGCTTCTTCTGTCATACTGCAAGATTACACTAAGGGCTAGTCACAGCACATGGAGAGACCCAGGGAGACAAAAAGAGCAGTGATGGGCAGAGGAAAACTTCTAATCTGGTGGGGGCCTGTGGCACCCAAATCAGCGACTCCTTAGTCTGTCAAAGACTGAACAGCTTCTTGCCTTGGTACAAAACCCACTGAGGCGAGCAAAGCTGCTGTCTCCAGAAAGCCTTGCAATCTGAAGAGTGCTACTGAAACAAGGGAGATAGGGATGCATAAGGGAAAAAGATTTGGTAATTGTGAAAATTACTAAGTGAAGTTTAAGGGTTTTGTGGTCATTTTGTGTAACACTGTGGAGTGCTTAGAGGAAAAGCCAAAAGGAAAGAAAGAGAGGGATCAAAATGGATCAGAGAGGAGCAAGTGTAGGAAATAGAAAAATTGATGAAAAATAGCTGTCTACTGATGAAAGTAGTGTGTAAAAAGAGGTGTCAGTAGATTGAAATTAATTGTCCCTGACCTAAAGTTGGCTTTGCAGAAGCAGTTTCACAAACTTAATCCATCTCTTGTTTGTGTATGCAATATTTGATACGCTTCCAGTAAAATTGTTGGTCAATTATAAAATTAACAGGTTTTCTATAGAATTTGAGCTAAACAAACCTACCTTAGGAATAAAAAATGAAATGAGAGGAAGTAAGGTCTTTCTCATAACACTCCTTGGTTTGGAAAATTTTATATTCAGGAACAAATCTAATAAGAAATCACTAAACCTAATTTATGTTGTTGTATTGGTAACTCAAACAATATCCTTACCCTATAGATTCAGGTTATATGTCAAAAGAAAATTTGATGCTACTGAGTACTGCACATTCTCTCTAGCTGCTTCATGAATAATTTTTTTTTGTTATTCATCAGTCATTTTTTTTATTTTTGTGTCTTTTCTGCACCTTAAAAGTCAAAATTCTTTCACAGCAACCACTAGCAGGAAACACTCAAAGAGAAGGTCTCTGTAAAGTCAGTAAGGCTCAAAGAGGATCATCAGCATGTGTATACATATATCTGCAAGTCTTGCTTCAAACTAATCTTCATATGCCTGGTAAGTATGATAGAAGCTAGAAACTATTTTCTAGATTTTTATCTTAACAATTAGCCCCATGAAGTGTAAAAAATCACTACAAACCCTCATTTGAAGGACATACCTTTTGCTTCCCTGCACTGAATTTACATGTTGCTGTGTATATTTTTCTATGTTGTCTCCTTTCCTCTCCTTGAATTGCCTTGTAATCCTGAGCTGTACCAGCACAAACAGTAAATCCAGTAAACAAACAAACAAACAAACAAACCCAAGTAAGAGATAATAATCATTGCAATTGTCATAATAATTTTATATTTCATTGCATACTTTTATGCAACGGTTTATTGCTCTATCATAGAAAATATAGTTTACACTCTGTGAAATACTTGGCAAAAGAAGAGATTGATGGACTCCAACCCTTCTGACTATCTCCAGACTTCCAGATCCCTCTGGAAAGCTTTGAGAAGCCAGAGAAAATCTCTGAAATGCTTCAGGATCTTTTTTCTCATCAGTGATTTCCATTTGACTTACTCTGTTGTCTACTAAAAAGAAAGCATGTAGTGTTCAGTGCTCTTCAATTAAATGCTCGCTACTGAAGCAGAGGGAACACGTTCCCTTGCTGGTGTTGTGTATATGTGCATTCCTTGAACATGGTTCTAGCTAACAGTATAATTGTTGACCCTCACAACTAAATACCTCCAGCTCATCCCCAAAGCAACTGACAGCAGTTGTTAATTTTGAATTGTATCAGTTCTTGTAACACAAGAAACGTGTAACACATGTAACACATGTAACACATTTTTTGTGTTACATTCTTGTAACACAAAAAAAAACATTACAAAAATAAGGCCACATGATTTTAAAGAATGTTAAAGTATTGTTTTAGTGAGAAATGTTGACTAGTTATAGGGAAAAATGTTTTAGGCTGAGACATTATCAAGGTATTTCTTCACACTGGAAAGACAGATATTAGATTTTTTTACCATATAAATTATTTCAGTAGCTTTATTTTTCTTCCCAGGTATACAAAACACCCTGAACCCATGCCAAAACTAACATTAACAAAATACAAGTAGTGTGCTAAATTAGTGATAGAGTTGCCTCCATCTGTAGTAGACCTAAAAGCTGTGTAAATGCTGAATGAACAGCTTTTCTTTTTTTGGGATTTAAGCTATAAATTAACTATGGTGTTTCCTTCTGGGAATGAAAAGACACTCTATAGTATTTTCCCAGGGAGGGTATCTTTTAGGTGATAAAACAAACCTTTTTTTTTTTTCCTTTGAGTAATAGTAGTAATAGTGAAAATCAAATGTTTCATTATTATTTGTATTTTGTAATGAAAGAGTAAAGAAATCTTTCCTTGAAATAAATGTTTCGGGTTTATTTCCTCAAAAAATATTTAGGCGGTTAAACTTTAACTTAATCTTCATTCATAGCAATGTTCATTACAACCCCAATAATTAGAGCTGTTATGAGGAAGATTAACATCTCAGACACTAGCCATATTTACTATCTATGGAACTAAATAAATCTGGTACAACTTTTCCAAGTAGATCATATTTTTCCATATATACAAATCTTGAACATGTTTGGGAGGTTTGGGTGGGGAAGGGGAGAGGGTAAAATATTCATTTTATTGTCTATTACCTATCAATCTAATTTTACTCAGTAGAAAAAGAGAAGCATTACTAACATACTTTAAAATATGTGATGGACCTATTTAACAAGAAATTGTCAGCAACACGTTCATAAGGACAGATAAGATTAATGTCATTAATATAAATTCAAAATACCTCTTATTTGAATATCTTGTGTCATGAATTGTTTTTTTGTGTGAGGTTTTCTGTAGAAATATCTTCAAATAAACATATTTATTTTTAAATTTAAGACAGTCTCCATTAATTAAATAAACTATAACTAATAAATAAACATATTTATTTTTAAACTTAAGACAGTCTCCATTAATTAAATAAACTATAACTAAAAATAAGTGCTTATTTATCACACATACAAATGTCAAAAAGTGATTTATACTTATCCTAAAGAAATACTAACACCCAGGAACAAGTTCTTTGGATACTCAGTCCATTAACGCTTTTTATTGTGGTGAATGGATAGCATTTTCTGGCCCTTATCCACTGTCCTCAGACCAGGAGGCATAACACAGGACTACAGGATGGCTGAAGCTGCAAGGGACCTATTGAGATCATTTAGTCCAAGGCTCCACTCAAGCTAGAGTCAGCAAGAGGAGGTTTCTCTGGATCATGCTCACTTGGATTTTGCATCCAAGGATGGAAGCTTCACCACCTCTCTGGGTAACCTGTGCCAGTGCTCAATCACCCTCAGAGGAAGAAGTAAGTGTCCCCTGATGTTCAGAGAAAATGTCCAGTGTTTCACCGTGTGCCCATTGCCTCTTGTCCTGACACTGAGCACCACTGAAAAGAATCTGGCTTCCTTTTCTGCACCTCCCTACTTGGAATTCACTTACATCAATAAGACATATCCCACCCATTGAAACTTTTTTCCTCCAGACAAGAGTCTCAGTCGTCTCAGCCTACCCTCATGTGAAAGATGCTCCAGTGCTTAGTCATCTTAGTGGCCCTAATTTTACTGACTTCCTATGGACTTGGAGCAAAATACTTCATATGAACCTCAGAACTACACACTAAAGCAGCACAGAATCTGAAAAATATGAAAACTAAAGGAATCATTTAAATAGATTTTTTTACCTATATCTTCTATTCTTATAGTGGGCCTTCAATTAAATTCCTCAGTGGTTAGTACTTTCAGGTTTTTTTCAATGGTAGGCCGTATATTTTCTTTTCTGATCTTACTTCGGTCAGTTACCCAGCTTGGAATAGAAAGAAATAATAATTTAACAAGATAAAGCAAAATATTTAGTTCATCCAGTTGAATGGTCTCACTGGACCGTCAATTGCAAAGTCACTTTGGGGTGTTGCTGCCTTTCAGCTTCACTCTGATAAGAAGGCAGCAGCAGTACTTTAAAGGCAGCTGTGGAAAGGTATAACAGTGATTTATAACATATAAGATTTTGTTATTTGTGAGTTCATATCAGGCTGAGTTTTAGTCAGTCGTTGCTGCAGTTGGGAGAACTTAGTACTTAAACCAGTTACACGACTTAAGACAGTAATTTTTGTTTTGTTTATTTTTATCCCACTATGTGCAAGTGACCATTATGATAAGTGCTGGGTTTCAAATCCTAATTGTATTTTTACTTCCTTATAGGTATAACTGTATACACCCTGTTAAACTTTGCTTTGCATTTATTTCCTCAAAATCAAGCAGACAGCTTTTTAGCATTATACATAATGGCACTTTCATACAGGGCTATGATAAATCAGAAAATGGTAAAGCCTGCTGAACATAAGTTTCCTTTGATTTTTCCTCTCTTTTTGTAGTAGGAATATGGTCTCTGTTTTTATTTCTATGCCTTCTACAATATTTCCAGCAATCCCATGTTGTCCTAAAGTCCTTACGAACGTCATGCAAATATCTACGTGGGCAGTTCTTGAAAGGCAAACTACTTAACAAAGTGAGCTTTTATCAAAGCATTAAGCTGTTAATAAATGAAGAATGTTTATCCTCAGAAGAGCTTCAAAGAGTGTTTTGATGAAGATGAGCTTTCTTTCTCGCAGCTGTCCTTGCTTGCGGATGGGAGCTGGCAGGCCAGATCAGGCCTGCTGCCAGTGAAGAATAAGTAGGAGGAGGTGGGCAAGGTTTCAGTGCAGGTGTTCCTTTAGAGCTTGCTGTTTGATTACATCCTAAACTGTGTCTGTGAAAATGAGGCTGCTTTGTTCTTTTATGTCTGCACTGTGCTATTTTTAAACATGATAAAACCCCCTGAAAACATTTGCATTTTTTTTAAAGTTACTAATTAGAAAAGAAAAATCCAAGTGAACAAAGACACTGACCAGCAATAACCTATAACAGATTCAATGAATTTTCTATCTTTTCAGTCATGTTGCTGAAGAAATTATTTTTTTTAAATTGAAAATATACTGAATGAAGAGATTAATCTGCAAACATAACTAAATAAAGATGGACAGAAAGACTTTAAATAAATAAAAAAAAATCATAGAAATGCATCTTACTAATCTTAATAGTTCTATGTTGATAGGAGTTTTTCAACACATGGGTGTTTACACCCCTAAAGAGAAATTGGATGGGTATTATTGTCCAATGTCTGCTTTTCAGATTTTGTTATGAATATAGCTCCTGAAATGAGGTCCCCACTCTCTTTTTTTTTTTTTTTCACTGTGTTGGTGGTGTTATTATTTTGTTTGCTGGTGATTAATGTTTTTGCCCTTTGTCCCACCTACTTAGCACATCTATTTCAATCTGGCTGAAATTCCAAGGCAAGCCTTTGGAAAAACATTTTTCAAGCTTGAATAGTAATCATTCCCTTCGTTATTTATAGATTTGATAGACAGAAGAGAAAGACAGCATGGCTTGGATATACCTCACATAAGGACTTAGATCTGTAATAAATCCAGTTGCCAATGAAATCTTATTAACTCCATAAACCATATCACAACATACACATTAAAAAATGTTTTCTAGTAGATATTTCAAATCGGAATGTTTGGAAGTACTGAATATCATCACAAAATGCACAAAACACAATCCAAAATATGGCACGAGGAGTATTATGAACATTACAGTATGCATCTGGATACATAATTTTCTAACTCTGTTTTCTCACCGTGGTGCCAGACTAGTTTACAGAGAGCAGAAAGTGGTCATGCCCCTAAAACTGCAATTTGGTCTGCTATGATGAGATACCTGCATGGCATAAATTAGATATTGGCCTCTCTTTCTTTTTTTTTTTTAATGAGCAGGGACAGAAAAAAACATACTTGTAATATAGAGAAGGGTTTCAAGTAGTTATTCTACTTGAACGCAACTTGTTCTTTAGTTTATTGTAAAATCATAAGGCTGAGAAGAAAATTAATGTAGGATGACTTATATCCCTTTCTTTTTGTCTGAGAAGAATTTTGTCCAATGTGTTTCTTTCCGTTCTTTCTGGCAATAAATATTGAACTTAAAATACTTGAAATAAAACCAAAGTACGTGAAAACCATAAAGTTGAAAGCAAAAGCTTTCAATTTTCAGGCAGTGGACAGATGCAAGGGGAAAAATTCAGTATCTAATTCAGCATCATGAGACTCAATACTGCATTTCCCAGTGTCAGAGTATATCCTAGCCTTAGGCTATCTGGAAGGAACTCTCTTTAGATTAGCAAGTAGTCTTTAAGTAGGGACTGAAAGCCAGATGTGAATATCCTGACAAGTCTCTTAATGCTATATTCTGGAAGCTAGCAAAGGTGCATGCTACAGTGCCTTGCAAAATTCTCCACATTTTGTGAGTGGGTACTAGAGAACAAGAAAGAGTCTATTTGTTATACCGCATAGGACCTATGCCTTACATAAAAGAACAGGTTTGGCTCTTAAGGACCACTTAAGTACTCCAAAAATAGTAAAGCTGCCATGACAGAAGGGACTGAAAGAGGTCTTCCTTGAAATAGTGTATCTTCTCCTATAAAGTACATAAAGTGAAATTTCATTTGTGGGACTGAAAGAGGTCTTCCTTGAAATAGTGTATCTTCTCCTATAAAGTACATAAAGTGAAATTTCATTTGTGGTCTCTCTCCAATGAATCCTTATCTATAGGAAAATGTCAATAGGAATGATTTCATTAATTCACCTTATTTCAGGAAGGCCTCTGATTGCTTAAAATTTTGCCTTCACTATAGACAGGCAATCTTTCTAATGATGGGTTCGTCTTCCCAAAACATTTCCATTCATATTTTTCACCATTTCTTTTTTAGGGAAGCTTTTTTTTTTTTATTTTATTTTTTTATTATCACCAATTCTGTCATCAGATAATAGAAGTCAAATGATAGAATGAATCTATTGTCACTGACACATGCATCTAAAACCAGTAAAGGCAAAAAGGACCTTCCCTTTGGTGATATTTCTACACCATTTTAGTTTGCATTTGTACAGCCAAATGTAATCTCCATGTTATTATGTCAAAAAGATGACTTTTCTTAAGACATGCTAATGTCTTTTTTAGCTCTTGATGTAAAAGATAATAAAAAAAATAAATAGAATGGCATCATAATGGAAACAATTTACTGCCTTTTTCAGCAGAGCAATTAAGCACAGAATGCTAAAAAAGTTTTCTTTTGATATGTGCTTGTTTGTCAGTATGGATGTACTGCAAATACTGTTTGTTATACTCTACATCATTTACATCTAGTAGCTTTACTGATAGAGCTAAACAAGTTGATATTCGTTTTGAGAACTGACAAAAGGCAGCAGATCAAGGTTATGTGTTGCCATGGTCATAGATTATAACTGTTTCAGAAAAGAGAAAATTCAAATAATAAAAGAATCTTTAATGTGAGAAATTCCAATGGCTGCAATACGAAACTAGACAATTTCAGATAGAAACTGAACACACATTACTTAACAAGGGAAAAAACTAAGATTAGATAAGTTCCCTTCCAGTGAGTACTGCAGTACAGTAAATTTTAAAATTACAACCAGGCTCAAAAGCTAGAGGCATTTCCTTTCCATAATTAGAACTATGTGAATAATGATATTTTCACTCTGATAAAAATCTACCTGATCAGAAAATTTTCTGTTTAGTTGCCGGAAGAGATTTTTTCCTTTGTTTCTATTTTCAGAAAAAGCACAGCAACAGATGTAAAAAATAGATTTAAGTACTTATAATAGATTTGATCTCGTTTAAAGCAAAAATTCCAGGAATTAAACCATTATTTTGAAATTGGAAGAGGTAGAAGAGTCAGGTAGAAAGTAGCTTAGAAACTGGGTTTTCTCAGTCAGAGCTGTTCTGTTGAGTATTCTGAAATGAGTTTCTCATGCCAAATTTCATTAATTAACAGATAGAAAAATTTCAGTGAAAATATAGTAAGGAAAATATTAGGCCATCCTTTGTCCTGCCTTTACGGAGTTCAAAACTCCCTATTATGTTTTTTCATTTTGTTCTTGTAGTGAAACAAAATATTAATCTGTGGGAAAATATATAAACCCTTTTTCATTATTGTTTAAATTTATTGGAAAGATAGGCTAAATGTAGTGAGGGAAGAAGTTGATAGTGCAAATGGTCCCACTGCTCACCAGGTGGTTGGCAGACAGAACAGAGAGAAATAGGGAACAGAGCAAAGACCTCTGTTCAGACTCCTTAAAATCCTTGGGTTTGCCTATATTTTATGAGTACCAGGAAGACAGAAATACATTAGAAAGTCCAGTCACCCAAGCATGCACATGATTCCCAAGTTTCCTCTAACCCATGAGACGTAAAAATGCCATTTATATTTTAATAACTGTTTGAGATGTGCAATGTACATATTTGGCAGTTTGTTCAAGCATCACAAGAGCCTTTTAAGGGAAACAAATGAAAAACAGCTTGGTTATATTTTCCACTCTTCCTGCTTTGACTCTCCACCTAAAACTAGGCCAATTAAAGTCCCCTGTAGGTAGCTTTTTCGAGAGGCTTCCAGCCTGAAAGTAATGTGTCTTAGGGAAAAGTCAGCAGGAGGTGAATAAGGTTCAGGAACAACAGAGTGTCAGTAATAATGCATCCTCGGATAATAGGTCTTATCTAAAACTTTAAATTCAAATGTTATGTGTTGAAGAATTCATACTTTATCGCAACCTTTTTTGAAAGAATGCCTATCTAAGCTTTTTCTTCAGAAGTGTAGTAAGTAAAGAAAGGAATTAGAAGTATATAATTCCACTTCCAGGCTGTATAATCACAATGGACCACTAAGATACACTAAGACATTTCTTCTCTCCTTATCTCATCTCTCTTAATGTGTTTGAACACACAGATCTTTGAGATCTTAAAAAATATATATAAAGATAAAAGGAGTACCCTGAGGAAGAAAATATGCCTTTCCCTTCTTTAGCTCCCATAATCTGTCTGACAATTAACTATCTTTATTTTGGTTTTGAGTGCATCACAGTTAGAGTGGATGGTTTTTCAATGTCTAGAGCAATGCAAAGACAGCAGTAAGGTATCCATGTACTGAAATAAATCACCCTACTTTCAGGAAGTTTGCAAGTGTTTATAGCCAAGCAATATCTTTGCTCCTCTGTTTATCTGCTGAAAACTGACGTCAATGATGAAAATGTTAATATTTTACAGAATGCATCTGAATTACAATTAACACAGCATTGAAAAAACCCCCACAGGGTTCTAAGCTGGTGTTTGTGCCTCGTGGACTGACATCCTGACAAATTTATCATTCCCTTGACCGCTGAATAATTTTCAACACCAATATAAAACATTGAAATACAAAAAGGAGTCTCCTTAAAAAGGAGACTTCATAGGATCTACATGACATATACATACTGTAGGAAAAGTATTGCTGCATTTTAAATTATTAGTTAAGACTATTTTATTTGTATAAACATCAATTAAGAGAACAAATGCATAGTAGCAAACTGCACAGCAGGACAATAAGTGGCCAGCAGTAAAAGTCTCTAAATCTCAAAATAATTAATTAGAAGGGTAAAATTCTTATCTTACAGAGTAAAATTGTCTTTGATTTCCCTCCCTCTGTGCAGAAGGCCTGCATAAGAGCTGGAAATCAGTGCCATTTAAGCCCTAATTTAACAGTTTAGATAGCATCTCAGTGGGACTTAGAATTTATGTTAGTTGTATTGGGGAGGTAGGATGACATACTTAATACAGGTAAAGAAGATAAAATAATACTATTTTTTGAATAATTTAGTGGGAAGAGGTAACATAAATAAGAAAGAAAAGTACAAAAATGTCTCAGGAATTCTAGTGTGTTTTAATGAAGCTCTTCTTTCACCAAACACAATAAAAGAAAGCAACAGCTAAACTTCAGTCAGCAGAAGTCATTTGCTGTAGTACACTAATAAATTTCTCCTTTTCATCTCTAAACCATGGGAAGACTAAATTCACAATCTATTCTTAATAAAACACATGGTCAATGAGCTTCATTTGCTTGGTTGCCAACTGCTCATGTATAGACAAATTTTTTTGTTAGTATAAACTAAAAATAAGAAACTTTATTTTGATGTTAATGTATGTTCTAGATTGCTTCCACATTTGACATTCCTTCTGACTTTTGATTAGAAGTCTGTATTCTAACTGAAATTGAGAGTTCGATTCTTTCTGGAAGAATATAAGAAATGGAGACAGAAATATGTGTTCTTTTCTTTTTGCCATTTGAATGCAATTCTCAGCAATGCATCCAGTTCAAGCAGTAAGAGAGAAACATTATGAGTCACTGGTTAATTCAGGATGTTACCAATATTATAAACAGATAGAATGAATATACTTCCCTGTAAAAAAGGCACAAAAACTGTCCACATCCTTTATTCATATGTTCTGGTACATCATTCTAAATATCTTAAGTTTTGTAAAAAAGCATAAGAAATCATGCACACTTTGTTTTTATATTTCCTATTAAAACCAGGAATTAGTTTTCCAGTATTTAAGAAAAATCATCTTCTATGCTTAGCTTCTGAATGTTCTGAATACATGTCCTGGCTTGGTCTGTGTAAATGAAATTTTAATTAGTTCCCTTAAATTTTTCACACCTGAAACTTTTAAAGTAAAAATGCATTGAAATATATATTTTGTTTCTTCTATCTAGGTCAGCTGTGTTAGTGTCTAGGGTGATATCCCTCACTCCTGACTTGAAAACTAATGCAATGGGACAGAATTGATGGTTTCTTCTCCGACAGATTTCAGTGGTGCTCACATATTGCCTGCTTATACAGGGGGACATAGATAAGGAAGGAGATTTTTGTGGAAAAAAAAAGCTGAGAGGCCTCACCTGGTTTCACCTGAGTTCTGTGAGTCTTCACCTCAGCTTAGTGATACCCAGAGGTGAGCTCTGTGTTGTACACCTGATTTCAGATGGTTTAGGGATAAGATGAGAAACAGTTTTGCTTTGTCCAGTGCCTTCACTGACTTCTGGCATTGAATGGCTCCTTACGTTCCTGGGATTATAATTTTCCTGGGGACCAGTCCTTTGCTCACAGTACTATGCAGATGAAGAGAGTGAAGATTACTCCTGATTCTCTCTGAAAATGAAGTGTATGCCACCTTTTTCCCTGTGATTCAGGCACCCAAAGAAATCTCTTCATACAGAGGTTGTCACCTCCCTGTTGATGCTGATAATGGAAGCAGCATGTCCAAGAAAAGTCTATTTCCTTCCCATCTGTACTGCATCCCTGAGCATAGGTACTGCTGAGGTCAGATTGCAGCCAGCACCTCTAAGTGCCAGCTGTGGAGCAGTCAGAGGTCTAGGAGATGATCCCAGGAACCTAAGGAGAAAATCAGTGGGCATCAGAAGAGAAAATGTGAGTGACCCATCTCTTCCTACTCAGATTCAAAGGGATGGAAGTGTAGACAGGTGTTATGGAGATGAAAATTTTAGCTAGCAAGGCAGATGAGGTGAGCTATTGTCAACAACAGGAAAGAATGACAGCCCAAAAGTTTAATCCTTCATTCAGTCATATCCTTTTCAATGTGAGATAAATGTGAACAACAGATGCTACTGAATAATTTACAAGTGGATATCTCTGAGGCCTGTGGGTGAGGCAGTTCAGGAGAGGTGAACTATTTTTGTAACCTGAAGATATGACCTAACAGCACAGCAAATATGAGAATATTTAAGCAGGAAATGGTGAAAAGGAGGTATAATGCCTTGTATTGCACCAGAGGTAGAGAGAAGACAAGTGAAGATTGATTGTGTGCAACACATTATTTTGAGAAATGCTGCTGCATAAACAGCTGGGCAAGCAGGCTACATTTGATTGCCTCCACACAGGCTCCAGAGTCACTTGGGAGACCTTAAATATCCAAAGTGCTCGCATGGAACACGAATAAAAGATTTAGCATCCGTGGGAGACCCAGGTTCTTCTGAAATGAAAGTGAATGCCTATGTGTAAGGTAATTTAATCCTGCCCTGTATTCTGAAGTGAAAACTATTCAGCAGCTGAAACAGAAGTCAAATCCCTTCAATAGATTTGTTTGAAATTAGATTTACTTAACAATTCTTTATTTTGATGGTTTGAGAGTTGTGTTTTGTTGGTTGATTTATTTTGTTTTGTAAATTCCATCCAGAAAACCCTCAAAACCAAAGAGAAAGATGTTTCCAGTCCTGGACTAAGAATGGTTGTTCAGGTTGTGCCATTCTTCAGCACGAAGGACCCGTTATGTGATGGGCAAAAGGGCAACCCGAACATGCTTCAGGTTAATATCCTGTCACAGAACAGGGAGACCTTATCTATACAGGGGAGTAGCCTCTGATATGTGCTGTCCCTCAGTCTGCCTTCAGCCTGCACACTGCACTTCAGTGTGGGGAACAGCTGTTGAATGGAGCCAGACAGCAAGAAACTTTCTGACAAATTGACATTAGGGCTAATTGCCAGTGCCTAAGACTGTGCTCCAGCCTCCTTCTCTGTGCAAACACAGGCAGTCTCAAAGAAAAATGCTGCAGGTTTACCTCTGGTTTTCTCAATTCCTTCTGTTGGTTTTAGTCATTAAGTGTTTTGTACTAAAATCTACTCTGGAGATAAAGTAGGTTGGTGAGGTTATCCATATGTATGTCGTGTTTCATGCTAAAAAGTCTATCTTGTTCTAATGTACTTTTTTGGTCCATCTAAGTTCAGCAGCTTGTTGATATGCAACCTAAAGTTAGGTCATTTTCTTATAAGTCAAAACATGAAGTTAGTGCAGAAGTTAGAACAGACTGGTGTTTTCATAAGCTTTTTTTTGGCATGCTGAGTCAAGAATACTGTTGGTCAAATACATGGTTTACAGCTTCTGCAGTGACTACTGAAAATACTCTTACATATTAGTGCTTGTCTTCAGGGGTAATCGTTATGCCTTTAGCTACCCAGGTAATTTGTGTCTATATTTAAATAACAGGCTGTATATTTTAAGTCTTACTTTTAGGAAATGATTGAGATTTTTTTTTATTTCTAAAATGAATAGACACTATAATCTATAATCCATTTTTGTATTTAAACTTTCTGTTATTTCCAATTAAATCCAATTAAATAATTTCATTATTTTTCACTTGATAAAACCTGTGGAGCAAAAGAGGGGTCATAAATCAAAATACAGAGACAGATCAAGAGAGATCAAAATCCAAAATATTCCACTCTAGATAGATGCAGGAACATTACTATTAACATGCAGAAAATTACTCTGGAAATCTGATTGTCAGTGTTACTAACAGACAGATCAATCAGCCCAGGCACTGTCCTCCCAGCCACTCCCCAGAAACAGGTTCTGTTTCTAGAACAGTGCAGATTGCTGCTGGCTGTCATTTTTTTGGGATATTTTCTTTTTTACCATTCAGGTGAGATAATATGCAAGAGAACTAGAGATATGATGCTTGATTTTACAAACATTTACTTCTCCTAAGAAAAGAAGTTNNTAATCAGGCTACAGACAATCTGTGAATTATTGGTTCATTACCTCTGCACTGGGTATTAGAGTCTAATCTGCATGTTGTAGTACCCAAGTATTCTTAAGAATTTAATTCTAAGTTAATTCTACCTTATATACAAAGTAATATTTCCAATCTCCCCCCAAGGTTTTTCCATGTCCTAGACACTCTGTCCCTGTTACTATTCTCCACCCAAAGGCAGTGACATTTTTCAGAAAAAAAATTGCAGACTTAGCCAAATTTACTGCATTCAACTTGAGATTTACATTAAAGGAATTATACTGCATGTCTCTTTTATATTGTCTGCTTTTTAAAATAATTAGCATTTCTTTTTCTAAACAATGCTTTTCATATCAACTGGTTTGTTACTCAAGTGGGAGAGTATTTGGACTCAAGCATCTGGACTGAAAGAGAAAATTTAACCAGAAACCTTCAGAGTTATGGGTATGTCCTGGCTTTCTTCTGAAAAGAGTTTTGAATTTCATATTAAAATTTTTTGACCTTTCAAGACCTAACCAATTGTTACTTCTGAAAAGTGATGTAGCAATTCAGAACAATCCCCATACAGACTGTGGCTCCAATTATGTAGAATTTATAGGTGTGCAATAGTGCTACAGTCTTGCATCAAAAAGAGAGTGTTTCCATTACTTACCACTGAAAGAGCAGCTAAATGTCACAGTTGGGTTTTTAATAGATTTTCTTGACAGATTAGTCAATTATTTCCACTTTCAGGTTAGAGTACATTCATACACAGTTTAAGTTACAAATCCATCTCCATCTTCCTCTGTCCCAATATTTTGGATTAAGGATTAAATGTAAAAGCATTAGTTATGTTTGATTCAAATTTTCAGATAATGTGCATAGCACATTCTCAGTGTACCATTTTCAGCAGAAATAATGAACTCTTGTTTTTTCAAGCCTCCTGCTCTCACAATCATTGAGTGTTTCTACCTATGTTCAGGTTGATGCTTCTGAACAATCAATTAGAGTTTAATTTATCTTCCTTCTTTTTTTTTTACAGCTAAAATCCGCATTAAAAATTTGAGGTTTTAATTTCTCTGCTTGGCAACTCATCTTTTTCTAACAACATTTTCTGAATCAAATGAGCTTCAGCATGCCTGTGAATTTTTATTTGTACTTAGACCATCTTTCTCATAATGCTGTATGACTTCATCTGTGAGGATGTAGGAATAAAGTAATCAAATTCAGACTCTCATACAATGTAGATGTATGGAAAAAATTAAGTTATTCTATAAATGTCTAAAAATTAAGGCTTATTTTACATGAAAACACTGCCATTTTCTTAGTAAAATTTCTTAGAGGACACATTCTGAAATACTTGCAGCTATGCAATGTTAATCTTTCAACATGTGTATAATACATCTCTATGGGGGCTGTTGAGAAAGTAAGGTACTTAAAAACGACCTTGTGCAGAAAAAGAAAAATAATTTTTTAGACACATTTTTGCATTGTCTGTTTTATTTACTTCTTGAAGTAGGTAAAACAACCTTAAATTCCTTTTGCATTTTGATTTTCCCACTGATTCTTCTTGCCTGAAGACACACACCTCTTTATCTCTGAGCTCAATAAGGGCCACCTTGTTACTTAATCCTTAATTGTCAGCCATGATACTCAGAATTTTACAAACTGAGGTCTAAAGGTAATTTCCCCAACACAGACCAAAATATCCTCTTTTTCAAACATCAGTAGTAATCATTTAGTTATAAGACTATAAAAATATAAGCTATCAAGAAAATATAGTTTTTTACATGCTGACAGGCAGAGTGTTTCAAAGTAACTAAAAAGACAACAAACTTTTTGGTCTGGTTTTGGTTGTTGTTTTTTGGTTTTGTTTTTTGTTTGTTTTTTATCTTATTTTACTGACACTTTTTACATGGTCATTGGTTTGGAGAATTAGTCCACAATATTCCATCTGCACACACAAAGGTTTGTATATCTTTCCTTCTGAAATTTCTGATCATTTCATTTTCCCTGGATATTGTTTTATTACAGAAAGAGAAATTTTACAGAAAGCACTGCCAGTGGTAACAGACAAACACTTCTGTTTTCCTGCAAACTTTTCAGTCAAAGACTGAAAAGCAAAAAGGAAACTAGTTAAAGTCTTTGATTTTCAACTATTAGAATATTTTTTATATTTATTTTCTCCTTCCTGTGATTCCCAAATCCACCTCATTTTAGTTGGCTAAGAGATGTTCTCTGGAAAATCATTTGCAGAGCTGACTAAATTGATTGCTGTGAGCAATGTGACAGTGTGTCAGGGAAGAAAGGTATTTACCATCATGCTGACATCACAGTGTGACTGATTTGGGTGCACAAGATTTTACCTAATGAAATTTTAACTGCCTAAGTGAAAAATAAACCCTCTCACAGAGTAGTAAAGAAATACTGTCTTTCCCACCACAAAAATATTTGGAGATAACTGTTTATTTTGCAAAACAAAATAACGTTTTCCTTAATGTGTAAAGTGTAATTTTTTCCTTAGATGTGTATCAGGACTTAATTACTAGTTGCATTAAACTGTTGTGGTTTGACAAAGAAATGAGTTACAGTTCGATCAGCCAAATCATTCTAGTTTGTGTGTTTGTTTGCTTGTTTTTAACTTAAGAATAAACTTGAAATATTTTCATTAGAAGAGACTTGTTTCAAGAAATAATAGAATTTTAGTACCTAATGTTAGTGAGTTTTCAATCAAGAAAAAACACAGCAACACCAAGTTTTGAACTGCATTGGTCTTTTTGTTGTTTTTTTTCTTTAAGCCAATTCTTTTCTTAAAGCGATATCAACAGCAGTTTTATTACATTGCTGTCAGCAGTAGACAAACTAGAGGACTTTTGGTTTCATGGACATATTCAGGTAGGTTTAATTCCAAGGCAATATTGAATATAATATATATAAATCTAAGACTACTTCATAGCTTTCAGAGTTAAATCCTTAACTAAGCACAAGCTCCATTATGTAGAACTAATGGAAAATGTGGTTATTAAACACTTTTGTGATGTACTGATCACACAGTGTTAGACTGACTCAGATTAGAGAACTTCAGTGTTGTAATGTAGTGACACTCTTCACCTGTACTAACAGTTGCAGTATTTGAGGAGTATAAGAAATTATTAGGAGAACCTTAATCGTTGTCTCTCAGCAACAGAAGGACTCACTGAGCCTGATATATTGAGAAGGAAAGTGTCTTTGTCTATATTGGGCACCTGCAGTTCTGTCTTCAACAACAACACATTATTGTTCCATGCCCCTGTCAAGGCCACCTGTGACCACAGCACCAGCCACACCAATTGCTGAATTAAAAAACAAAAACTTAAGTCCTTAAATTTTGAGGATCTTAAAATCTTGAAATGACAATCTTATACTTATTGATGGCTGAGGAACAAGGCATTCCAAGACATTTATGTTTTATACATAGATGTATGAAGTAGTGTAACAAAGAAGATGGCTTTGTGTCATATGGGAATATAAGGCCAGCTCTGCTCACTGCAGTTTCATTGCAAGCAGTAAAAGGTGGTACATTTTGTGTGAGCCTTTGCATGCATTTTTACACATGTTTTGCAAAATACTTTATCATTTGAAACTTCCAGCTTAGCTTGGCATGGCTGGTGGCTATCTTGTCACATTGCATTACTCCCAAATCAAAAGACTGTTCACAAAGATGTAGAAAAATGAAAGGAAGATACAGTGTGGTCAAAACACAAAAGAATTCTTATTTCTCATTGCTTGCTATTTTAAAGATTTTCAGGCAAACACTTTCAGGTAAACATGAACATACTATTTGTTTTTTTCCTTTTTGCTTTGAGTATATAGTTCTGGTAGTATGGATAAAGTCAGGTGTAACATCATTTGAAATATAATCATTTGCCCCAGCAATAAAATCCATGTCAACTCAGATAAATTCCTAATCTTGTCTGTGGTAAATGGAAAGAAGCCCAAATCCTAGGCAACCAAAATGTTATATATGCATATTTGTCTGACTGCATATTTTGTCTCTGTACTTTCTGTCTGGCTTGGTGAGAAAATGAAATGTTTCCATCTATTGTAGACGTAAGCTTAGCAATTTTTAATGTAAAATACATAAAATATATTTAAATCTTAATCACATAATTCCATCCTCAGGCAAGATTTAGAATTTTGTAACCCTGCACTCCCTTGCTCCTATGACTTTTACATTCCTGCCTGCATGTTAGCTGAATAACAGGAATGAGGTAGAATGTAGCCCAGTTGTCTGAGATATCATTTAATCCCAAATGCAGACAGTTGATAAAAGCCAGTGTGGCGAAAGAGATGGAAGACACATCAGTGGCTGCTCCCCTTGAAGAACTCCCAATGTGTCTCACTACTTTGGATTAGGTCAGGCTTTTAAGTCTGTTATGCTGAATCCCCATATGATCTCTGTTATCACTACATATCTAGCTCTGGTCATGGACCCTGCCCGGTTCCAGCCCACAGAAATGGTTCTGGTCTGAACCTTGGCACTGCCCTGCCCCCACAGTCTTGCCAAGAAATTGCTGGCCTCCAGACTGCCCATGGTCAATGCCCCCAGCCCGGTTCCAGCCCCGTTCCCTTGCTGGATGCTGTGGGATAGGTGTCCTGGAGTGAGGCCCTACCGCAGCCGCCCTTAGTGACTGCCCTGGAGGGCAGCAGGCCCTTGCGGTGTCCTGACATGGATGTCCCCAGGAATGTCCACAGGAGACAGCAGTCTACATTTCCAGGCCAAGAATATAGCAATGCAGGTTCTGAGTCCAAGGAATTCAGAGACCTTTTCAGCTGAGATCCTTTTGGGGTTCTCTAGTTTTCCACTAGCTCTGCTAACTTCTCCAGCTACTCCATGCTAATATTAATATAAGTTTAGACACCATCTTACCTGTAGATATCCACACGTCTTTATTATTGAGCTGAATTCCAGTTTTCTGTTGTAAACAACTGAATCTGGGATTGATTTAACTGCTAAAAGCAGTGGCAGAAGACAGAATGTAAAGTTCCTTCCTTCTGAGAAAGATACAGAGTCAAGGAATTCCTTAATTTTTTTGGCAAGTCATCCTCATGAACATTATAACCAGGACATTGCTTAAATGCTAAAGAACACCAAGGAGCACCAAACAGCATTTTAGAGTTCTAACTTGCAGTTTTCAAATGGTCTCAATTCAGTTGCTCCTGAGTAGATATCTAGTCTTACTTAAAGGTGGTGTTCACATCTGTCTGGTGGAAGCTCAGCATAAACGTCTAAGGTAATCTCTAACATCCTAAATGGCAATGGTGTTGATGAGTGGCAAACTTTTTCTCTGCAAACATGGAATATACTCCATGCTCAGGCGATGCTTTCTCTGAAGAATCAAGAGGATAATGATCACTCTGTGGATCACTAAGTTCTCCTTTTTCCCAAAGTCCTAACTGTTTGCAGTTTACATGATTCAAAAACACTGGGAGAATTGGGAGAATACATTTTACCACTGGAGGGCTAAAGTATGAGCAATGTAAATAATGTGCTTTGTAGTTTATAAAAAGAGGAAAATAATTTTTAACATTACATTTCAGCTATGACAATTTTCTACCTAACTTGTTTGAGTTGAACATCCTCTGTAGAAAGCTGAAGTACTGTAAGATGAAGTGAGAAATGTTCTACAGAAATGCTTGCAAAATATCTAATAGTACTTAATACAACTTTCAAACTATAAAAAATTTTTTCAAACAACAAAAAAAACCCATAAAAATCATATCTTTAAGCAGGTACTACTAAGCTGTGGTTTTCTATTACTTGAGTAACTTCTACTTACATCATAAATGCTTTCTCATTGCTTGATACTGCTATAGCTGCTACCACAGCTACAACAGACTTCAGTCTTTCCTGTCCTATAGGTATTCATATTGTCTATCTGGAGTATTTCCTTGTAACTTGATTAATCTCTGTATGAAGACATTTGGATGACTTCTTCTAGTGGCTTTGAGATCACATCCACTTTTTAATGACTTTTTATGAGAGTAAAGGAGTAGCTTATGTAATGTGGAACAGTAAGCGCCTATGCTAAGAGGGTCTTTAACAATTTGAAATACTTAGTGTTGTTAATTACAGTTCTAAATTTTTGGTTACTGCAGAATGGCTGGTTTCCTTCAAAGAAAACAATACCAAGCCAAAGAGGCGCAGGACTGCGACGTCAATTTATTCCAATCAAAAAAGTCTTGAGGTGTATACTCTGGTAAGGGGAAAAACAAGTAAGCCCAGATTTTTATCAAGAGAACTGTACAATGAATCTAGATCTGCCTGTTAGGATCTGCTTATTAAGAGATATCTCTACCCAAACAAAGGTGTAAATGAGACCACATGCCAAAGTCAATAGCACAGATTTTATTTAACAGTAAATATATGTGGGTGGTGAGAGAGAGAGAGGAATAGAAAGGGGGAGTGCAGGAGAGAGGAAGAGAAAAAGAGTAAAAAATAGAGAAAAACAGATGTTAAACAAAATGTTTCACCACCACATGGATTCTTTTAACATCCTGCTAGTCTTCCACCCTGATCTGTTCAGTGGTGGTGGCTCCCAAATGTTCTTCGGGAAGTAACACTTTTATACAGTCCAAGTCCTGGATATCCATGAGGCATAGGTGCCATTCCCATAACTTGGAATGGCATGTGTGTAAGCAGCTGCTTTCTTTGTCAACATTTGCTGTGGGAGGGATTTTTTTCCAGACAGGTCACCCAGATCTGCTTCACCAGGCATTAAATCTTCCAGTTGTTGCATCAGCACTTTTCCCAGTCTGCAAAGTGGAATCTTATCCAGTGTGCTAATTCCAAACATTCACCTCCATTTAGGTCTGGAATTAAAGCCTTCCTGTTTGCCATCTCTGCTTATCTTAATTTCCCGTTATGGTACTTGCTTCTTGGACAGTGTTTGAGGCAGTTCATGGCTCTCTCTAAGTCCTCACACTACCTGCTTTGCAATGCGTTTAGCTTTGGGGATGCCTGGAGGTCTCTTACCTTTCACAGAATATACTTATTCCATGGAAATACATAGAAATGAAATGAATTTACTGAAGAGGAAAAGAAAGGCAGGATATTGTGTCAAACCAGGTTTGCTTAAAATGTATAAACACTGGAGTTTTCACACACTTGCTTTCATTTGAAGGACAGGCTATCAATAAGTTAAGACATAAGAATAATGAAGTTTAGATAATTTAATCAAAGATATTTTAGAGTGTAAACTAGCATATAAATTATCTCTTAAACATAGTTTAATTCTAAAGATAATTGTAACAAAGTAACACTGAACTCAACCTAATTTTAATTCACATGGGTATTTAGCAATAAGAAATATTTAGAACACAAAAAAGAACTTTTTTGTATATGTGTATATATATATAACATATATACACATATGTATACATATATACACAAATATATACAAAATACATTGTATACATGTACTAACAAAACCAGATATGTAAAGTTGATTGGACTGCAAATTATGGGGATTATGTACCAACTGAAACTTAATAAAAGCAGGAGGAATTTCAGCAGCTATTTATTTACAGTATTCACTGTTTTTCTAGTCATTGACAGCCACATCGTGCAGAGGATAACTTTCCACTGGTATCAGAAATGAGCACTGTGATGCTAACCTATTCTAGTTTATTCTGTATGGACTGTTGAAACCCTGATTGTCCAATATTTTCTTTTTCTGTTCTGTTTTCCACTTTTGAGGTAGAATTATTCAGAATTCTGTAAAAGTTCCTTGTGAGTGTTCTAAAATTGAGTGGGGCTATTGAAGTCAGTGAAAGTAGATTGACTGATATTTTGAGTTCATTTTTTTGTAGGAAGAGTCTACATTGGTGACTCTACCATTGTAAAATAGATATTTTTCAAATATTATCTTCCTTTTATTTATTAGTATCATTGCTGAGTTTACTTCCCCAGTGATGGGCTAGTTTTGGCCAACAGTCAAACATCCACCCAGATGCTTACTCACTCTCCCTCCTTGGTTGTAGAAGGGGAGAAAGTAAGATGTGAAAACTAATATAGTGAGATAAAGATAGGGGGATAGCTTATTATTGCAGGCAAACCATATTTGACTTGAATTTAGCACAGACTAAAATAGATTTGGGTCATGAGAAACAAAGATGAACATTAAGATAACAGCTTTCCAAATATTCTCCCACCTCTTCCAGGATCAATTTCTCTTCTTTATTCCACATGGCTCTGCCTCCACCCAGAGGTGCAGGGGGACCTGGGGGACTGCAGTCAAAATACAGTCGTTTCTCTCTGTTTCTTTTTATATGTGGTGGTTTAAACCCAGACCACAACTAATACACACAGAGCCACTTGCTCAGTCTTCCAGCTGGTAGGATGAGAGAGAGAATCAGAAGCATAAAAGTGAGAAAACTTGTGGGTTGAAATAAAGACAGTTTAGTAGATAAAGCAAAAGCTGTGCACGTAATCTAATCAAAACAAGAAATTAATTTCCCACTTCCCATTACCAGGCAGGTTTTTAGCCATCTTCAGTAAAGCCTGGCTCTATTGTGTGTAACAATGACTTGGGAAGACAGCATCATCACTCTGAACATCCATCTACACTCTTCCTTTTCCTCCTTCCTCCAGCTTTACATGCTGAACATGATGTGATATGGTGTGGGATATCCCAGGGGTCAGTTGGGGTCAGCTGTCCCAATTATGTCATCTCTCAACTCTTTTTGCGTTTTCAGTCTCCTTGCTGGTGGGGTGGGATGAGAGGCTGAAAAGGCCCTAATGCTGTGAAAAAATGGCTCAGCAATAACAAAAACATTTCAATATTATCAACACTGTTTTCAGGGCAAATTCCAAGCCCAGCCCCATACTAGCTACTGTGAATAAAATTAACACTACCCCAGGCAAAGCCAGAACATTATCTTACACTTTTCCCCTTCTCTGTCATTGGTTTTCCATGGGCCACAGCTCCTTCAAGAATATCCACCCACCTGCTCTGCTGTGGCATTCTCTGTGGACTGCAGTGTAGATATCTGCTTTGTCATGGTCCCCCATGAGGTACAGGGGGACAAACTGCTCCAATGTTGTCTTCTCCATGGTCTTCTCCAGTGCCTGAAGCACCTTCTCCTACTACAACTTTGGTGTTTCCTCTCATTTCATCAAACAATGTAATGACATTGTTTAAATGTATTTTCCCAGAGGTGCCACTAGTTTGGCTATAGTGCTCAGCTGCACCCTGCAAGCCATCTGGAAGCATCTGTGTCCAGCACGGGGCAGTCCTGGCCTTTACTCAGGGACCAGGCTGTGGGCTCCCACTATCAGCACCTGGTAACTTAAATTCAATACACTTCCCTAAGTTAACACAGTCTGATAAATACTAGTGAATTTATAGAAGTTTTTAGGCTTCCAGTTCATGTAAAATACAAATTTCTTGAACATTGTCAAGGAAGATGCAAATCAGTTGGATGAAAGTAAATAGAAAGTACTGCCAGTATCTCTAATCACACAAATATAAATTATTACCTTTCTAAGATGCAGTTTGCATTTTACCCTCCTCCACAGGAATCTCCCAGCTTAGGAGCAGGACATAGAATCTTATTATTATAAGGTGTTTTGCCCAGTGTCCTTGTTACTGCTCCTATGTACTGGTTACAATGGCAAGTTGATGTTTTTTGGACTTCACATATCATATATAATAAAACTAAATCTGTAAAAGTCTTTGATCTGGACAAACTGTGAAGTATTCCAGAATCCATTACAAACCAGCCCCTATGTCTTCTCCATGGTCTTCTCCAGCCCCTATGACAGAACTAGTGAATTGAAACTAGAGCTCCTGAACTGAGTTGAAATTGAAACTTAAAAGAATATTTGTTGAATATTTTGAAATTCTTAAAGCACAATATAGGTGGAAGAAGCACAGCTGATTGCTGTAATCATGAACAGAAATAACAGAGGATACATAAATTAGAAACTCAATTGTGTGAATCAGGCTTATTATCTACCTGCAAATCAATACTTCCCTAGAAAGGATACTTGGGAAAGCAACAATTCTGGTGTAACAAAAGTGGAATATTCATGGGGCTCCAGAGATTTTCATGCGGCAGAAGAGGTCTGATTATGATAGATACAATATTGCTATGTTGAGTTTCAGATAATATTTTTAAGCCCTTTTGCTGCTTGGGTATCTATCTATCTATCTATCTATCTATCTCTCTCTCTCTCTCTATCTGTCTGTCTATCTATCTATCTATCTATCTATCTATCTATCTATCTATCTATCTATCTATCTGTCTATCTATCTATCTATTTATCTATCTGTTTCTGACAGTGGTATACTACAATTGAGACCACATTGTTGTCTTACATTCCATTTTGTATGTGAGTATAAGAGTAATCTCATCTTTGTAACTTCCTTATGTCAAGCAGAATTCAGCTTTCAGAAGCCAGGAGCAGACCTGACTCAGTAGTAATCACTGAAGATCAATATTTGAGGTCAGATTAGGAGCAAATAGACATCTCTGTATTCAGTTGAAGTGTAAAGTTCCTGTTTCTATATTCACTGGTATTCATATATGTAGTTAGGTGAAACTCTCCAAACTAGAAATATTTTAATTACTAGCTATTACTACTAATAATACTAAAAATAATTTAATTTTAATGAAACTCTCCAAACTAGAAATATTTTAATTACTAGCTACTTTGTTTTATCTTTTGTTCAGCTTTGTACAGTGCAGTGTAACATACAAGGCAAGATAAATTTCCTTAGCCAAAAATAATGAGAGGAATAACAAATATCTATTCTGTATAAAATTAATTATCCTTTAAAAAATCTGAAATAAAAACAATTTGTTCAGTAAAATGTCTAAACAGTTTTTCTGATATTCAGTGTGTGTTCTGGAAGCAAAGGTGTTATATGAGTAACTGTTGGCCTTGTCCTGTGCACACCAAGCAGCTCAGTTTGCAACAGAATTCCTAAACTTGTATTTTGTTTGAAAATTCAGCAGACTCTGAACTGGTCAAGTTTCGATAAATCCCTATATTTCATCTTAGACAGTGCGTACACCCCAGGTGAGGTGAAACACCATCCCCCTGGTCAGCCTGGAGACATCTGGAGAGTAAACAACTCTTCAAAAGTAATAAATAATTAAGTCTGCAATTCTCTTCCTATTTCTGTTTTGTACTTCATGGAAGAGCCTTTAGTACTGTTTTGCTTTAATTTTCTCTGACTTACACACCAAAATATTATCTCTTGAGTTCATATGTTCTCCTATTTCAAACTCTGTTCCTGAGTCCCTGGCCAGTTAAAAACCTCCACCTTGAAAACCAACTGTGTTGCCAACTCCCCTTTGTTTATATGCAAATAGGTGTTGAATAAAACTATATTCATTTTTTATGTTATTCTAAACTATCAGGGGCCTTGTTAAATGTGGGTTCAGGAGCTGGAAAAACAGGAAAGAAGCCAACAACTGAAGGCTGGTGAGTTTGCTTTTATTGCTGCTTCACTACTGGTTCCGGCTTCTCCTTCTGTTTCCTTGGAAACAGATACTGGGCAACCGAAAACAAGGTAAAGGTTTTAAAATACTGACTCTAAAATATGCTGGCTATTCTGTTTCTGTTGGATCCTGCTCTACTGAACAAGAATGGAAATACTTAGCAAACCACCATTGTATGGTAACATGCCTACTGCTACTGCAGCATGGGTACCAGAGAGATCTTCGGTGCGTCCTTTAGCCTCGTTAGCTTATATCTTTCTAAACCACAACTGTATTATTAAAAAGAGAGAAAGAAAAGCACGTGGGAAAATAGCCACACCCAACATCAGAGTGCAAGACCTCTCTATCAGATTCAGCTGCTGTATGAGCAACACAATTGCCACTGTAGGAGAATTGCCCACAGGCACTTGGAGGAGCTAGCTCTGACACACTGAACTGAACAAGGTTTCAATTATATCTTCATCAGAAACAACAGAACAAAGCCAGAAACCCCCAAAACTTATTTTTCTGTGACACAAGAAAAAAGATCCTTCAAATATGCTCTTTAAAAGTTTAGATACATTTCTTTCACCTGAGATCAATGTGATTGGAGAATGATAAATACCTTAGTATTCAGTTCTGTTATTGAAATAGATATGATTATCTGAAACTTATCTGAACCTTGCTTCAAATCCAGCTCTAAGTGGAGAACCTGCAATAAACAAAATTTTTTAGCATTTTTGGTTTCGATGTCCATCAGAAATACTGAAACAAGACTATTTTTGACAATAGTTTAAGTCCTGGCCAGAATTGAAATCACATTGTACTAAAAAGGGGTAAATTTAGTTTAAATATATTAACATATTAAATATATTTCTATGATAAAACATGAACAAGTTAAATGTTAATGCTTGGGGAAGTTATAAAATTTTATATTTGGAAGTGTAGACTTGTATGTGACAATTATAAATTGACAGATATCCATCTTATTGACTTTTCATTTAAGATTATTTTTTTAGAAGGATAAAGGAGGATCACCTGCTGCTTTATAGCAAGTAAGTTTGGAATCTCAAGGGCAATCCTTGACAATGGAGGACAGCCTTTCTTGTTTAAGCTGTGTTAGTGGAGAGTGTAAACTCTGATAAATACTGATTTTTATACACAGCGTAAGTTGCTGCTACATAAGTGTACAGCGTATTTACCTTCCAGAGAGAATTGCTCAGGCTAGCAATAACAGGAAACAGGGAGATCTCCTCTGACTTCCGTGCTTCTGTTGTTTCTAGGTGACTTTTATCGTGCCGTATCCATTTGGATTTTTTTTACATACAATTGTCCATACTGGATTTTTTCAGGTTTAGGTTTTGATTTTGATTTTATCTCACTTTACAATAATTTTGCAGTGCTAAAAATCACCAGTTGCATAGTAAATAAACCTAATTTATCCATTTCAATGTTCCTTAGCAAGTGAGAGAACTTCAGTGCTTTAGAGGGGCTTCTGGTTGAAAGAGGTGACACAATAGATCTTCCATTAAAAGTCATGACAGTGTAAGAGGTATATGAGACTGTGAAAAAAAAATGTTTGTGAAATGCAAGTCAAAAAGCTTATCTGACTGTCCTTTGGTCCTTTCCCCAACCGCTGGGATACCAACACTACTACTTAAGAAAATTCAAGCCCTCATGAGAGGCTGAACACTATTCTTTAAAGAAAGCGTACAAACAATTACTAAAATATGCTACATTCCTCAGCTTTGACTGTTTGCTTTATTTTGTTTTTCTTATATGCAATATAACAAAGTACAACACTGTGAGATTTCTCTCATCTTTATAATTTTCCTTCTTCCTCTGCTTTTCTGAGTGTCTGTCTTAAAAAGAAATAAGTGAGCCTGAGTCTCAAAATGGTCCTTTGATCATGAATATTATTCCTTTAGTCATCTATGTCACCAATATCAGTTTCTGCTTTCACCAGAATACAGGGGAGGAAAAAATAGAACCCTCATGACAGTCAATATTGACAGAAAATCTTAGAAATCCTTCTGACAATGGGATTTTTAATAAAAAATTAAAAAAAATATTTTTGGAACAAAAGCCCAAGGTGCTTAGAACTGTCTCATGAAGCTTAGATATATTTTCATTGTCATCTGTTTCAGAAATAATTCTGCATTCTTAAGGACAATTTCTCTGTATATTTCAGGTCTTAACTTCCATACCCAGAAGGAACATGAAAATAATGTGCTGGATTGACCACAATGCTCTGGAGGTTAACTTTACCTTGTCCGTGAAGCCTTCTTGAATCTGTGTGCTTGTTTCCACTGTTAACCTGCTCTGTTCTTCTTCTGAAAGAATGTATCTTCACTCTTTAGGCCAAAAAGTTAAATTACCTGGGCTTACCTTTCCTGTTCTTGTTTGACTCTCAGTAGTTAAAAACACTGCTTCATAGTATTTTGATTCACAGACCTATATTTTAAGGACTATTAAAATAGATCTTGGTTCAGAAAAGAGGGATTTGGGGTTGAACTCCTTTTCTTTTTCCCTAGAAAGTAGATCACTGAGCTAGAAATCATATTTGTCCAATGATAAAAAAGCATGTTTTAAAATTCATGCCAAACTCTAATAACACCTAAGACCATAAATGCTTCAAATGGGAAAAAAAAAAACTGTGTTCAGAACTAATGGAGAGATCTACGATATCCAAATGGAAGAGCAATAATATAGTTCTCCTGCAATGAATTAATTTATAGCGTGAAACAAAAGTCTTCCCTTTCTATTATTCTTGTGGATGTAAAAGCATTAATCAAGTGTTTGATAGCCTCAGGCACAACCACTGTGTTAATGTTCTGCCTAAGACCTGAAACCTTTATTGATACCACACAAGCTGCAGTTTTGGGCATGTTTATCTGATCTAAAATTAACTCCAGAAGTAAAGGATGATTGACTAAATAGCACTGAGGCATAATAGTTGAAGTACACTTGTCATATTCAATGCAAATTCTGAAAACAACAAATAGATACTTGTCAAAACTTGTCATTTGTATGCTATTGCATGATGATAAAATACATGGTGCTTTAGGTGACTCTCGTCAACAGGATATAATTAACTGTGGCTACATTTAGGTAGTGTTTTTGCTGAGGAGATCAACAGCTCTGATTCTCTCTGCAGGGAGTGTGTTTGTTTAGAAAGGTTCTTAGCTTTTCTGAAACTCTGTCATCTGCTTCTCCCCAGGGGTTTCAAAGCAGTCATCCCCCTATTCCAAGACCTAGTAACAAACCCCAAACTTAACAAACCAAAAATTAACACCTGCACAAACTCACTGAAACATATTTAGGTTTTTTTTACTTGTAAAAGCATCTTCTGTTTTATGCAGTTTAATCCCAGGCTTTGTTTACTGATTACTGCTCTCTAGTTCATACTGAAGCAAAATTAATAATCTCTTTGCAAGAATACTTTAGGTGAAATCTAACTAGGGAGAAAAAGCTGGGTTTTTTTTCTTTGTTCTGTCAGTACTGATATTTGTGTAGTGAATAATAAAATTCTCACATGCCTCTATACAGTATATTTCATGATCATTAAGAAATCTGACAACTAAAAGCATACCTAGATTTGAAGCTTTGCAGGTTTGTAATGAGAAACCAAATCTTAGTGAGTATAATGCTGCTTTAGACACTGCACCTCAATATACGTTAAGATCTCTTTTTCTTGTGGAACTCAAGGTGACACATTTTATCACATTTAACACAGCCCACTGTTTTCAACAGCCCGAAATTCAGCCTCAAAGTGAAATTAGTGTGTGCTGTAGCTCCACTGTTTAACTCATTAACACCCTTTTTTTTTTCAGGTTTCACATCAGTGAATGAGAATTTCCCTTGGGAGAAGTGTAAAGGAGTTCAGTATTTTAAAAGGCTAACTTTGAATACACAAGGTTTGGTTCCCCATGCTTCCATGATAGTTGTGAGCAACATAGGTTTATGTAGAGAGTAATTTAGGGCATTTATTTAATGTAAAGTAGTTTGAACAGACCCTCCAAATCTTATATCTCTGCATGATCTCTGAAGCAGAATTTTTAAAGCTCTGTGAAGCCATAATGATTACATCCCTAACTTCCATTAATAATTTTGATTTATCAGCTTAAGAAACAAACCCCAAAGGAAACACCTTGTATTTTAGATGTTGAACATTATTTTCAGATTCTTAATTAATGAACAAAACATTTGTACAATCCAAGTAGATACTATGTGCTCTGCTGATGTTTTTGTAAAAGGCTTGCAAACATTTTACAAAACTAGTCTGCACTTTTATTTCCTTGAATCACTCTTTTGCAAATATTTGTATTTTTTCTATTGTTATCATGAAGTAGCACTAGAATTCAAAGCAATTTTTTTCAATACTCGAAAAATAATTACCTTGGTTACTTCCCTAAGAAACTAAGTAAATATCACAATCCTTCCTCCTCAACATATTCTCATCAAAAATCTTCTAAAGAACAGACTTTCATTTAACCAGAGGAGCCAAGGACACATACAATAGGTTTTGGAGAACTTTTTTTGGTTCTTGTAAGATTATAATAGCTTCCCAGCAAAAATGTTATTTATTAATAGAGAATGTAGTCAATTGCAATTTGCAAGTAACTGTCCCAGCAATTTGCTCTCAAGAGAGTATACCTTTCACCCAAAGCTACAGAGAATAGCTACATGTGTCACCAGTTTTATAATTTCATTGTACTCTATATGAATGCTAAGGAGCTACCAATGGGTTTGAATAGTTTTTAGCATTTTGCTACTGTTACTTACTTTTTCTGAAGGAGTTGCATTTTTATCTTGCAACTAATCTAATGCATTGTAATAACACATCTTTTTTTATCAAGAGGTTGTATTCATATTAAGAAACAGGGAAAATTTGGATTTAATACTTTTGGAGTTATGATTAGAAGGATTAAAATAGTTTCTTTGCTTTTATATTGATTTGCTTTCCTAATTCTGCATCAGTGACAACAAAATGGCAGAATTAAATTATGCAATTTTTCCATCAGCATCTTCTTTGTTGGTGTTTAATAACTCAAAGCTCTTAATTCTTCTAGCACATCATGCTAACCTGTCTATATTGTCTCAAAAATGTGAAGAAAGAAGCAAAAGGGAATTGGAGGATATTGATATTTAACAAGAGAAGGTCAAACTATATGGCCTCGACAAGTCACTGGTGCTCACAATTTATTTCTGTAACACCATGAATTTTTGTGTTAAAAGTACTACTTTGATCATCATACTCAAAGCATCAATCTCCTGTGTGTGATCTTGGGGTGCTATTTTAATACTTTGAAAGACTGCTTTTGTGGATCGACATGGTTTTTTTCCATTTAAGTCTCCTAATATGAAAATATGAATGCCGGTGGTTTTTGTTCTGTCAGAACAAAAGAATGACTCACCAAAGCAATACATCACTAAAGGAGAGATTTATAGGCAAACTGATGTTACTTAAAGGAATTGTGTATTTACTAAATGTAGTTTTATAGCATTTATCTTATTCCATATCTAATTTTTAATGTCCTATATATACAGATACATAGTCCACTTCATATATCAATTTGTATCTTGACAGAACCTCTGTTTCTTTTTCTGTAGATCCCAGTCTAGAATATTCATTAAAATTAGGTTTAGTTGCAGAGCTAATGAGGTAAGGATTAAAAAATGTGAAAGAAAGAAATTTTGGCATTTTCTTTTTTGTGGCTGAGATAATACTTTTCAGTGACTGCTGTTGATTTAAAAAAAAGGTTTCAGCAAACTAGAAATCTTTCATTCAATATTAGTTTTCTCTCTGTAAGATTTATGCATGGAGTATTTAATATAAAACAAAATAAATAAGCTCCAGTGGTAATAGCTAGTTTCAGAATTGGTCATCTTTCCTTGAATGTATTTAAAAATATTATTATTACTAATAAAGCATATAATATTCTTAAGCATTTTCTAGATATCCATACAATCTTCCAACTTCTCATTTTAATTTTATTAACTACACTACAACTGACGCTTTAGAAGTCAAGAGAAAAATTACACTTGAAATTTAATTGCACTGTAGTTACAAATAGTTTTGGATTGGTTCTCATAGAATTTTGTGGACTATTGCTTAGAACAGGTTTTTCTCTCAAATATATTAAACTCTCTTCAGAAATCAATGTCAACATTAAACAGTAAAAAATATAAAAATTTAATAGAACTTTTCAAGAGAAGAACTGAACAGGTGCAAACATGACAGAATTTTGTCATAATTTAATTTTTGTTAACATCTTAGCAGATAAAATGTAATAATTGTTTATTGTTTTGCTTCTTGGCTCGTTGGGAGTTCTTGCAAAGTTCTTAGTCTCCACTTTCATGTTGAAGTAAGTTTAAAGCTGTTCTGAGAGCACAGAGAAGAAATGAAAATAATGTTCTGTTCTTGAGCTTGATAGACAGTAACAGATACGGTGAGCTGAGTACTGTACTGCAGCTCAGACATGATCCCTGCTTTTTAAATTTCCCATCAGTAATGCTTTGAGACACTTTTCAAAGAGAAGTAGTCCTGCCACAACCATGTTCATTTCCTGTCAAGCACCTGCAGACCACAAATGAACACAAAAGACAGCATTTTACCCAGAGGAGGTTTTCACCTTGAAATGGACTTTTCCCTAGTGTCACGTTACAGAAAGATCACAATTTCCTGGGTTTTCTGGGAAATGGACAAAAGATCACAGAAAAAAATTAGATTTATGCCCATGAACAAAGCCAATTGAGATAATTTGGTCTATGTGGGAGTATTTTTGATTTATTTAATCTTATTATTTTATTTTCTTATTTTTTATTTTATTTGTTCAGAAATTGGGTCATTTCACTAACTGGAAGAGGGGGCACCAGTTGTGCACCACTTAACATGGCTGCTTCTTGTTCTAGGCATACCAGAGAAAAACTAGTGCTGTATGTGTAGCCCTGAGTTGCAGATTAGCACTTTCATGGATTTTACAGTAGGGTTACTAATGCAATCGCTCTTGAATTCATTTCAGTTGGAACCAGTCAGGGTAGCTACTGTCTAAATTATTTAAGCTAGCCCATTTCTTTTTGACTGAAATAGATTAGGGGACAATTGCATACACACCTCATAAAATATTTGAGGACACGAGTAGTAATTTTTCATTTAGAAAAGCTAGAAAAAGAGGAAAACTTGGGTACACTGTGATAAAAATTAGCAAAGTAGTGTGTTCTTCTTCTCCATAGTGATCTATTATTTTGTGGGATGGAGGCTAACAGGAAAAGGAAAGTAGAGGAAGAACTCTACAATTATGAGATAAAAACTTGCATGGATATGTAAATTTGAAAGAACATTTAATGTACATTTAACTTTCCAACAATGCACGTGCCACAGTTGGCCAAATGTTAATGTGTTTCTGCTTACTTAAACTAACCATTTTCAGGTTTGATATGATCTACCCCTGTGTCACATGAAAATAGAGTGTTCAACTACAAGATATATCCAATAAATAAAAAAGGCAGGCCCCAGGTATTAGCAAGCCTGCTCTAATTAAAATGAAACCAAAACAACAACAAAAAACCCCAACCCAAGCCACTAACAAGCCAAAAGAACACTAAACACACTAAACAGTGTTGAAGGGTGATTTGATGTCACCGACATTTTGTGAGTCCCTGGGTGAAAAACCTGCAGAGGCTTTTCTTCCCAGGGAGAAGTACATTCTCAGCACAGAGTTCCTATAAACAATCTCTGAGCTGTGTGTTTTTCAAGGACACAGATTCTTTCCCAACCAATGGTAAGGGGAGCTGTTATCTCTCTGAATCGTAAGCGTTCTTCATTCTGTTGCTGAGCATGAAGAAGGAAAGATCCAAGCTCTGCACCTTGGGCACATGATAGCCCAAGCCTCTGAACAATGGAGTAATTTTTAACAAATAATATTTAGCCTTCTGATATATGGAGTCAGAATCTTCTGCTTCGCCTCATTGGGCCATCACAAGAATTTTATAGTAATGGTTAAAGCATATATCAGCATATACATTCTGCAGAATTTGATCCCTACAGAAGAGAGCGGAGCTACTCCAAAAATTGTTTCTGAACTCATTTCAGACAAAACCATCCAGACTAGCTAAATTATTTAAGGTATATAATTTCATTTTTGTCCATTAGCTCATTCATATTACAGCATTCTTTAAAAATAAAAAAAAAGTGCAGTGTGTCATTTTTCAAGTGTGGTAATGCTTGCTTCCAACACAAATCTTTCTTCTGTCATGTTCTTCGTATCACAGACGTGGATGATAATAATATGGGTCTGTTTTGTGTATCTACACATTCTAGAAAAGGAAGTGCTTCAAGTTTTAAGCTTTAGTAAATTGAAAAAAGTAAATTTAATGGAAAAATCCATTGGATGTACAGGGTAATCTGCTTCTGCGACTATTATATTCTTCCTAGAAACAGTTTATATTATTGTGGGTGGTCTGTGGTTTTCTGTGTGCTTTGTTTGTCTGATTTTCATTTATTTTTTTAAATACTGAAATAGTAGCATATAAATATGTATGACTTTATGGTTAAATATCAGATACAATCCCATCTATTCATGTTAATTTTTTTATTTGCTTGACTTTACTGAACAATTTTGTGACTGACTGAAACAGTAGTTAATACAAAAGTCTCTCTCTTCTTTTCTTATCATTGCCATAACACCCTTTATTACATTAGGTCAATTATTTCCTATTTTTTAGCCCTTGAAATAAAATATAGCCTGTAATAAAATTATCACAAGTATACTTATTTCTTTCTACAGTGCAATCAGGTGACAAATTATATTTAAGGTACTAAATATAGAAGATAATTAAAATTAAAACAAAATTTCAGTAGCAAATGGAAACATCTGCATTTTCTACATATTAATTTTCTGAAAAGCTTTTAATTATTATGTTCTTCAGGTATTTTTTCCTGTGTACATTGAATAGGCTTTCTTATCTCCCTGGGCATTATAAATGGGATCACAATCTGTCCCCTGAACAATATTGTATTTTACACTTATGTCACTGCGCATGAACTATTTATTTGTATGGCCTTAGTGTGTGTTTTGGTGATGTTCCAGTTCAGATTTTTAGCTTACACAATGATATTTCTCTTTTCCTCTACTTTTGAATTGCACTTTATAACAAAAGGAGACTTATCACATCATTTATTCATCCTCTTCAACAATTTCTCAGAAGTACAGTGTTTCATTTGACTATATACTGACTTCCTATGTGTTTGTGTGTGGGTATATAGATTTCTGTCTTTATTTCTTCCACAGAAAATGTTTTAAAATTGTTAGTTGCAATTTCTGAGCAAAAGCCTAATATGTTTATTCTGGAGAACCCCTAAAAACAAGCAAAAATAGGATTAAATCAGAGACATATACAAATATTGTCAAAAAGACCAAGAATTTTCTATTACAGTATGGAAACATTAGAACTCCTATAGATCTGTAAATTTCTGCATTCTCTTTTATTAAGTTTCTGTCATTGGTACAATTTCATCCCAGGGAATCTCAAAATGATTGTCACTGTTACCTCTGTTGAAGTAGTGTTGAGCCTAAGTGTTTTACAGTTCTAAGCAAGGGAAATTCTTGTACCTTATATTACATGAAAAAAAAAAGAAGGAAGAGTTTAAAAGAGTTTAAAGAAGCCTTCCTTCTTGTCTTTTATAGGTACTCTCAGTAGTTTGCACTCCACTTCTTTTCAGTTCCCTTTGGATTTTTGCAACCCTATCCTCGCCATTTAAGATGAAATTTGTCTTTCTGTCTTACATAGGGTAGCTGACCATGGCCATACATCAACACAGACCCTCAACCAGCTTACTTCCCTCTCCCGTGGTCTGGGGTGATAGTAGAAAGCAGCTGAGAAGTCATGGATTGAGATAAAGTAGTTAAATAAATGAGGCTAAAACTCTGCACAGAAGCAAAGCAAAATGCAATTAATGCACTAATTCCCATTAGCAGACAGATTAGCCAAACCTGGACAGCAGGGCCTCAGCACATGAAATGGTGATTTGTGAAGACAAATACAATAACTACAAACATCTCCTTTTCCTCTTCTTTCCTTCCCTTTTATTGCTAAGGAAGATGCCATTTGGTAGGGAATATCCTGTTGTTCAGTTGGGGTCATCTGCCCTGGCTGAGTCTCCTCCCAGTTTCTAATGCACCCCCAGCCTCATTACCTGCTGGGTAGGAGAAGGGTGGAGGCAAAGCCATGATGCTGTAAAAGAAGGATTCAGTAACAGCCAAAATACTGGTACCTTGTTTTAGCCACACATCCAAACCATAGGACCATGCATGTGGCTTTGAAGATTAAGTAAATAACTTTTTAAAGATAAACAGTATTACAATCTAAAATCATATTTATGTCCTCATCTCAGGTGGCCCTCCAAATCAAAATAAAATACAAATGAAACTCCATAGAGAATAAGAAATTTCACCACTGGACACATTCTCTTTTGTATTTAAATATGATATAACTTGCTGGCTAGGGTTTCTATAAATACTTGCATTCATTAAAACAGACAATGTGATATTTTTCATATTGCTTTTAGTAATTATGATTCCAAAATAATTGAAAAGCAATCAGTAGAAAATTTATATTGAGAAATCACAGAAAACTCTACAACTGCTGTATTTTCAATGAGATACACTTGGCATATCTTCTACAAGTTTTTCAGTTTGACTAACAAGCTTAGAATTTCACTGGGAACAGAACAACTAAATGGTATGCAAAACTTTAGCTCTTATGCAGGTATCAAGGGAAGCTCTACAAAATACAAAGAAGAATTATGAGATTTAGATGTGGCCCAGTTTAACAAACTAATTTCCAACATACTAATTTAAGCGCTCTGAAAAGAGTATGACAAACAATTCCATATAATTTCTATTTAAAATTCATACTTGGCAGAATTTCACTCCACAGATGATCACACATGACTGGAAGCAAAAGTCCTGCTTCTTCCTCTCTGGAATGCTTAGGAAGAACTCAGAGTAATAAAGAGAGTGAAATAAATCAAGAACAAAACAGGAAATAAGAGTGGTTGTCATCAAGGGGAAAAAGTATTAATGGATAATTTATGGCACTTGATCTGCTGTCAGCATTGTCTTCTACCTCAAACAGATTTTTGCCTCTGTGATATTATTCCAAATACCTTTTTAATACTGAGCAGTCATATCCTATCAGAGTTTTCATTTTTCTCGTCTGAACAAGCCAACTTTTTACACCTCCTCTTATGCAAAAGGATGTCCATGTCTTTGACCATGGTAGTAGCCTTCTCCACATTTGTTTAAGTCTTTATTAATCTTCCTATCAAAAACAATCAAAACTGCATGTAGTGTTCCAGATGAGGTCATCCTAAGTCCTTATGCACTAATAGTAGTTTTTGACCATCTCTATTGAACATATTTTACAGCTTGCATGTCTGATAGGCATTTATTCCTTTTCCATAATCACAGCAGTCATCTACTAGTCATAGTAGACACAGTATGTTCTTTTGCTAATTATCTTTGTGATGATCAACCCCTTGATCAATCCGTTGAGTTTTAAGTTACTAAGGGAAATGAAAAATGCAGAAAAATTATTAACTTGAAATAAAATCTTAGTAAGGAAACCAACAGTCCTACCCTTCACCAGCTTTCCTTCTTTTTTTTCCTTCCCTGTAGAATAACAGCCTGTGGGTTATGAATCTATATATACATGATATTAAGTCATAAGTCATATCAGATAGTACAAAAGGAGGTTCCAGGATTCTGTTCTTCCCCAACAATAAATAGGAAGATGTAAAGATTTTTTTGTGGTTTAAAAACCGTATATACATATTTTGTATTTACAACCTCATTATCATATATATGAATAGTATACTATGCATTTTGTATATATGCCTGTACATATAACTGTTTGTATTCATGTGCATCTTTACATCTAACCAATCCTTCATTTTACATTAAAAATACTTTTTTCTTTACACAAACAACAAAAAAAAAAAACCAGGATAAATCCCTTTACATACATTGTCTCTAAAAATACACTAAGAAAGAGAAATTAATGACTGTAGGAAATGTAGTAACATTAACCAGCTCAAAATGTAATTGGCTAAGGGCAAGATGTACACAAACTTGGAGCTTAGAAGTAGGAAGAAACTTCCATGTTTTTGCTTTACCTTCTTCATTACTTGAGAGAGGCAATTTTAAAACGCAGGTATTGTACTGATCAGTCCTACAGCAGTCACGTATGCAGTGATTTTATGTTTTAATCCCTTTCATGTTTCATTTCAGTCCTTTATAGTTAAGACCTAAACTCTGAATCCTGGTGTTTGATTTTAAAGCGTAATACTGAGACATTAGGTTTAACTACATAACTTGCTTTCAATATTAACCTAAATAACAAGCAGTTCAGTTGAAAAGTGAACTCTTTTTAACCTGTATATTAGTCCTTCATGGCTATGGCAATGGACCAATTTCCATTTTTCAGTTTCCAGTATTGCTAAGACCTTGTTGACCATTTTGCAGCGTAAGCACTTTTTCAGTACTCAGTGGAAAGAATAGTCAGAGGAATTGGAGGAGTTCCAAAACAGTAAGTTGAAAGGGATATAACTTTTTTATGGTTTTATCCAAAAGATCAGAGAGGCAATCTGCGTTCCTGCTGTAGCTGTGATGTAAGTAGGCCACAAAGCCAGCTGAGATTGAGTTATTTCTGCCTCATCAGTTAGCATCTTTGAATGAGAAGGCAGATATGATTTATGGTGGAACAGAGGCTGACAGAGCCCAGCTGGAAACGCTCATAATTATGGTAGCTGAAATGCAAAAAATTGGGCTAGTGTTGAAATGCAAAATATAATCTAGGTCATATAAATGAAGATAAGTAATTTAGTCTCATAAAACTGACAGGCAAGCGTCCTAAAACAACAATGCTTGTATCTTCTGTCTTTGATTAGCGATGCCACTAATACATTTTTACCATAAAAGTATTCTCCCTTACCTCTCCTATCTGCACAGGCTAAACTCAACTGCAAACAAGAATCTGTTGCTGCCTGAAGGTGATGATCTATGATAAACAAATTAGCAGTCCATCCCAGGTGAGTGTGGACTGGTGTCTGAACACATAATCTCCACTGCTGATATTTATTGTCAAGCTTGTCGGCAAAATCAGCAAGCAGAGCATTTCTATCATTCTAACATTTAGTACACAACATTTCTACAAAAAACAATAGCATTCAGATCAAATGGTAGAAAAAGTACTTGAAAATATCCTACTGCTTTTCCATAGACAGTAAAAATTAGTCATGATGATTGTGTGGATTTATGTTTTCTGTTTGGTTTGTTTGTTTGGGTGTTTTGGGAGGGATTTTGGGAATTGGCTTTTTATCTTTCTTTTACTGTTAATTAGTTTCTTTTAAGGAGAAAAATGAAACTACTAAATTTCTGGCTAAAAAGTAAAATGTGTCATGTACTCCCATCCAGAACTAGAGTCAAATTTTGTGCACTGGATATATTTGCAATGCATCTTTGAAGTCTGAGCACATTTTGGTCCCAAATCTACTATTTACCCCGTTACCGTCTTGCATGTCTGCTCTAGTGCCTTCTGTCATGGTTGATCACCCTCTTGTGAATGTCCTGGGTGTACAGAAGCTGTGGTATGTTAACTTCAGTCTCCCTGGTGAGACTATATAAAGCTTCTCCCCTCCTTCATTCTCTACAATACTGACAGAAAAAGTCTTGGGTAGAAGACCAGATACTGACATTACTGTTTAAAACCAAATTTCTGATCACAGTATAGATCAAGTAATTTGAACCAAGCAGAAATTATAAGAGTGTATATCCCAAAAAACTCCAGAAGCTAAAAAGGTCTGATGGCAGGAATTGCAGTACCACTTACCCTGAGATGACACAGACTATTGCAATCCTGAATATACCATAACCCATTTCCAATGGGTGAGGACATGGAGAACACTTATACTGAGAATACTCTCTCGCCTGCTTCTTCTGGATCTGTGTTGAAAGAGTGCACTTGTTAATTTTCTTTTTTTCCCATCTGAAGAGAATGTAGGTCTTTGCCTTGCAGATTTGTGCTGTGTGGTAGAGGAAGGGGATGTAAAAGCATATTGGGGAAAAGTTACAGCCTTGAACAACTGAAGATGACTATAGTAAAAGTAGTACTGACTGAATAATAAAAAATACGATTGAAGAGGGAGGACAAAGTGAGGTTTGATTTCAAAACATATAATTCTGTTTCATAAACCGTAAGCTATGTTTCATAAACCATAAGCTATCCTTTTCCTTGTAACACACAAGAAATCTGCATGGTTATAGTTTCAGAACTCTCATTTCAGATTTCATACTGAATTTTAAATGTGTATACCGAAGTGTCCTATAGATGCTGGGTGAAAACTCCACTAGCTCTTTTTGATCTCTTGTAGCACAGAAAGATGTCATCGTATCCTTTGCATAGCATTACCATATCACTAGCTTGCCTTCCTTAAATCTTGCTTCTCCCTGATATACTGATATCTTATTCTATTTGTGCTCCATTTTAAAATCTTATATCAGTATTTCATAGTACCTATATTTACTTACAAATGCTTTTTCTTTTTAATTTCATCATAAAATATCCTAATTTTAAAAGATTTTGTCTGTTTTTATTTATTTCTCTGCACTTTTCTGAAACTTGAATCTTTCTTGCCCACTTTCCCTCATTTATTCCTTACTGTTTCTCTATTCCCTTCAACAGATTTTTTTCTATTAATGATATCCTCATGAGCCTCTTTGTTATCTGATTTGTGCTCATTATTTTTCTTAAGTTCTTCAGTTCTTATATTTGTTCCCATACTTCTACTTTCCTAGTTAAAGGAAGGTATGATGAGGATATTTCAATATGGAAACATTAATTATTAAAATAAAAAGAGAAACTAAGGAAGTTTTTCTTATATTTTATAAATTTATAAACCCCATCTTGTAAAATTTACCACATGGTAAATGCACCTTTCTTAAAAAAAAATAAGTGGTGATTTACATAATGTAGAAATGCAGTCCAGATTTTAATTTATCTGGCAATATCTGTGTACAAAATTTTGCTTGTTCTCTATTGGAGTTGTAATATAGTTAAAATGTACAGATTTACTATCAATTGGATTTGTCACATTTATACTATATATTAATTATATTAAAATATAACAGAGGGTAGGAAAAGTACTAGAGTTACTTAAGGAGCTATGTAACTACATAGGAGTAGTCTACAGAGCTAGGAATATATGAAANATGTACCTTAGAAGAAGTAGTGTTGGGTTATGAAGTGATAATAATCTAGTTTAATTTCTTTGAATGCTGTTTAAGGAAACGTATTATTTTATAATTTTTTTATTAATTTTTCTCATTCATCGTAAATACTTAAATTGTAAAAAGAAACCTTGTATGTTAGATGACTTCTTTAGTTTTTGTTCATATTTAGAAACATTTGAAAAAAATTAGAATTATTCTAGCTATTTTTTAAATAAAGATCCACTAAAAATCCTCTTAAAATGTTGATTTTTTGTATTCTCTCTTAAAAAAGCACATTGCTGATGTCAGTGAAAGATTTTCTGTTGCTGGAATACATTCAGAATCTCCTATTGCAGTTTCCAATTAGAGATTAGCTGTCAAGTCATCAGAATCTACAGCGCAATGAAAACTCACTGATAACATTGGTAACCTTCCTCACTGATAACAGTTTTTAGGGCTCTTTGCTGTTTTTTTAGGGGAAGAGAATAGTGAAGAACATAAGAGTTAGAACTCGTAAAGCATACCAGCAGTAAACATGCAGCATGTCTCTACTAATCTATGAAGGGATGACATGCTGGGCTTATTTTAAAGAACTGTAAAAATGGGAATTGCAATGGGAAATAGAAGAGAGAAATGGGAAAAATATACTTCAACAACTACTTACATTAGGCTGTCACTTCTTTATAGGGAAAAGCAGCAGTAGGTTAAGATTTAATCTGAAAGTTTACAGCAATATTTCATGAAACGGACCTTTCTCTCCTCAAAGTTTACCACAATATATTTCTCACTACTTCTGCAAAATCTTTCGGGTAACAAGATAAGACATAAGGATATGTACCAGGATTTGATTATCTTGGAATAAATATCCTGAAACTTTTCCATGCTGCTCTTTGCCTACCTTTGAACCTGTCCTATTTATTTACTCCTAAATCTTACCAACATCAGGGGTCTGGAACTTTTTTTTTCACTCCATTAAATGGAAAGCTCTTCAGGTCTAAATAGAAAATTAAGAGTTAAGAAAAGGAAAAATTGATGCAGCTTGTCTAACACCAAACTTGATTTCAAAGCAAAATCTGACAAAATGTAAGAACTCGAGTAGGAGGGATGTATGGTACATAACCATAAGGGACAGACAGATGCCACTTTTCCCATAAGGGAAATTATCATCATAGCAGCAATTGGATAAGACAGCATGTGTGTTTGGAAGCTCTGCTCTTCCTTGGCCTCACTCCCAATCCTGCCACAGTGGACAGGGACCAATAAATGTAAAATTAGCATACATGGTTAATTTTTTTGTCTTTCACACCTCTATGTATGTTGTGACTTTAACTCTGAATGATATGTTGATGAAACTATTTTTTTATAAATAAGCTTTTTAATGCCATTGATTTTCCCAAAGTACTTTTCATATGTGTGTGGTTTTCCATGTCCACTATTAGTTAAAGTATCTAATAAGCCTGAAGTCTGATACCTTTGGTGAATATGATCAGACACACACACAGACCTTTGGAATTTTAATTATATGACAGGGTCAATACTACTGAAAAGTGTAAACTCCCTCGTTACAATGCAGGATGTATTTTCAGTCAACAGTTTTTGCACTTGTAATCCTGGGAACTTAAAATAGAGTTACAGCTCTGGTAACTCTCTACAATGCTTTGTTTTTATTTGACTAAAAGTTTCTTTTAAAATGGTTAGATGCATTCTGCATAAATCCCTCCTAAAAACCCCTTTTTTTTCCAACAAAAATCCAGACCACTCACTTTCCTTCACTTACAGATCTGTATTTGTGCCAACTCCAAAAATTTCCATCAAAACATAGATGTAATAAGATATCCTGGATAGATAGGCTTGCTTATCAATTAATATCCCAACAACTGACAGGACTGCCTAAAGTATCTCAAGACTTAGTAACTCTGACCATAAATAACCTGCTTGCTGTTATGGCCCTATAGGAAATCTTTATGCAGTAGTCTTATAAGCCTTGCTCTGGGCTTTGAAAGCTTGAGTTTTATGTCCTCATTTTGAGAGTGAATGGTCACAGAACTCTAACTTGCAGAGTGCCTCAGTAACTAAGGTATTTATTTTAAGTGATATCGTACTCATATCTTTCTGTGATGGAGTCATAAAAGGAAGGATTATGGCTTATCTGTCTCCCTGTCTGAGCTTTGATATGCTCAGTTTGAAAATGTAGAGTAACTAACCATGATCACATTCATGTCCACTGTTTCCAGGAAAAAGTGAAACCTATTGACTGTACAAACTCATCTGCTGTTTGGTTGAACTAGTGCTTCACAGGCAGACCTTGTTAGTCCAAATATGATATGTACCACACCTCAGAAACTGGCTGGTTCAGGTTTCTGAGAACCCTACTGGCTATGAATCCTATTCCATATCATCATACAGGTGTATCAAAAAACCATTTTAGCAGTCATTTAGCATTTAAAAAATTCTATTAAAAAGAAACTAGATCTGCAGAGTGTGCAGTCCACATATATACATCTGTGGAGTGTGCAGTCCACTTAAATACTTCCTAGCAAGTCAGAATGGTTTGCTCCTCAAGGCACCATTTTACTTCAAAAATAGTAATTTATTTCACATATACGCCATAATATTTTATCAGTGTTCCCATATTCTTGCAATTACCTATTGAAATAAATGATATAAATTAAAGGAGAATTCTTCTCTTTGTGTTTGAAGAATTTGTGTTTGAATTTCCTAGATTCCTTCCTTTTTCCTTCAGTCTATCTAAAACTGTCTACCTTTGAAAAATCTGCTTGGGTTTCTATTCATAAAAATTGGAAGAGTATATACTTGGATATTTGACCTGTCAGTCCAAAATCCCGAGAAAGTCACCATCACTTTCTAATGCAGTCCTCTAGCTTAAATCTTCACTTCCTTAATTATCTTTTTGTGTTATATAACAGGTAGTGTCAACAATGTACTTCTACTATGTTCATCTGACTAGCGCCAAGAATCAGACATTGGAGCAATTTTTGGTATCAATTCTAAAATTTGTTTAGCTTATGTATTACTTGATTATTTCTGTAGTCTCTAGGGATAGTTGATAGTATGTATATCCTTAAGTCTTTCTAAATACTTGTTTAGGATAGGTTTATAATAGCCTAAATTCAACAGACTTAAATAACTCTTTTTCACACATTTATATGCCTTCCTAAAAAACTAATTTTTTTTTTAACTGCCTGGTTTTCACACCTGGATTTTGGCACTGTCTGGTTCTACTTTTACAGAGCAGCCAAACAAAGCACAACAGTGCTAACTCTTTAATACTAAAAATTTATTAGAACATTTGGCTAAGCATCTGCCTGCTAAAAGAATGTCCACTTAAACTACCACATCATATTTCTTATGATTGTTTTTATTTTTTGCCTAAAGTATGCTTAGCTCCTGAATAAATTGACTATCCTATTACCCAGTGAGTAGGAAAAAAATTGGTATGACCATAAGCTGCAAAGTGGATTGAATCACTTTCCCCTACTGACCTACCGCCAAACAAGTGGGACACAAAAATGGTTTACCTACCTTTACCTTAATAAAAAATAGCACTTACAAATATTTTTATGCCAGAACTCAGTCAGTGCATTCAGCATGTGCCTTAAGCAGAAGTACATGTTTGTGGAGGTCATTTAACTTAATGATGGAACTTGAATTTAGTTGCCTATATTTGAACTTCTCCTCTTAAATGACTTTATAGTCAATGGAGAAACTAACATTTTGAGATGTACTTTATTAGACCTCATGAACTTGATTTTTAACTGAGGATGAGTTGACTCATACCCTAAAATTACCTATTTCCTTCACTTGATTAAAAAAGAAAAGGTTGAGAAGTCCATCTAAATTTCTTATTGGAGGAATTGTGCCAAAGTTTCCCCACTCTTCATATAGTATGTAACATAACTTCTAATATACTAAAAAAGTTACATTTGGGTTTCTTGAAGCTCACTTCTTGAAGCCTATAGGATTAATCAGAATTTTGAAGTGAAACAATGTGGTCTAAATTCAGAAATTAATGAATTGGGTTAAGGGTTTTAGTATATGTATTATTTACTGTGGCATTTTAAATAAAAGTCTCAAAATTCCAGATAAGTTCTCTTTTAGGTATAACAGAACCTTACTGGATAAAAGTCCTGAATTTCTACAACTGTAGTTATAACCATGGTAATAACTTTAAATAGCTCTTCAGCATATCATGCAGCTCAGAGGTGCTAATTTTTCAGGAAAAAAATAAAATAGATAGAGCACCACAGAGGAATAGTAACACATTTTACTTCAGAACAGTTGTTAGCTTTGGTCTAGATACTGAGTTATAGGTGTGTCATTATGCCTGTACCTGCATCTTCATGGGATTATTTAGGACAAACACAAGAATATTTTAATATTTCTAAATAGCTTTGAATCTGAATGTTTATCTCAGTTCCTACAGAGAGTAGATTGGTAATTTCCAGTGATTACTCAACATGTAGGGCATAGTGAGAGCAGAATCTGGTCCTTTGTTTAATGCTATAACAGACAAATTATACTATGATACATTGAACTCAAGTGTATATATTTTTCATAGACTAAAGATCATCAGGGCTCTTCTGTTTTCATATGCTATCACATTACCTTCGACTGAAAAAATATTGATAACATAGATGGACTATTATTTTTCTCTTTTTTTCAAGTGTACTAATCATTTGGCCTTCATTGGCTTCTTAGTAATACATTTTCAGTCAACCTTATAAATGGCCATCAAATCCTGTCAAATTATTTTCTATTCAAGTAGTTTACAAAATTAAATTGATGGGTTTTGTTCAGTTATCACAGAACCACAGAATCACTAGGTTGGAAGAGACCTATAAGATCATCGAGTCCAACCCAGCCCTAACACTTCAACTAAACCATGGCACTGAGTACCACATCCAGTTTGTTTTTAAACACATCCAGGGATGGTGACTCCACCACCTCCCCGGGCAGGCTATTCCAGTCCTTGATCACTCAATCACCCTTAGTTGTACTAAGATTTTGTGTATAGCTCTTAGCTGAAAAAATCCCCGAGGGCAACCCAAACCCAGCCCCCAGTGGTAGAGAGATAAAGGAAAAGGCCACCACTAAAGAGTGTTTCAAGTATTCAAATTTTGTTGGTCTCAGGTTCTGAAAGGCAAAGGTATTCCCCAGAGAGGCCTAACAGGGGATCCTCAGTATAAATCTTGTCACGGACAAAGCAGAGCCAGCAGAGCCAAACCCTGAGAGCCAACCTGAGAGGCTCCTTTTACCCAAAGCCATCCCAGAAGGATGACAGGATTCCTGGGGCAGACTTTGGGCTTCGCACGGGGCTGCAAAACACAGGAAAACTTGTCTGCAAAAATGAAAAATTAGAACAAAATGCCAGCTTCAGAAGAATATGTACATGGGAACAATAAGGAAAAGACCTAAAGGGGATCCCAAAAAATATCACAGGGACCAGAAGAACTGAATAGCGGATCCATGAGCTACAAGCTTCATTTTAAGGTAAGTGTCACATAGAGCAGGAAGGTAGTAGTTGCTAGGATCTCCCTCACCCCACGGAATAAATTTACTGATTTAAACAATAATCATTCATCTTGAATGCAGAAAAAGATTTAGATTCAAATTATGTTGGTATAAGCATCATTAGAGCTCAAGCTCTTCATAAATACAATTATCTCTGTTTCTACAAGTTGTGTTCTAAGGAAAAAATATATAGATTGATCCAAGTTATTTCCAAATTTCAGTCAAGAACCTCAAGCTTTGGTGGCTTCTCTGTTTGAATCTCTGCATAATTTTCCCTTTGGGCTACATGTTGTTAGTTTTTCATATTCTGGGTGGCCTACTATAAAACATGACTTGACTGAATTGTATTAAAATAAAGATATCAGTTTCATCTTTCAATATTGACTGATCTGTTGGAAAATTTCTTCAAGGTAATGTTTTTGTTGTGATGAAATTTATGAACCAGTTAGTTTACATATCAGATGACCAGAAAATACTTTAGGACCACACTATGCTAATATTTTCTAAATTACCTGTATCCCTATTCTAGACTATGTCCATTAAAAGAATCCACAAACACTTTCATTGCAGCCTTTTTATATCAATTCACAGTGGCATGTCCATGTAATTTGAGATTTCCTTCACAGTGATGCACCAATGGACACAAATTGTTAATTATGCAGTTTGATAAACAAAATATGGTCTTCAGCATTTCTTTAAAAGTGCTGAGATGCCATGTTACTTTCCACAATGTCAGGAAATAATTCTACTGATCAGCATAAACTATTGCTAAGTCTCTGAACATCAGTTTTGCATAATCTTTCTAGAGACAATTGTAGGAGAAAGTTCCACAGATCTCTTCAAATATAGATCCGTTCAAAGGTTTCCCATTGGCAAGGGAAAGCAGGAAACTGGCTATATGCTACCTGTTGTTTTGGTTTTGGTTTTTTTTTTGTTTGTTTGTTTTGCTGTGTTTTTTCCTTTTAGAAAAGTTCACATAAGAATTTAATACCTATTCACAAAAAAAATCTTTCACATTTTTATCCTCTAGATTTTCACTATTTTCTAGGTGCTATTCCACCTAGAAGTGGATACTTTACAATCACAAGGGCAGGCTGGCCTGGTATTGTGTGCTGTTTGTGGTACTGAGGATGTGGGGATGCAGCCAGGGTTACACAAGAGAAAGGAGAGATAAATTCTCTTTATCCTAAAAGACCTTGCAGCCAGCTTTAATATATAATAAAATGACTCTGAAAGAAATACACAGACATGAAGAATGAAATGAGCTTGAATTAATTAGCCACTGATTTGATCTAAAAAGAAATATCGTATGTTTAGTTGTACATGAGGTTTTATGTACAACTCATAGCTGAAAAAAGCCCCAAGAGCAAACCAAACTAACCCAACACCTGCTAGCTAGTGATGGTAGAGAGATAAAGGAAAAGGCCACCACTAAAGAGTGTTTCAAGTATTCAAATTTTGTTGGTCTCAGGTTCTGAAAGGCAAAGGTATTCCCTAGAGAGGCTCTAGGATGACCCTCAGTACAAATCCTGGCAGCCTTTTCCTTGGTGTGGCAGAATAAAAGAAGGATGGGAACACCCTATAATAATAAAGATTCTCTGTATGAAATAAGGGGTTGCTGAACTAAGCAGCTTAAGCAGGCAAAGGCACGTTGCAGTAGTTTCAGATTTCTCAGATGCAGAAAAGCAGGGCTGTGTGGGGTTGAATCTAAAACTGAATGCGAAGACTAGAGTAATTTATATCATTTATGTACTCGTGTAACTGGCTCTTTTAACCAAATACAGCTTTTGATTAATCTGTTGCATCATTCTGATCCATATCATGCTAACTATGACATGACAGACTTATTTGCTTATTCTGGTACATTATTCTTCCACAAGAAAATATATTGATCTTTTAGTTTTCACTAAGTGATCTAAAATAAAGAGGCAAATATTCTAAGGAAAGACATTTAAAAGATCCAGAATATGAAGGAAACAAAACCCAACCAACAACCAACCAACTAACAAACAAACAAACAAAAACAAACCCCCCTCACCCTCCACCCTCAGATACTATTCTAATCATCAAAATTGCAGATAGTTCACAAAATTTAAATGTTCAAAAATGGCCATTGAACTGTGGAAAAAATATTTTTGTACTGTACATTTTAGGAAAACTGGGCAATTTTAAGAAAGAGGATATTGGAGAAGCAGTTAAAAAACACTCTCTGTTTCTGTCTCTAACTCTTCGAAGCCCAGGGAATTTTGAGGATTATAAATATGTTCTGTCTCAGTCGTGAACAGCATTGGTAAACTAGATTTTAGCTTTGATCTATCTTGCATTTTGTATCTTGATTTAACTCATGGAAATATCTTAAAAACTGTAAATGTTATATCAGCCTTTTCATTACTGTACATCTTGAGTTTTTCCATTCTGAAGTTAATTTTAATGGCAAATTTTGTATTTTCTTGTTTAAAGTCCAATCAGAATTAAAATGGGGTTGGATTGAATGCAGAATAGGACAGGATGCAGCTGTTCTGCTTGAAAACTTTTGGAATGGATGTTTATATATCTAAATTACATCAGGTCTTTCTCAATTTTCTGGACTTTTCCAACAATCACAAAGACTCACATACTTCAGAGGGATAGAAATTAAATTCACTTAAAAATACTGCTAAAGAATTTAATGCAGGTGCTCTTTGAAAAACATCACCTTGTTCTTCCGCAGGAAGGCATTTTAAGAGGTGGAGAAATTGTATCAGCTTTCATTACAGATTGTTAGCACTCGTCATTGTTGTCACATATGTGTTTTACCATCAATGTCTATTTCCAACCTTTAGGGCACAAAAATAAAATAAAATAGTCTTTCAGTTTAAAGCCCAACACACAAAGCTTCATATATATTTCATATATATTTCAGAGCTTCATAGAATCACTAAAGCATTTGTGAAATGTGAAAACTTCTGCTCTGGAGCAATTTAGATATCTCGTCAGCTGCAGCTTTTTTAGTCTGAATGGTAGGCACAGTTGCAAACTAACAACACTTTTTAAACAGGAATGAACTCATATGTAATGAACTTTTTGATTAGCTTTTTTCATGTTTACAGGTTGTAGAGGCCAATATTAACATGCAGGAATATGTGATCACTTGACTTTACTTTGAGAGATAGAATGAACCTGTACATTAGGTCAAGATTTATAGCTATGACAGTGGAATAGGTTCTAAAAATGTGCCATTGGAAGGAATTCAATACAAGATACAGCTTTGTTCCTTAGTGCCTTGAAAGAATATATATCAAATATGTCTTTATTTTCTTAAGGCTAAAGCCTCTGAGTTTTGTAGAACAATTTGTGTGGACAGTAACCACTCCAGTCTGTTGGGAATGACTTCCCAACATCTGTGAGATGTTCAGTGTTTGAAATGTGTCAATACAGTCCTGGCTGCGCATGAAATCAATGTCCATCTTTTGCTTTCTCCTAGCTTGCTTTAGCAAGGTGTTGATTAAACTATGATGAGAACTGCTGTTGCAATTAACACTAAATGAGATTTGTTAATTGGCTTCTTTTGAAGCAAATTAGGGTTTTTCTTGTGCCACCCTGTGTGCTTCTTGTGAATTGATCTATGGAGTAAGGGTATTGAAAATTGACTGTGGAGTTAGTGACATTTCAGAATTCAATCTAATTATGACAATTACAGCTGGCATTAAAATTTAAATAAAAGAAAATTAAACTATGTAAAAAATGGCACTTAAGCCAATGGTTATCCAAAACATAATTTGTATAGTATGTTTATTTTTATTATTTAGATTTATTAAAATTAGCATATGGCTTAAAGAAAAACAGACAATCAAACAAGAAAAAACAAAAAACACAGTGGTTCTTGTGGACCCACATCTCAAGCTTGTCCAGATTTCTCTGGAGCTCTCAATCTCTTCCTTCTGTTGTGTCAACTGCACCACAATTCTGCTCCATGTTATCTGCAAACTTACTGAGGTGGCACTTGACCTGTCTATGTCACTGATAAAGATGTTCTAGAGCAGAATCCCAAGACAAAGCCCTGATGGACACCACTTTTTACCAGTCTCCACCTGGACATAGAGTCACTGACCACTCTCTGGGTGCATCCAGCCAGCCAATTCCTTCTTGAACATCTCACCCACACTCCAAACCTGTGTCTCTCTAATTTGGAGATAAGGATACAACGTGGGACCATGTTGAAGGCCTTAGAGAAATCAAGTTAGGTGACATCAGTCAGTCTGATCTTGGCAACTGCTGCAGTCACTTCATCATGGAAGGCCACTAGATTGGTCAGAAACAACTTGCCCTCATCAGAGCTGTGCTGACTGCCTCAGAACAGCTTGAAAGAAAGACTCCTTGTCTTTAATGTGTCTTAGCATACCTTCTAGGAGGATCTGCTCTGTGATCTTCCCAGTCAGAGGTGAGGCTTACCTCTCTGTAGTTCCTGAGGAGCTCCCAAGGAAGGAAGGAAGACTAAGGAGAAGCTGGAGCTAACTTGGCAAAGGATGCAAAGAATAAGAAGGGATTCTGTAGGTACGTCAGCCAGAAGAAGAAGGTCAGATAAAACATACTCCTCTGATATATTTGCAAAGCCATTCTCCATGCTATTTGAAAGGTCAAGGCATTCAGGTGAAGTTCCCAATAACTAGATGATTACCATTATGCCATCTGTAAAAGGGAAGGAAGGAGAACTCTGGGAACTAACAACCTGTCAGACTCACCTCTGTGCCTGGGAAGGAACAGAAATTCCTGGAAGCTGTGCTAAGACACATGGGGGACAGGGAGGTGATTTGAGACAGCCAGCATGGCTTCACCAGGGGCAAGGTCTGTCTCACCAACCTAATGCCCTTCTACAATGGAGTGCCTATTTCAAGGGGACGAGTGATGGGCTACAGGTGCCATTTATCTGGACTTCTGTAAGGCCTTTGACACGGTTCCCCATAACATGCTTCTCTCAAAATTGGAAAAAAAAAGGATTTCATGGGTGGATTGTCTAGTGGGTTAGGAATTGGTGGGATAATCACATCCAGAGGATAGTTGTCGAAGGATAGAGGATAGTCTCATTGTCCCAATGGACATCATTGACAAGTGTTGTCCCTCAGGAGTCCCACAGGATCAGTATTATTTAATACCTTCATTAATGACACTGATATCCTATGATTCTATATTTCTGAGGGTGCTTATATAACATAGTGGAGTTTCATATTTAGATTGCATTTCCATATGCCAGCGTTTTTTCTTCTATGTTTATCTTAGCCACATTCTTCATACATATTCCATTTGCAAAGCAACCAGTCAATTAGATTGGATTCACTGAGTCTCCAAAGAGCATGACACTCAACAACAGAGAAAATTTATCTATGCCATGAGGAGGATTGGACAAAATACTCTTCAGGGGTCCCTTATAACCTCAGCTATTCTTGGAATCATGGGAAGATAATTCAACTACAGGAAAGGAATAAAGATATCCTCAAAACTGTATTAAAACCCAATAATAATAACAAAACTCTAAGAACTTACACATTGCTAGAGACTACATTTTTAACTCCTTTGCACATTGCTAGGGGTTTTATATATGAACTCCTTTAGATCCATCTAAGATTTTTTCAGATAAAAGGACATGACAAAATTGTCATCTCAGTTAATATAATCCACACTTTTTAAAAGTAAGTATCTGATTCTCTAGGTAAAATTTGACTGGAATGATAGGAAATAACTTCAGATTAAATCAGTCTTACAGTAGTGAACTGTGGAGTCTGATTATTATACCCAAAGTATCTGAAAATACATAAATATTTAATTACTGTTACACGGAAATAGTAGCTAAGGGGCTAATGTCCTTTCAGAAATTTCAGCTTCATTTTTTTACATCTTTCTTGATGATTAATGCCCTAACTATTGAGATGCTTGGATATTTCAAATTTAATTATACTTAATTCCAGTAATACTACAAGAAATAACTTTTAGGAAAATGTTACTTCGGAAGTATTGCACAAAAAAATTTTCTTGATCTCAAAGTTTCCAAGTTGTTACATAAAATGGCTAATTCTTAGTCTTTTCTTAACAGGCAATCTAATACCAATAGAGAGAGGCAGAAATGGTAACATGCCAGCTTGAAAGGTATCTAGAGTTAGTAGTATAGTTACTAGTATGCTCCAATTATCAAATGTAATAGATTTTTTCCTTGCAATTCTCATATGGAAAAGCAGTCTCCACAATTTCTTTTCTCTCTTCTTTCACAGTCCGTGTATGCAATGAGATGTCTTTGTTTCTGATAAACTGGAAATCACTAAAATCACTGATGTGTAAGTATTATAAGGAGAATTCCATTCTTTCACAGTCGTTCTGTCTTACATGTACTTGTTTTATATTTTTCCCAGTCCTGACCTTTTACTTTGATTGCTGTGCTGCTTTTGAGATTCCTATCCCGTGATCTGCACATACTTTGTCTGTGCATGCAATTTAGTGCCTCCAACAAACTCAGTGTGGAAGATCTCTGCACAGTTTTGTGAGGATTTTGATGAAATTGATAAGTTTGTGAAAACAGGATATATTGGGGCTGGTGATAACATTACCAGAGATATATTGGCAAAGATAGAGGAGAGAGGAATAACAGTGTTTTTACATAATAATCTGGCGACCAAGGTTAAGACTTCTACATTGAGCAGTGTAAAATCATAACGTGTAGCCACCATTTTTTTGAAAGATGGACTGTAATTTGTAGGATTTTTGTTGTTCAATTAATTATTAAGGACTTTGGTTTTTCCTAAGAAGATAAATCTTTAAGTGTAAAGAAGTGGAAAGTGATCCTTTCCACACAACATATTTCTGCTAAAGATATTTGAAGGACTAATATGGGAAAACAGGAAGTACAGAAAACTTAATCAGTATTTCTTTTGACTAAAGGAAGCAATAAAAAAAAATCATAACCAATCTTTTTGACAAAAATTATTGGATAGTATAATTGAATTTCCTTAAAATAAGAGATTTGAGGAACTAATAAATTGAAATCCGTCTCAGACTGAACCTAGGCTCTCTCTCTTAAAGAAATATAATTGAGATTGTGAAGCTGTAGTTAGCATATATTGTTACACGTTCCTGATTTCTCTTTTAGAACTTAAGTTTTATATGAAAGCAACAGAGCTCATAATTTTTGCTTATACTTTTGATATGCCTTATTACAAACCTAAAAAGGAGAAGAAAAGAAAATCCAATAACAGTATAAAAATTACTATAGAAACTGCTAACAGAAAAAAAAATCAGTCCTTTCATTACAGAACTGCCTTCAGTTCATACTAAAAGAGAAACCCACTGTAATTCCTCAAATAAGGTCAAAAACTGTAAAAATGCAAACGAGATATTCTGTAATCGAAGTGTTCTATATTTAAACAATCTAAAATATATAGTAAAGGTCAGCCAAAGAATAGCTTATTATGAAATGAGGCAACTTGGAGTTGGTTCCTCTAATCCAGAGATGGTCAAGGGAACTGACTTTTTAAAATTAGTTTTCAGATGGAATTATTTATTTTATTGATTTTTTTCAGATAGAATAAAACTAAACAAACTACCAGGAGAGATTTCTCAGCTTACCAGTGATTTTGAGAGCTATGGTTCGGGTAGCTGCTAATCCTGTGTAGGGAGGTAATTATCTTTAACAGTTTCCTGTGGTGGGAGGGAAGGGCCTGGCCGGGGGGAAGTGTCACAGACCTTCAAGTTCTGCCCTGGCCACAGACACCGCCTGTTCCCTGGGCATGAGCCTTGCTCCTGCTTCCCTCTCCAGCTCAGACAGAATGGCCCAGACCCACCTCTACCTCTCCTACCCCACCTTGAACGATGCGGTTGGATGGACTTTCTTCAAGACTGCTGCTTTTGTTGATACAGACTGAGGAAGAGAGAGGCAACGCCCTTTTAGTGATCTGAGCAGTTCTTTGGTCTAATTTCTCTGCAGCTCTGGAGGGAACTGTTCTCAGGAGACCACCAAGTAAGTTCATATAAGATAGTTTCCTATTCCTACCTCATTGTTCCTGGGCATAAACTGAGAGGACTAAGAAGAAAGAAAAGTAAATATTATTAGCCAAAATGGGGATAATTTTAATTAAGTCCATTTTGTTTATCCTTTAGCTTCCAACTTTCAAACTAATAAAATAAGGATAAGGACAAAAAAGAGAAATGTAGATTTGGGTTACTGTGAGAAATAGGTGGGTAAAGAAAATGCAGAAGATAAACTGAAAGCTACATTTAATTTTTCCCAAATCTGATACTGTATTCTGCATCAGAGGTACAGAAAATGAAAATACATGACTTTAAAATTAACAACTGCCTTACCCTGTAAAATTCAGATATTATTATGGTGTACATATTTATCAAGGAAGTCAACTACTTCCTAAAGTTTTTAAATGAGATTATATTCATGAAATATGGTCAGTATTCTTTCCGTATAAGCTTCTTGATTTGCACATATACAGTGTTTTTCTTATCCTCTGCATTTTGTTACAGAAGTGAGCTGGCTACCATGTGAGCTGGCTACCTATTCTTATTCAGAAGAGATTTGAAGGTGAAGAGTAAGAGTACAGAATAAAATTTCATTGATTTAGGTAGGAAGATGGTCCTAACAGCTGCATTATCAATTGAGAGTAATGGATGCTACTGTCAGGGATTAGGAAACTAAGCAGTCTTTTTACTTCAGTGCAACTGTGCTTTTTGCTTTTATACCTGATGAGATTTCTGCTTATTATGTTTAGGGAAATTATCCAGGGAGTTGTGTGTTAGATATAAAAAAGATCCATAAGAATTACAGGATGAAACAGGAACAGCAGTTTAGCAGCACAGAACAAATCAGCAGTCATTAATTTGAGCCATTTTAAATATATATAAACAAATAAAAAGATTATTCTGTATAATTCTAGGAGTCAGATATTTTTTCAAATTTTCACTATAGGAAAATCCTTTGCAAGTAGGTCATATTGTCAGAACAAAATGACTGAACATTGCAGTTTTATTTGAGACTGAGATTTCTGAATTCTGAAGTTATACCCTCTGTGATTAATTAAAAGAAGCAATATTTTTGTTTTAAAAGAAACAAACCTAAAATTTCTTACATTAACATGAAAGACATCTTGAGTTCTGTTTTAAATAGGTTAATGGCAATTTCAATTTGTTGATATTAGATAATTATTTCATAGATTTTATAAAGTTTAGGTTTTATTTTTTAAAAGGTGGGCTTTTGAAGTATGGAATGCAGTTGTTCCCTCAGGGAAGCAAATAATGGCAATTGTTAACTCTGGTGCTAATCACTGACCCTTAAATCTTTCCTTGAGATCATTGGACTATCTGAGTCTGATTCCTTTAGTGAGTCTTCCCTAAGAGTGAGTTATAATGATTTGTGCAATGCTGGAGAGCAAGTGTAAGATCAAATACTCCAGCTGTGTATATATTATAGAGACAGCCACACTGCACTGTATCATTAATCTGCTTTGTTCAGCATTCTGTGTCAGACTAATCCCTCATATTGTCCAGGAAGTTAAGAAATGTTTCCACAATGTGAGAATTCTGTGTAATCTGTCTAAAAAGGGAAACACTTTTTTGGGTTATCCTGAAGTCCGAGAGATTCAGGCTGAATCCTCTCCACAGAGGAGTAATACTTGTTACTGCAAATACCAATACTTTCTACACTTTTAAAATAAGTGAATTTGTTTTATTTCTATATTCAGTGAAGTATCAAAACAAGAATTTTCACAATGCTATAGTGCATTTTTAAAAGATGCTGCTGTCCGCTTGTTCACAACTATGGTGCACTTTTCTCTGTAATTATATTTTTGTTGCTGTTGTTTCAGTGTTCTCTACAGCTATTTTGCCAATTTTCTGACCATTACAGTATTACTTTTATTTTTAGGTGCAGTTGTTATTATTCCTGAGATTAAACATGATGGAATCCTCAAAGAAGAAAGATTTCAAAACCTGTTTATACAAATTGACAGAAGGAACCGCAGAAACAAGGAAGCAGAATTTTTAAGGTCATGTAACTAACGACATGTACTTAATAATGTGTCATTAAAAGGGCTGTATAGAATGAAGTTAGCATATAGCCTAACTGTTTGTCTTGAAATTCTAACAACCACAGCTCAGAGTGACACTTACTATTTCAGAATGGATTTTTTTCCTTTTTTTATCTTTTCTCAAATACATTCTTTTTTTTTTGTTTATTTTGTTTTAATGAAGCTTAGAGGTCTTTTTAGTCTGAGAAAGGAGTACAGAATCCATACTCTTGTAACATTGATATCCCTGAAGCATTCCCTCCAATGTCTCAAAAGCCATCTCTCTTTTCTGTCCCAGAAAAATAATGGCTTTCATTTATAATCCAAATAAAATAAAGGATGAAGAGAAGATTTTTTTACCTTTTTAAATTTACGACTTTTGGGAACCTACTAAAACAACTCCTTTGAATATCATCAAAGTGCCCTATGATCTACTGTATATCTGAAATACTGTTCAGCCTCCGCATTAGACTGCCAGAAGTCCCATTTGGCAGAGCCATTCTGTATAGTCCCATTCACTACACTATAGCTGCATTTTCAATATATAAAGAACATTTATGTATGTTTAAAATCCTTAAAGACAACATAAACCACATCTATAGATGGTCTCACAAGCCTGCACAGAAAACTTAATTTTATAATACATTTTAATATTTTGAAATCAGCTTCATCTTTTTATAATTTGTTTATTATCTAGTGTTTATTAAGCACAGACAGAAAAATGTTGCAAAGTAATTGAAGTAAACTAATTGTTTCTTGAAGCATTTTTTTTATTTTCTCCACATCATATTTTATCGACACAATTTATGCATGTGTAGATAAAAAATGGTTATGGAATAAATGTGATTCAGCTTTACAAAATATTACATAGAATTTATAATATGACAAAGAAATGAGAGAAAGCTGCAATCTTGATGAAGAAGGGCTCAGCTCTCAGGTATAACTGAGAAGCTGGATGAGACACCAGCTTCTGGGAGGCAGAACTGTGCACTTACTGAAGGGGCTCAAATTGGCTGAAAAGCAATTAATGGAAGAATATTCAGTTCTAATGCTTGCTAATTAGAACTAGAGATATCAGCAATGATTCTTCTATGCCTGAACCAAAAATTATGCAACATCATAATTTTTATTGTCTCATATTGTGACTGAAACACAGGAGAGAAACTGAAATTAGGAGACTGGTGTACAGAACTTGTGTTTTAAATACTTTCCTTTAGTGTGGAAGATTCATCACTGGTTTACCATTTAAATTAATATCAGCAGGGTGTGAAATATGTCTCTTTGTGACATACACAGAAAACATCACTGACTTATTTTGAATGAGGAATTAGATCTTGGAATTGTGACTACTATTTTGTGAAATTAAACTAGTTTCTACACGGAAACCTTGTTTAAACTAATGCATGGGTGAGCTTGAGGTCCTAACTGTGAACAAAAACAAAAGGGAGGCTCATAGCTTAGTCACAAGTCAGAGTCCTTAAGAAACCTTATTACTCCCTCTTCTCTGATGAAGTGATTCTTCAGAGAATTCAGAAAGTCTATATGCTTTCCTCCTGCTAAGCCAAAAATAACTGACTAAAGAGCCCTGTATAAACCTTCCAATGAAAAAGAACCAATCAAAACAGTGGTACTATGCAGCTACAGTGAAACTCTGATGACTGACCATCTAACCAAGAGTCACAGAAAAATGGAAAATATCAAATCCTCTGTGTATGAAGCAATGCTTCATTTAATAGTTAGACTACAGACTGCACTATACCAGAACCAGTTTAGAACTTTGTCTTCCTGAAGTGGTGAATTCAGCTGCTGAGTGGTGTTGAAAGAGCAGCAGAGAATATGTCCAAGTGGTTGTTATACAAGCCCATGGGTGTCCCTGCACAGATGTTCTTTGAAGTCCCATCCAACCAAACATGAGCCTATGAAGAAGTTAGTTTCTGTGTTTGTTTTTTTGTTTTGGGTTCTTTTTTCTGGGAGGATGGGGAGGAGAGAGAGCATTTTTAACATGTTTGCCTACTTTAGGCAGGAGGTCAAATGGTAGGGGAAAAAGTCATTTAAAAGAGGCATAGAAGTTTACATCTTCTGTTGATTACATTGCTACAAAAGAGAGATTTTACTGACAAAGTTCAAATAAGGCGCTAATCCAAACTCCTCCTAGAATCATGAGTAATTCCATATCAGAGTGTGTTACTAAAACTCACTACAGTGTATAAATGATGATGCACACAATATTACTTCAAAACGATCAATTAAAGCAATTATACAATCACTTCATTGTAACTTCCCTGCTGGTCAGTTGATAATGTAATGAAAGTTCTCAATATTCCATTTATGCTGAGGGAATTAAAGTGGTTGGAATATAAGGTTGATAATAATGTTATAATAAGTCCACATAAAAATGCATATTAACACATCTACTTACATACAATTTCTTTTAACTATTTGCTGTAGCACAAATAATTGTTTCATCTAGCGCAGACTTGAGAATCTCTCTGAGATGGATATAGACCAGATTTTTCAACAAAATACATGCTTCTTAAGTGCCAGAAAAATATAATACAATTGACCTTAGTTTTCAGTGCTACTTTTGAGCAACATAAATGGTGATTGTTAGCTGTTTGTTATTAGCGGATTCTATTTGTGTAAAATCCAGTTTAGCAAGCATGATAGAATCTCTATTTAATCTCAAAGAAATTGATATGCAAAGTTACCCTTTGTTATCAAATAAAACACAGAGTTCCATTTCAAAACAAATAAAATTTGTATTTTAAAATCAGTCATTTTGGACACTGGTCTAACCAAAGAATTATTGTCCTCTGAAATAAAATACAATGAACCCAAGGCCATAATTTCTCCTAAAAAGAAGAAAAGGAGGAATAAAACAGTTTTATTCAATTATTTAAAAGCCAAAACCAAAGTTCTGTGCCTGGGAAAGCGGGGCCTCTGGACCAGAAGAGGAACTGGGGAGCAGCTTTCTGAGAAAGGCTGTGGGGTGGTGGTGGGCAGCTTGCTGGACATGAGCCCATGGCTGAGCCAGAAGCAAAGGTGCCCAGCAGCTCCCAGGGTGTACTGAGAGCTGCACCTCCCAGTAAGGAAGCTGAGCTGGGTCAGCCTGGAGAAGGCATGGCTTTGGGGCCCTAACACCTCCCCAGCCTCTTTGAAAGGTCATCAGAGAGAGGGATATAAGTGCCTCACAGGCATGCAGGATGACAGGGCACGTGTCTACAGGTTCAAGTTGAAACAAGAGCGGTCCAGGATGAGTATAATGAAAAAAAAACCTTTTTACTATAAGAATAATCGAGCATTAGAGCAGATTGCCTTCATAGATTGTGGAAAGTCCAAACGTCAGAAATTTTTTTAATTTAAAATGGGTATGTAACTCTGTAGGCAATAAGTTCTGTGTAAATTATTTTTCCTTATAGTATAACAGTTTATAAAATCAAAGAGAAATAAAGTATTTAAAACCTAGTGTATAGCAATTCTGTTAAATTTCTGAAGAGAAATTTGAATTGGAATGAAAACTTAAGTCCATCCACTAAAAGATTAATTTGTCCTTGTAGCCACTCTCAAATTGTTTTTCAGTGCCATGGATTAGTGTTAATAAAATTAAATTAAGGTTTGTACAAAAAGTAGCATTAGTTCAAAGGTGCTAGATTTTATTTTATTTGTACCCTGCCAAAGTATTTGTGAGACAATGGAGCACAACTTTGTTGTTGCACTTGGAAAGACTTACTCACCTGAAGATTTGCTTCTTAAATCCAAAATGTTTAAAATATGGTAATAGGTGTCAAAGGAATATCAATCTGTTCCACAATAGAATTTCCTTGCAGTTTAATCTCATGATAACATATGTTGTGTAGTTTTCTACCCATAATGTGTAAAATTGTCCACTGATTTACAAATTTAAATTGTGAAATCTTATTTCATATTCAAATGGAGACTATGTGGCTGAATTTCAGCTGTAAATGTAAAAGCATAATTACATTCTGAACTTTATGCCTTTTTTATTTCATTGGGTGATGCATTACCTTTTACAGCTCTGATCTTTCTGAGGTCCTTGCGACTAATGCTTTGCCTTACAGGCATGTGTTTAAACATTAAGAATGGTTTTAAAATTATGAATTAGGGAGACTGTGCCTTTTCACAATCTAATTCTAAGCATCACTAAGTCTCTTCTTCTCATTCATTATGTCAATATCAACACATGAAGACCAATGAACTTCTGGCAGTCATCCTGGACTCTGAAATGAACAGATGCTGGCACCTGAGATAGATGTTAACACTTCTTTGATGTGGAGTATTTCTTCCTCTGTCCTGTGGCAAATCATTCTAGTTGTGCTAATTTACATGAAAATGCCACACAAATAGTTCAGAACATACGATAAATGTCCAGTGCAAGATGGCAAGAGACAAATATTTGGACCTTAAAGAATCATCCCTGAAGGGAAAAGAATCCATTTGATCCATTAATAATGAGAACTTACTCTTTGATCCTTTCTGTTCCTGTTACATCAGAGAAAACCATGAAATAAAATATCTTGTGATATGTGTCAGGTGTTGCCAAAACAGCAGGCAAAGCACTTATAAATATCATCTTGAAAACAAAAACGTTAGGCAAGATCTAAAATAGATTCAGTACCAAAACTCCACAGCCCAAAACAATGCTTCTCAGTGCCTTCTCTCTCCCATGATTTAGATCACATAAATGCTCATGAAAGATAAAAATACTCTCATAATAATAAAAAATATATTAAAAAAGACATGGCAGGTCTTTCATATTCATAATAAAAATAATACTTTGTTTATTAGGAGAGGAAAATAATTCAAGATTTACCAAGCAGTATGATATTTTCTAAGCTGTAGTCAACTTGACAATTTTGTGGCAGAATTGATAAAAACTTTTCATAAACATTTCTTGAGATAGCAAGGGATGCTTCACAGCTGTTGGCATGTTTTGGTTTTTCTTAAGACTGGCCAGACGTGCACATCTGTCCTCTGGACTATTGATCTGAATATTGATCTTGAAACCAGATGTAATCAGGACATTGTGCCAATACATTTGAAGTGCAGGTCCAAGATCAGCACCAGAGAAGAAGGGCAGCTAAGGGCAACAGAGCTGTAATTCCAGAGAGGGTTGTGAGGCAGATTGTTTGGATACAGCTAAGGAATAACATCATTACTTAACCAGAAATTTTACTATAATGGTGTTCACATATTAAAATTTGATATGAAATGTCAAAATCACAACTTTATTTACATTTCTTTTAAGATGGTTGCTTAAAAATAATATATATTATTTTTGTGCAATTGTTAAAAAAAGAAAACATCAAACTACTGCAATTTTTTCACAGATGAAAAGCCTGGCTACTGACCCTTTTTGTTCACATTATAATATTTCTCTCATTAGAAAGACATATGCAAAAATTATTTTGATTAAATCTATATGGTTCTAGTGATATATATATAGACAAATCTATTGTTACATGAAACTTCTTTTATGTATTCTTCATTGGTCTTAAAATTCCCTAGGATGTGGCTATCTGACTGGGAGAATGGAAGATGTCTCAGTGAGTAAAGCTTCCTGAGAAGATTTTGGAATAAGGAGCTATATGATTGAGTCAGCATAATAAGGGCAAAATGGGCTTTCTAGAACACAGTATTAGATCATATTAACTTGCCCTTTGTCATGCAGGCTGATGTTTAAGAAAGATTGATATCAAATAGAATAGATTAAAAAATTAGTTAATTCCGTAACAATTTTACAATTGTAAATTAAACTTACTCAGTTTATACTAAAGAAGACTAGGTGTGCTTACATTGTCTGTTTGTTCTCTTGACTCAGTTTTCCATGTCATTGACCCCCAGCCAAGGAGTTGCAATAAATGGCTATGGAAAAGGAGGAAGAAATTGGTAACACCTTAAAACACCATCACAGTTATGAACAAAACACCATAATCTTTCTCCATTAACAAAAACTATGATCAAAGCTGGTTTCTGTTGGATTACAAAAGAGGTCAGTGTACTTCATGCGAGAAACATGCAAGTTTATGAACTGTCATCTCTTTTCCAGAGAATGTTACCAAGATCTGTTGCTTCTATTTCATTAAAGCTACAGTTTTGAAATGCCCAGTGGGTGTAAGATCAGTTTAACACAATTTCTCTCCACAACACCAATGTGCCTGTTTTCATGCTCCAGTTGTCTGTCAGATTTCCCTTAAGACTGGTAGAAAAATGTCTGTGAAAACTTGGACATTCCTCAAAGCAAATGACTCACATAGAAAAAATTGAATAATAATCAAAAGAATAGGTAGTGTGAATAACAACACAGAAGAATGAAAACAAAATCTGCATATACCTTATAAGAAAACCTTAGGGAGTTTAAAAATCACTGTAGGAGAATTAGCTCATCTGAAATTGCCAACTAACCCCACAAATCCTATGAGATTCTTAGAAGCTGTACATACTTTATTGGACATTTTCCAGCTAGGGATTTATAAATAATGATATCCATTCTTTTCTATATCTCATTCAAGTAGTATCTAATAAAAAATCAATTCACTGCATTGTATGTGAATTGACTGTAACTGCACTGTAAACAAGCATCTGTATGTTATGGAGGGGTAAATTAAGGACAAATAAGAGCTCAAGGCTTAACGTGCATTATACATTAGAACATAATTCAGCTAGAAATTTATTAGTTTCTTTTTAGTAAGTTATCATTATACTTTGAACAAAGATCCATATTTCTTACATTTAATGCTAAATACTACAGAAAGAGACAGAAGTTAGAAGATTGATGAATTATCAGTGGACATAAAGAGACATATGCCTATCTCTTGCTGTAGAGATGTATGCCTTCAGTCTGCACTAACTGGGTGTTCCTAGAAGTAAATTTTTCTTTCTTCTAGGCATTAATTTCCTGTAGTGGTCCAGGAACTGTTAGTTAGCATTATCAAATGTCAGAGTTACAAAGTTATTGAAGGCTCTAAGAAAAACTGGCAGCTAGTTTGCCCTCATGGCTGTAAATCTCTAATCAACATTTTCAAATTATCTCTAATCAACACTTTTCAAATGATAGGTAGTCTCAGATTTGATGTTCTATTCTTTCTTCAAATTTGTCATGGCTGAATCATTTGATATCCTAATAGCAATACTAAATCCTAACAGTAAAGATTAGGCTTTTTGAGGTGTCCTTTTGTTGTTGGTTGGTTGTTTGGTTTGTTGTTTGTTTGTTTGTTTTTAAGGAATTTCTAAATAAAATTCAGGAATGAACCAATCTTTTGCCATATATTTACCATATAACAACTGTTCAATAAAAATGATGCATTGTTTGGATAGAACCGCAATCAAAATGCTAAGTTGATATTTGGTAATATAGTGATCCATCAAGTTTGAGTGAACAATTTTCTTGTCACAATTAAAAGTGTGTTAAACAGTATTAAACCTAAGACTAAGGAAGGATTCAGGAAGTAGATTTTGGCAACAGCAGATTCTAAGATCAAGACTTTAATCTGAAAGCTTTTGAGCAAGGGTGCAACATTCTGCAGGGTTTAAACCATAATCCTAGATCTGGCACAATGTAGAAGTTTCTTGGAAGTGTGAGCAACATACTTTTTGGGCAATGAATTGCTCTTAATTCAGTTTTCATTAGAGGTAGAATTGGCACGACAACACTTGAAGAAGAACATTAATCCCTAGTATATATATGAGCAATGATGTAAGCAAGGAAAGCAACTTTTACTTTATTCTCAATTAAATACAGGTTTTGAAAATAAAATTACATCTGGTGTCAACTAAGGATTAAAAAAATGGGTTTGCAAAATTTTTCAGACTGCATGGAATACTGCACAGATGTGATATTGCTTTTAGTGTATTGTCACCTCGATTATCCTGAAGTGTCTACAGCCTCCTCTGCACTGGAGAAGCCTGACAGTTGAAGTAAGTTCTATGTTCCAGATCCATTAGTAGCCTCTACTGAGTCCCCCCAAGACCATCACATGTTCACTAGACAGAATTTAGGCATTGGAATCCATATTTGTAAAGTTGTCACACAGGAAATATTGAGATGGAAGTCTTGGCTCAACAGGTAAAATCAGAAACTGAACAAGAGGCTATTTCTATGGTACTTAGAAAGAGTTATGCTGAAAAAAATGAACATATTATTATGTTGATTTCTATGCATACATTATGCACTATGTTTAATTTCTAAGCAAATTAATAAATAGATAGATTAAATGCTTCAACACGAAAAGGTTGGTAGCTATATAGGAAAGGAGCAAAGACATTCACAAGTGGTAAAGTCACTGTGTTAATTTTTAATAAGACTTAACCTGATGATTATACCAAAGACGGTGTCACATTTTTAATCTTCTAAATCTGAATAGGAGTGTAGATAGTGAAATGCTGACCTAAACACTTAGCTATTAATCAGCTTGTCTAAACTCACACTTCTAAAGAAAATCAGCCTGAACTCTTCTCTGATCTTCAGTCCAGCTGCCACACTATGGTCTGTGTCTGCAAGGCTAAACTTGCTTCTTACATTATAGCATGGTCTCATCTATACTGCTGACTGTGACCAGCTGCTGGCCTGTACTGCCCTTCAAATCATTCCTAGGAATTGTTTGGAAGAGGACAAGTTGCTTGGGCTACAGAAATGTTAAAAAAAATGCTAAACATGAAAGAGAAATCCCCATTTAGTTTAGTGCAAGAAGACAGCTAATTTAGACTCTTTGTTCAGATTACATATGTTAGAATAAGTCATATAGATTTACCTTCTGAATTGGGTGGTGGGATTCAAAGCAAAATAAAAAAAGGTGTAAAGTGTGCCTACAATCTTCAGTGAGATGTTTTCAAATATCTTGACCACCATTTTTCTGCTAGTCGTCTAAATTGTCTGCCTGTTCAGCACAGATCAATATGATGAATGATGTCAAATGGAGCAGCAATTCTGTCACAAGAAAGCAGCCACCGATTGCTTACTGTATGAAACCTTTTATGGGTGTGTTTGGCAAGCTCTGGGAATTCATACTGGATGGATGCATGAAGGGTACAGAAAACAGCTTCAGGAATCTATGGAAAAAATGTTCAAAACTGAAATACATGACAACATGAAAGGTGACTCAAGAAACAAACCAGACCTAATTGCTTGAGGTGGCTGTTTGTTCCCTCCATAATTATGGGTTTTGTATTCCCACTGTTACCCTCACTCTTCAAACTGCAGCCTTGAAGAGTTTTGGAGCTCCTCTGTTCTCAGACAGTGTCTGAATTGTATCACAACATTACATTTAGATGTGATTTACGCAAATAGGTTTTCAGGGAGTTGGCGAAGCGTTCCTAATCTGCTCTCAGGGAAGATACACAGTGACTGCACAAGAAAACTAAAATTTATTCCTTTATCCTTGTAGCTGGTTCTTTAGTATTTGAGAATGAAAAACTGGATGATTTTATGTATACTGTTGTTTGTATTTTACCTGTTCTACTGAGAGTTATGAGTTCCTAAGCAATGTAAAACATGATATTTTTTACTAACAAGGTACATTCAGGGAAAATAAATTAGAGGCCTGGCTTGGCAATTGCTAAGCAAATAATTTGCTGTTCATACTGGTCACTTAACTATCTGCCCAAATGGCTAGTCAAGACGAAATCTGTGTCTGGCTAGAATTAATAGTATTTGCCACTCTGCAGCCATTCTTCTCTTACACATATGAGCCATAACTTATGATTTAAGATAGAGAAAAAACACTAACTAGTCAATGGTAGTGACGTACCGTGACATAAATCCAAAACACTGGAGTCTTTCTCTCCTGATGTTATTATTCTATAGAAACTCCGATCAATTCTTAATGAAATACTTAAAAGTGTGGCAACTATAACCATTATCTACACACAGACACTGTAACAGGTTGTTTAAAACTTTTCAATTTTAATTCAGAAAAATTGCCTGAGGGCAAAAAGTTCTCACTTTCATAAATAAAAGTAATATAAAAATAGTCAGAAAATGTCTTCAAAGAGACTCTAAAAACCAGCTGGCAGTTCTGACTGTTGTACATGCTCACCTCTCTTCTACCATCTAGTTTTTTGGCTCTAGCCTTGATTTATTAAATCTCTTCTATTCCCACATATTATGTGTCTGAACATGCTGCTGCATTTACTTAATCTTCATCATCATAAATCTATTCTCAATCAACTTTAGGCTATTAGCAGAAAACCCTCCAGTTTAAAAGTAGGATGCATGCTGTCTGATATTTTTCTAGCGTTTCCAATAGAACTGAAAAACAAAGATTAAATAGAGCTTTATTAGCCAGTAGATTACATCCTCAGTTATTCTTTAGTTAACAAAAAGCAAGTAACTGTCTAAAGAATGAAAAAAGTCAAGAACATTATTTGGCTACACTTAAGTAGATTAACTTAAATTGTAAAGGTCTGAAATCATACTTTTTGTCCTGTGCTTTCTAGCATCTATGAAAATATAAAGTGATTAAATGTTAAATATTATTTATTGTTCCTAACTAAGACAATCCAGCCCACAACAATATTTTATCAGTGAAAAATTTTTAAATATAAAAACCACAGATGAAAACTTAGAGGTGTTAATTCTATTTATTTATACTACATTGGCATCTCTGGGTCCCAGTTTCAGATCTGAACTGTAATAGAGTGTGCTCTGTATAATTAAATAAAGGCAAAAGTACCTGTCTCAGAGACCTTTTCACTATGGTATGCTGCCACCACTGTGAGAAACCTCTTAAAAATCAAGAATAAAAAATCTGTACAGACTTTATTTTATCACAGCAATTTAATCTGCAACACATCATGTGTTTATTACTGCTCCTAATCATATTTATTCAGCCTCTAAAATCTTAGACATGTCTTAATGCTGAGAAGGAAACATCTGTGCACAAATGAAACTGGGATTGAATTACAGTCCAGCTTTGAAAATTACAAGGCCTGAAATCTTCATTTACACAGAAACACTCCAGGCATGTGGAGTCAGGAATCTCTCCACATTATTCTCATTGCAGGATCAGGATCTTATTAAAGGCATGATTAGATATAATTGATTCTTTTGTTTCTTCTCCTGTCTACTTCAGCTGCTATTTCTTCACCAAAGAATTGAGGATTCTCATTTCAGCAAACAGCTGTTTGGTCAATGTTAAGAGTAAAATAAAAAATCATCAGAGCTGTATTGTTGTAAAAGACAAAAATGTAATATTATTAAATAAGAGTAGGAAATGGCTAAAACTGTTATTTAAATTTTCTCATTATTAAAAGTCTGTAAATCTTGAATTTAAAATAACAATTTTTGTAGTACTGAATGTCTAAGGTTTGGGTTTATAAATTTTAACTTAACTGGTAGAGTTCTGAATATAAACAAAAGATTTTGAAATTATCTGGGATTAAAAAATTCAAAGAAATAAAAAAACTTCTAGAAAAAATTCTTTAAAAATCCCCACCATCAAAATTTTATAAAAAGCTGGAACAGTTAAACCAATCTGACTATATAATTAATCATTCTGAGCTACAGTTAAATGTATTTTTAAATTTATAAAATTAATTAATTTTGTTTCAAATATATTAGCAAAAATTCTTCTTGAAAGCAACTCATGCTGTAATATTACCGTACAACCAAAAGTAGAAAGAAAAGCTTGTTATTTTAAGTATTAGATATAAAACATTCATAAATCAAAAGGAAATATTTTATTATGCTGAGTGAAATTTACATGTACTAAAGACATGTATTATTGACATGCCTTCCACATTTTTTCATGCATTTTCTCTATATCAGAAGCAGAACAATCTAAATATTTAAGTACAAAAAGTGTGAGAAAACATATGTTTATTTTGAAATACTTTGGAAAAGGTAACAACATTAAACTTTTATACAAAATTCACATGTAGCGTGAAAGCTGATGAGGATCACCTAATGTTACAGCACCCAGAGTCCAATTTTCAATAGATATTGGCATTTGGCATTAAACAAAATACTGTCATGATTTTGCAATTCCCCTGATGACAATGACTTTCTCACTCCACCCTTAAGACAACAACCATCCAAGTCCCATGACACAAAGAAGTCCTTAAGAAGGATTAACCACAGAATGAAGACATCTGGTATTTAGAAAACAAGGGACTTTCCAAACATTAGATGTCAAAAAAGTAAAAAAAAAAGAAAAAAAAGCAAAGTGCAATAAGTACAATATAAAATGGGTGCTAACAGACTACATGTTTAATAAGGTAAATCCTAGCATGACTTAGAGCTGACCACACTCAAAAAAATTATACTCCCATACCATTCCATTCACAAAAATAAAGTACATTAATTGCTTGAATACTGTAATGTTAAATTCCAGTTAGGAATTTTCTACAAAAACTTTATATATTAAATCATCCCAGAAGAGTTAAATGCCATCTGGCACATTAATTAAAACATTAACAGTGATTTTGATTTTCATAAAAGAGAGGAAAATGTATATGGTTTCCACAATCACTCCAAATTATACTGAGATTTTCTGAATAACAAGTTTGAGTTTTGAATGACTTATACAATATATTTTCTTAGCTGTCCTTCATTACTTTTTATATCTGAACCACCTTTCAAGATCATTTCAAGACTGGCTGGTGTTCAACAAATTATAGTGATTGAGCAGGCAGATGACAGCATATAATAAAGCCTGCATCCAAGCAGAAATATGTAACTATTATGCCAGGATGAACTGAAAAAGATGAACTTACTACTGAAAAATGTTGAGCAAGTGTTCTCAAAAAAACTACCATATCCCTGCATAGTTGCAGGATGCTCAACCCAGTAAAATACAAAAAGAGAAAGCATCAACTGTCTCCTGCCTACTGTTTTAACAATTGATTTACATACCAGTTAGAAAAGTAGAAAGTAGGTTTCCTGGAAACCTGTGAAATGAAAAAATAGGTATGATTTCATATATCTTTTAATCTAACGTTTCTCTGGGGAATGAACAGAAGAAATGACACAGTTCTGACAGTTTCACCACAGAAACTTTACAGCAAACAGTGAAACATCATGATTGATGATTACAAAAGCTTCCAATGCATTTGAAAAAGTACCATAAATACCACAAGACCATTAAACCATTAAATCATTAACCACTAAATCTAGATTAATCTCTATATTTTGTCCAGATTGCAAACCTTATTGGGTCCATAAAAAAACCAAAGTTTTCAGATAATAAATTATCTTAACACTTCTTTCTTAATAATGGTGGGAATGGAGAGAGAAGAGAGGATGAGACAAGGAAGTAAGAAATAAAACATCACAGTAGTGAAATAACTCAATATTGAGACATTTTGGCATGCAGAAGCTTGACAGTGTGATGAGGTCTTTGTGAGAAGTTGGGATCTCTGGTCCATCAGTTAGGAAGACATCAATGATCAATCTACAGGCTTAATTGTCCTCTTTTGGTTTTACTTGTCATTTTGGATTTACTTTACACAGGCCATCTCAGAACTAACACCCTGAAAAGATGATCTCAGCTCATCGCTCACAATTTAGCTTACAGTACAGTCCACTCAGAAACTAATAAAAATAGGTGGATCAAGACTCACACCTTTAGTATATAGAACATGCATGTCAATGGGTAGACTTCAACATCAGTAATTTTAGAATGCAAAGACTACCACACAAAAGTTAGTTATTTACCTTTTTAAGGCAAGGCTGTCTGAATTCTGGTATTGACTGTTGCACATAGGGGAAGTTTCCATCAGCTTCTCACAGTAGACACCTCTGTAGCCACCCCACTACCAAAAGATTGCTACACAAACACAATAAACTGCTTCTACTCTGGGAAATGAGTTGGACTTCACCATCTTAGAAGTGACTTCTAGTCACACACCATTCTGTGTGACTTTTGGAAAGCATCCATCTGCCAGTGATCACTGTCGCTAATAGCAAAGCAGAATCCTGGGATGGAGGCTACAGGGTAATGCCACTGAAAAACAAAGGACTGCTAGATGAAGAATCCTCTTTGCTAAAGGTGGGGATTGTGGGTGCTTATAGAGGTTTATCTGCCTTAAGAATCTCATTGCCTTCGTGTATCTCTGTAATTTTGCTCTTAAATATATACTTAAAGAAGGGTCCTTAATGTGAAGTAAAGTATTTATTCAGTTCAATTGTTTTACACTACAAAATAATAGTTCTTTTAAAAGTTAAAAAAAAAATTGCCTTGAATCAGTTGTATGCAGTTTAGGTTTTTTTAATATAGATATATCATAATTTGTTCCTCTCCCTCCTCACAGGTCTGCTATGTTTTTTGTAGTGAGTTGGGGTTTTTTACAAGATACTTCAGAAGGACCATTTTTTTCAGTGACATCCTTCAAAGGAACAGTTCAAATTAGATGGCTGCTAAGTTGGGGCAATTATGTGCTTTATTACATACTGATTTGACTAACTAAAGATAGGTAATTTTTACACTGTGACTGAAAATACTAAATATCCAACCTATTTCTGGCTACTCATTTAATAATAATGAATTTTCACAACCAGAATAATTCATCCTAATAAAATATCATTATTGGTCAAAATTATAGTTTTCAATGTCAGAACAAAGCAAATAAAACAAATTATTGAAGACTACTAAGAAATAGTAGAATCATAGAATTATAGAACAGCTTTGGTTGGAAAGGACCTTAAACACCATGTAGTTAGAACTCTCTCCTTATGAAGGAGTTTGCCACTCCCATCCAGCTTGGCCTTGAGCACTGCCAGGGATGAGGCATCCAGAACTTCTCCGGGTGACTTGTTCCAATGTCTCCCCAACCCATGGTAAAGAGTTGTATTCTTACATCCAATCCAAATCTATCCTCTTTCAGTCTGGAGCCATTACTCCTTGTCCTATCACTACATGCCCTTGTAAACAATCCCTCTCCAGCTCTTGTAGCCCAGCTCAGGTACTGAAAACTGCAACAAGTTTTCACCATAGTTTTTTTCTCCTCCAAGCTGAACAACCCCAACTCTCTCATAGGAGATGTTTCTCTCATAGAAATTTATCATGTTTGTGGCCTTCCTCTGGACTCATTCCAGCAGGCCTTTGTCCTTCTTATGCAGAAAGCCAAAGAGTCAGCTGCAGTCCCTTAGGTGGGGTCTTCAGAGAATGTAGAAATGAGGGAGAATCACCTTCCTCAACCTGCGACCCATGCGTCTTTTGATGCGTTCTGGGATATGGCTGGACTTCTTGGCTGAGTTCACATTGTCGAAATGTGTCAAGTTTCTTACCCACCAAGAGCCCCAAATTTCTCTCCTCAGTACTGTTCTCAGTCCATTCTCTCTCCAGCTTGTATTTTTGCTTGGGATTGCCTTGACCCATGTGCAGGACCTTGTATTTGGCTTCACTGAACTTCATGAGGTTCACATGGCCCCACCCCTCAAGCCCATCAAAGGCCTTCTTCCCACCAGTGTGTGAACCCCACCACACAAATTGATGTTCTCAGCAGACCTGCCGAGGGTGCAGATGATCCCACTCTGCATGTCTCTGAGTAAGGTGTTAAACTGTGCTGGTCCCAATGCTGACTCCTGAGGAACACCACTGGTCACAGGTCTCCACTTGGATGTCAAGCCATTGACCACAAACCATTGACCACAACCCACTGAGTGCGACAATTCAGCCATTCCCTTGTCCATGGAGTGATCCATCTGTCAAATCCATGTCTGTCCAGTACAGAAACAAGGATATGATGTGGGACAGTGTCAAAACGCTCTGCAAAAATCGAGGTGGGATATGTCAGTTACTCTTCCCCTACTCACCAATGCTGCATTGTAGAAAGCCTTTAGTGATGCCATGCTTCCAGCCACCCATCACCTCCTTATTTTTCCATGTGCCTTAGCATACATTCAGGAGAATCTTCTCCATGGTCTTGCCATGCACCAAGGTGAGACTGACTGGCCTGTACTTTCTCAAGTCTTCCTTTTTATTCTTTTTTAGAAATGAGGATTACATTTTCCTTTTTCCAGTCAGTAGTACCTTCACTAGACTGCCAAAACATCTCAAATATGATGGATATTGACTTAGACACTTCACCCACTGGTTCCCTCTTTCTTTGATACATAGTGGAAATTACACACTAATATTTAATGCACGTATACACAGAGATAATTTTTTATTCATTTGCTAGGGAAGAAATGAGGAGACACTTCATTAAAGCTGTTCCTGAGATTTGCGAGAATATTCTCTCAATTTTTCTTCTCTTTTCTCAAGATGAGTTATACTTCTAATTTCTTTTTTTAGACTTAAATGATAGCTGGAGATTTTGGACATGGCAGTGTACTAGATCACAGAACAATATGTACAAATACACTAGAGTCTACATTCTGCTTGTTTTATTTTTCACAATTGGCAATGCATCATTAAAACAAATATATAATTCTTAAGAACAGATTTTTTAACTTTGAAAGCATAATGGATAAAAGGCAAACTTATGTGTGTAGATATGTATATCAAAAAAACCAAAATAAACTTTATTTCTATTGTCTAATTTAAATTTTAGAACTGTTCTTATAATCAAATACTCACAAAAATAAATTATATGAGCAGATTTTTCAGAAAGTCGTCTTCTGTAAATAACAGCATAAGTAGCATAAATAAATAAATAGGATAAATAATAGGAAAAATAAATAGTATGTTTTCTGACTTCAAGTCTTTATTAGCTGAAAGTTTTTAACTTGTATTGAATTATTTTTGTGGTTTAAAGTATGAAGTGCACCGCTTTTGATTGCTCCTTTCTGAGTGCTAAAAAATTAATGTGTTTGTGAGTTTTTACAAAAAACACTAACTCATCGTAACTTGGATATCAAAAGTTTTTTTCTACCTCAGTACTACACCTAAAATACAAATATTATTTTCTATCATAAAATTCCCAAGAAAATTATTTCTGTTTCTTACAGTACTTTCATGAAGACCAATGTTTGTACCAAAACAGAGAGAAGAGAGGGCTCATTTTAGCATCATTGAAAGAAAGCTGGCCAGGCATTTGACAGTTCCTTATTTGAACAATTTCTTCATATCTTTCTTGAAGGAAGTATGCAGATACCTCTAGCCAAGTCTGCAGTGTCATGTAAATGTTTATTCAATTCATTACCCTTCTATTATATCAAACAGAGACAAACTTTTCTAAGTAGTACCCAGTGACAGGATGAGAAGCAATAGTCACAAACCGAAATGAAAGGAATTCTAGTTGAACATAAAAAAAAGTCCCTCTTTTATTGTGAGAGTGGTCAAACACAGGTGACGCTGCCCGCCTGTTTCCACACGTCCGGCTAGCTCTCCGGCGGGCGGGTTGGTGACGTCAGGCGTGGCCTTCCCAAACTCTCTTTGACAGAGAGTCTTCGGTGAAGGTTTGACTGAGGTCCCCAACTGAGACAGTCGGTCAAAGTTGATTGCCAGGGGAAGAGCGTCGAGATCCTATCAGTGCGGGAGGAGCGAAGGAAAGTCCACTAGGTCGGTAGGTGGAACAGGAACAGGTTTATTGGAGGAGGCAGGAAGGTGGGAAGGCGCCGACCAAGTGGCAACTGGTTAATGGGATGCATCAACTTATATACAGAGTTCATCAACCAATGGGAATTAACCAGGGGAGGATACATAGGTGGGGCAAGGGAACTCGCAAACCAATGAAAACATACCAGGGGAGTGACCGGGCTATGACAGCCACCTAGGGGAAGTGGACCAGAAGATAGGCAGGGAATATTCTGGAAAAAGGGGTCGGGTGAAGGAAGATTGACAGTAGGTATGAGGGGAGAGGGCTGAGCCACAGCTTGGATTGACAGGGATTTGAAGTGGAAAAACAACTCCATATATGTACATGGGGCGGGGTCTTGGAGATTGACATTTAACAGGTGTTGGAAAAAGGCGGGAAATGAGGGAACAAGAAGGCATACAAAATGGAGGAAGATTACAACAGTAAAACAAAAGCACACAGCAACACACAGGAACAGGTTTCCCAATGAGATTGTGGAGTCTCCATTGTGGAGATGTTCAGAACAAAACTGAATGAGGTCCTGAGCAAAGTACTCTAGCTGACCCTGCTCTAAGTAGGAGTTTGGGTTTACCAATCCTAGAGATGCCTTCCAGCCTTACTCACTCTGTGAGATTCTGGTACAAAATATTTCTATTTTGGACAGCTTCAAGTAAAGCAGCTCTTCTACTGTTATGGACTTATTTGATGTAGCTGTCCATTTATCAGTGATGTAGTTGAGAGGATCAGGTAGCCCTTCAGTCAGATTCAGGGGGATCAAGTGCCCCCTCAGTCAGATGACACAAAGTTAGGCAGGAGTGTTTATCTGCTGGAAGGTAGGAGAGTCTGCAGAGGGATCTGGGCAGGCAGGATTGATGGGCTGAGGCCAATGATATGAGGTTCTACAAAGTCAAGTGCTAGGTACTGCACTTGGGTCACAACTCCATGCAGTGCTCCAAGCAGGAGGAAGAGTGTCTAGAAAGTGGCCCAGTTGAAAAGGACCTGGAGGTTCTGGTCAACAGCCAAGTGAACATGAGCCAGTGTGTTCCCAGAAGGCCAAGAAAGCCACTGGCATCCTGGCTTTTATCAGCAATAGAGTGGCCAGCTGACTAGGGCAGTAACTGTCCCTCTGTACTCAGCACTGGTGAGGCCACATCTTGAAATCTGGGTTAAGTTTTGGGCCCCCCAGTATAAGAAAGACATTGAGATGCTGGAGCATGTCCAGAAAAGGGAAGCAGAGCTGGTGAAGGGTCTGGAACAGAAGTCTTATGAGGAGAGGGTGAGGGAAGTGGTATGGTTTTGCCTGGACAAAAGAAGGCTCAGGGAAGACCTCACTGCTCTGTGCAATGGTGGAGATTGGTCCCTTTGCCCAGGTAACAACTGGGAGGACATGAGCAAATGGCCTCATGTTGCACCAGGTGATGTTTAGATTAGATATTAGGAAAAGTTTCTTCACTGAAATAATTACCAAGCATTAGAACAAACTGCCCAGGGAAATGGTGGATTCATCACCATCCCTAATGGCATTTAAAAAACTTGCAGCTGTGGCATTTAGAGTTTATTGGTGGACTTGGTAGTGTTGAGCTAGCAGTTAGACTTGGTGATCTTAGAGATCTTTTCCAACCTAAACAGTTTTGTGATTTTTTATTATTTTCCCTGGCTTTAAATGTCTAAAATTAGGCTGAATTTGAGATAGCTTCTCCCGTTACTGATAGAAAGAAGGAGACACCTCTGGGAGCATCTAAGACAGATTATATAAATTATTCCATTTTAGGATGATGTGGATTGTTCTCTAACAGGGACTCTCGCTCCAGCTTTTAGTTATAGTCACAGCAAGTGATACCACTGCAACAGTTCAGAATATGAAGCTACACATTCTGTCAGTTTCTACATAAGGAGTGAAACCACAAAAGGAATGTTTCTTTATTATCTTCTCAAACCACTAGACATGGCAACATGCAAGAAAGGAGTATAAAAAGGTGTTAATACCATCAGGGTGTTTTCATAGGCTTGTGTAACCCAAAATCACACCTCTAAGAGGGTCACAAAAATGCCAGAGAGGAACATAAGACTGGGACAAATCTGTATTACTTCCTCTTGTCTATGTTTCAAATATTTTCATTTTTTTTTATCTCTTTAGCTGACTTCTCAGTCAATTATTTCACTTCCTCCTTAATTTCTTATTTGTACTTTTTTTTAGTCTCTCTTTTAAACTGTGTGGTTCAACAATCCTCCACAAGAGAACACAACTAAACTGTTCATTGTTTTTTTAAATAAATAATCCTGTGCACACAAAAATTAAAACAAAAAAACCCCAAGAAAATAAACAATACAAGAGAAGCAGTTTAAACCTAAAAAAAACAGGTTTTAATTGAAAAAAAAAAAATATAAAGTTTTTTTTTTTTTTTTTTAAGAATTTTTACCCTTTCCTTTTTCACAGCTCAAAATTAGATGGATTTCCTACTTTAATTTTGTTATTTTCCCAGAAGTGGCAACTAGTGGCATAAAAATGCTTTGGAATTCATTGATACTCCAGATCCTGCTTTGCCCTACTTTAATTTCACTGCTTTAAACAGACATTTAAAGACATGTCAGTTATCTTTCTTCACTTTTTCATGTGTGAAGGTACAAAATAGCAAGGGATATGCTACCACTGGTACCCAATTCAACATCTCATTTTCTTCTTGCATAAACCATTTTTCTTCTGAAATAGGAAAACAAAACATTGTTCTTCATGTGCTATCACAAAGCATTCATTTTGAGCAGGTAGCAACAATTTTTTAAAAGCCTGAAATAATCGTATATTGTCTTGAAACATTTAAATTAATTTAATCTTCAATGAAAAATTAATGAAGTAACACTTAAAACATGGTAAAGATTGAGGTCCAGTAATTTTTTTCTGTAATAAGCTTATGCAAAATGTCTAAAAACTTATAAATGTTAAGTTGACCTATGCATGCTGCGGTTGATTGAGTTCTCAGTCCCAAATTAAGTGCTCAAGATGCCCTTTGAAGTATGTGAGGGAATTAGAAGTCCAAGGAGATCTCAGAAAGGGTTTGGTATGGAAATGTCTTTGTAAGTTTTTGCACAGAAAATATTGAGACGCTTTTGCGCACAAATATTTTTTCATTGGATCCATAGACTATGGCATAAATTGATGGGAAAGGTAAGTTTTACTTTAGAGGAAAAATAAAAGTACAAATTGGGTAAAGAGAGAGAGAAAGAGGGAGATAGAAAAAAATGGTGTTAAAGAAAAGAACAGACGGAATTCAAAGGGGAAAATAATGTTCACCCCAGTGGCCAATGAAGAAGAGATGCAACAGGCAAGCCTCCCTGCTGGACCACTCTACACTTTAACAAGGGGTCACCCATGAAGTTTTTTTCTGTAATAACTTAAAGCTTTTTTCAGGATCTGCCTAAATTCCCCCATGATTGTTTCTGATCATTAGTGATGATTGGAGTATGGTATGACACAGGTTTGAAGGGGCAAGGTTTTCATAGAATGGGTAAGGTTGGAAGGGAACTTAAAAACATCTGTCTCTGACACCCCTGCTGCGGGTGAACATTAGTCCATTAGTCCAGGTTACTCAGAGCCTCATCAAGCCCAGTCTTGAACAATTCCAGGGATGGGGAGTCCACAACCTCTGTGGGCAACCTGTTCCAGTGTCTCACCAACCTCACAGTAAAGAATTTCTTCCTAATATCTAATCTAAATCTAAATTCTAATATCTAACCCTTCAGTTTCAGGGCACTCCCCTTGTCCTATCACTACACGCCCTTGCAAAATGTCTTTCTCCAGCCTTTTTTGAGGTCTCCTTTAGGTACTTGAAGGCTGATATAGTCTCCTTCTCTTCCCCAGGCTGAATAAACTCAGCTTTCTCAGCTGCTCTTCATGGGAGAGGGGCTCCAGCCCTCTGATGACTTTCATGGTCCTCATCTGGACTCCTTCTGACAGATACATATATTTGGTATGTTGGTGGCCCGAGATGGACACAGCACTCCAGAAGGGTGCCACAAGAGCAGAGCAGAGGGGCAGAATCACCTCCCTCTACTTTCTGGCCGCACCCCTTTTGATGCAGCCCAAGATGTGGTTGGCTTTTTGGGCTGCAAGCACACATTGCTGAGTCATACTTAGCTTGTCCCCAGGGTTAGTCTTGATCCATTCTCCTCCCAGCCTGTACCTGTGCTTTGGTATGCCCCAAGCCAGGTGCAGGAGCTTGCAATTGGTCTTGTTAAAGTCCATGAGGTTTTGTCATGCTGAATGGTCAATAAATGTAATTTCCGCATATTTTTTTATAAAACTGAAAAAGAAGGGATAGAAAAAAATGTCAAGGGGAAGTTGATGCAATACTCAAGCCTGTGGCAATCTTTTCACTAATGGTAAACTGACATAACAATATCAGGGTTTGCAGATCAGGCTAATAGCAATATTAGCACAAGACCAACAGCATGCGAAAACTGGAAAATTGCAGAGGTTTTGGAAAAGCTAGACCAACTTGTGTGAAAGATTAAAAAGCTTGGAGGAAAGACAGACTACAGAACTACACATGGAAAACCCTGAGCATTACACAGTTTAAGACATTTAAGACACCCTCTGAAGAAAAACAGAAGACCATAGGTCCCTGAACTTAAAAACCTAGAAAAGGAAACAAACTTTTTCCATCCTAAGATGTGTTGCTTAGGGTTTCATAAATTCAGTTTCATGAGCAGAAGTGCAACTGAGATTTTCCTGAGTTCATAGCAAATGTAGACCTTTTCTGCTCTTTGGTTTGTAGCAAAGAGAAAGATGAAAGACATCTTATGAATAATAATGGTAATTTCCAGAGGGCTTTAATTTTTCTGTATGCTGACTGCAAGGATCTTAGAAGCATGAAATTTATTTGCTTAACAGGGTAGGCAGCAGTTCAGCAGCATTTGTCAATAGCTCAGTGATATCTAAAATTTGAGATTAGATCTGTCCATTAGTATATTTATCAATTGATATACATATAAAAGTACTCATATGTGTTGATACAGGCCTTCAAAAGGACTGAAGGTGGTTTGTTCAATTTTATTTTTGTTTCAGACAAATTCTTAACATTCCAAAGAAGTTTTGAAGCCATCATTAAGAAATGACTTTATGTAAAGAAAATGACAGAGAATTAAAATATTTAATTAGAAAATGAAATAGATATACCAGATATATGAGAAGACTTTACTATCTCCTGGAGTAAGGATAAAAAAAGAAAAAATAAGAAAACAACTACGGAAAAGATACTGAAGAATATTAAAATTAGTGAAAAAAATTATTCATTATGTTAATCCTGAGCTATTGCTCAAATTTGTGAAAAAATTTATTCATTATGTTAATCCTGAGCTATTGCTCAACTTATTGAAATATACTTTTTTTTGTCCCATTTACCTCAGATAAACTTTTGAAAAAGCAGGTTAAGTAATGAGTAGATTCAACAGTCAACATATAAGTTCCAAGCTAAAAGAACTCTCTGACTATTCCTGTTTTTCATATGAATAGAATATTTTCCACAGTGCCGCAGTGTACTGCAAACATACCTTCTGCAGTTCTCCCCAGAAGAAAATGAGCAGTCTCACACAGCTGATGTGTAATTGGGAAAGGAAACAGAAAGAACTCAAAGTACACTACTAGATTCTACAATTCATGTGTAGAGACACAGCTATAGAAGGCAGGACTTCTCCCAGTTTCTGCTAGGCATGTATAATGTAATAACTTCTTGAAGCATTTGTAAGTCCTATGTTCCCCTTTTCCACTTCTATCAGATTCTGGTGCCAGCACCTGGGATGAACTTCATAGTCTAGGCAGGGGCTGAAAATGACGACAAATAATAGCAGCTGAGAAGGCTGCTAGAAAAATATAAAGCAGAGCTTTACTAATGAAGAAAACTAGCAAGGCTATTGGGTGACATGATTTTGCATAGAATGTAAAAATCCAATACAATCAACCAGTGAGTTAAACAACATTGTCACTTTAGTATCTTTGTTGACTCAAAAATCTGGCTTTTATCAGATATGAGGAATGGATGAATCATTTGGCAACAGAATTACGCAAGGGGACATAGCTATTCTTATCATAATTCTGAAACAAAATTTCATTACACAAAAAACATAGAAAACTTGAATATGTTTTTGCTAGATCAGCACTTACCACAGTTTGCAAAGAACAGATTCAGTTCATTACAATGAATCCCTATAAAGCAAGCAGTAAATTAAAGAGCTGGGATAAAAGCTGTTTGTGTGTCATCAAGGTCATACAGTTACTGTTAGAAGCATCAAAATATCAGGGCAATATAAATCATTATTATGTGTAGGTACAAGATATATGGGTTTCCTTGTCTTTGGACAGATTACAAGGACCATCCTCTTGGAAGGAAAGGAGAACTAAAAATATTTCATGCTAGCTGTGTCTTCTGTTAATAAATGGTGGGCTATTTCTGTCTATAGAATCTCAAAAAAGGACTGCATTGTTCAGCAGAAATTATAGTTTGCTTATGACCTGAAAGTATAAACATTGTAAAGTTTAAATTATAGGGACAACATGGATGTGCTCAGCTGTATAGAGCACTATATTTTTAAAATCAGTTCGGGTGTGCTGATTTACACTTCAAAATTTGACCTTCTGTCTCTGGAACAGAGGTGACAAAAACTATAACTCCTGAAGAGGTGTAATATGATTTTCTGATAAAATAATATTCTGATAACATTTAGACTGAAAAAAGAAATATGCTGTAGTCCTCCTTCTGTTAGAAAATCAAGTCACTTAATCTGCTTAGTTGAGATTCACTTCTTCACTTGAGATTTATGCACCCTCTGAGACTGAACTTGAGGAAGTTAGTGATGTACAGACCTGAGTGAACCTACCCTCTTACTCAGCTCCTTGTAGAAATCTGGAAAAACAGCTCTTCTACCTTCAAGATTACTTTAGTAATGCTCTTCATTCTTCACATGTTGCAGATGTTGGAGAGCATTCTTTGTGTAAGGTTCACGTTCTGCTACAAAAGCATGTGAATAATATGATATAACTGATTAATTTGTTTTAATGCAAATTTTAACAGAATGTACTGCTTAATTAAAGTAGTTTTATCTTGAGCCTGAACATCTCTAATCTTTGAACATGGATACAAGCATGCTACTCAAAGCATTTTTAGTAGTATGTTTTTGTTAGTGAAATCTTCAGTATTGTTCATCTAACTCACATGCACACTTTTCAGGCTGAATTGATAAAATTTTTGTTTCTCTCTTCATGCTGAAGCATTGCTTGAACTGCTGCATTGTCTTCTCTGAGAACAATTCAAGGCCATCAGATAATGTGGCAGCCATTAATTCTGCAACAAAGCATGTGGCTCAGTTGCAGAGATGGAAGATTTAGCACAGGAAACACTCCTCACATTCTTGAGGAGTACTAGCAGCCCACTGCTCATATTACCCTGAAATGAATGTGCTGTCTTTCTTTATTCATTATTCACTCATTTTCCTTTTAACTAAAGTCAGTTTAGGGTGGAGTGTGTGTGGGGAATAATAAAAAGAAAAGACAGTCTTCCCTTGATAGGTCTTATTTCATCACTGGCAGACTTTGATTCAAACCTTTGTGTTACGAAGTCTGTTATTTTCCATTTGACTTAAACAGGATTTTTGCTCTAACCTTATTAAGAATCCTTCTGAATTCTAAACTCTTGACTGAACGCTTCCCATGGAAATGAATTTTGTAATCTGATTTTTCATATGAGAAATGTATATCTGTTCTGTATTAGGTAATTCTTAGTGCATTCAAGGATTCATTTGCTTTTAATATTTTAGAATATTACCCCATCTACTAAATCCATATATCCCCATATCCACTCTTTACTGTATTACTTTACTAAGTTAGGTTCAACCGTTGCTATCTCTGGGAAACTCCTGTCCTTATCTACTCCTACCTTGAAAATTTTCTTCTTATACCCAACAAAAATATTCCTTTGTGCAAGTTGTGTTCATTGCCATCTGTCCTTTGCTGTGCACCTTTAAGTGGAATCTGGCACTGTATTTTTTAGAACCAACTATTAGATAAACAAAAACTACAGTAATGTTTCCTTCTCTTTCCCACTCTGAACAAATTTATTTTCTTCATTCTCTCACTACACTCTTGCATCTTAAACAGAATCAATACAATTTAGGAAAATAACTTTGATACCAAAATAATATCACTGCCCTGGATGGATGCAGAGAATTGAAAAATACTTGCAAAATTTTAATCCATTATGCATGCATGCACACAAACATACATACACACACAAACACTTTTAGTGAATCACTGCTCTGTAGAATGAATTTTCCATGACCATAAAACAAGAATGTATGCATGGCCCAACCATTGAAGAAGAAGATACTGGAATACCCTGGGGCTACCTGAAAGCCAATCCTGGGATAGCAAGATAAAGTATCTTTAAAAAGATATGTGAAGAGACATTTGAGAAATCTGAATGTGCTATCAAGGAATTAAATCTTCCTGGATGCTAAAGTAAAGGAAACATATATAGAAATAATACCAGAGAACCATATCTTGAAGAGTGCAGAATAAAACCAGAAACCTATTTTGGGAAAAGCTCTCTACCTTGTATTGGTATTTTTCAACAAGATCAAGTATATAATAAATATTAGATAAGTCATAATAATTAAAATATTATTTATTATACAACAGATTGATAATAATAAAAAAAATATATTATTCTAGGTATATAAAGTTTTGATTTTCCAAAACTGTTAGCATAGATCAAATTGTCTTTAGATTGCTTTTATGAGATTGCAACATAAACTGGTAGCTGCCTGGGTTTTGCTGCTTCAAGATGAAGTAAGAATAACTGATCATTATGGTTTCCTGCAATTTTACCTGGGTAAGTGTCATCTCAAAGGAAACACACATCTATTACTTGTTTTTTATCTGTTACCTTAACACTGTCACTTGATTGTACTTTTTGCAACTCTTACATGGTCCAGTTTCCTTTACTTCATGTTTACCCCCTTCAAAGTCTCGTCTGCAATCTTTCTCTTTCAATCTAGGGTCCAAAAGTGAATACAGCATCCGAGATGTGGTCTAAGAAGTGTTAAGTAGAGATAAATAATCACTTCTCTTGATCCATTAGTTGCTAATGCACCTAATGCAGCACACAGCTGCGAGGTTGTTGCCCAGATGAATTAGATGCAAGGTATTGTCTGGGAACTCCCTGTTTATCTATGAAGGCCTCCTGGCATTTTCACCTGACTTCCTCTTTGTTGCAATTTATTGCTCCTAATCTTTGTATATTAATCAGTTTCCCTTCATGGCTTTATGCCAAGTAACTATGAAGCAGGTCCTTAAAAGAGGCCAAAATCTGCTCTCCTGAAGTCCAGGCTGTGATCCTGCTCTGTGCCCTCCTTGCTGCCCTAAGGCGCTTGAAATCCACCATTCCATGGTCACTGCAGTCAAGGCTGCCCTTGATCTTCATATTCCTCATCATTCCTCATGACCTTGATGGTGAGAACAAGGTCCACCATAGCACCTCTCCCCATTGCCTCCTTTATCTCTTGGAGAAGCAAGTTACCATCAACATGTTCAGGAACCTCCTGGATTGCTTGTGTCCTGCTGTGTTGTCCCTCCAACAGATACTCTGGTGGCTGAAGTCCCTCATAAGCAAAAGGACTTACAAATGTGAGATTGCTTTTATCTTGCTACACAGGGCCTCATCTGATCAGTTTCCTGGGCTGTGGGACCTGTAGCAGACCCCCAGCATGATCTCACCTGATTCTGCCCTCCCTTTAATCCTGACCCTTAATCTCTCAGTCAGTGCCTTTTTCATTCTCTCGTGGAACTCACTGTTTTCCTCAACAATAAAATGACTTATGATCAAAACCAATATTATGTTCAAACCCCCTCTATATAAAAAAAAACAATTTGAGACTAGTATTAGAATCCAAAGGCAATTAAGGTTTATATGCTTTATTTACACAAGAGACAAATATTCCATGTGAATTGACAATGAGTTCCACAGGTTTTATGTGAAAGGAAAGAGATCTCAATTTTTCTTTCTTTTGTGTCAGAATAAGTACAATTGGTCAAACTTTTTTAAGTGGAACTACCCCTTACCAAGATAAAGGAATTTCCTTCAAAAATTTCGTTTGATGTAAAGAAATCTAAAAAAGGTCAGACTACTGGACAGTCACCACTCTGCAAGAGGATAACTAGATCACTTACTGATTTGCATTCATGTGCCAGCTGAAACCTGCTGCTTCAGAGCAGGGTACAGAAACTGCCCCTGATTTAGGATATCTATATATTCTCTTTCTCAGTAGGAAATTTGTTTAGTAACTCAAAGTATGATACACAAGTTTTCCCAGTATGACTCCACAAGTGTAATAAACACTTTTCCAAATAAGATACTAGTCATCCTTTCTACAAGAACTTTTTTAGTATTTGTGTTATGCATGGGAATAAGCAGTTAAACTTTGCATAATTTGTATACCTTCAGGAGCAAGCATGAGCAAATACTTATAAGCAGTAATAAAGAGCTACATACATTTCCTATACCTCCAGCTCAATCTTTCCTTGTCTGTCAAAAGGGATCAATTTACATTTCAAATAGTAAGCTTTCCTTGCTTCCTGCAGCTCCTGGCAGAGGCAGCAAATTTTCAGTCTGAATTAATGGAAGTGACAAAGAAACAAATGCCATTTTATCTCTTTATAATCCAGTGAGTCAAGGATGATCCCTACAATGGGAAACTTTTGCAGATATCTTTGTTGCTAAGGTATGCTCTACTACAAAATAAATTATATTGAAATGATACAGATAATTTTGTATACCAGATACAGGAGTCTCCCCTAATGCCTGCAGATTTTGTGCTACAGTTTTAATCCAAAATGCAAGCAATCAGTCAACAGGAAATGGCTGAAGCTGTGTGTTTAAAATGAAGTTGGCACCTTCCTTAAGATACACACAGAGAGTTCAGAGCCTTACACCAGGCTTAGTACTTGGATGGATTGATTCCCCAAATTCTTACGCTTCCTAACATTTGTTCAGCTTTATTGACATCAGTGACCTTGGATGGATTCTTAATTAGGTATTAATTAGCTCTGCTCTGAGCAGAATAAAATGACACCATATTAAAATTGTAAGCAACAGCCTCATTATGCTAAGGCTCCAAAGGCTGGCAACACCACTTAAGGGGAACAGATGTTTGGAGCAGAAGAATCTGAGAAAAGAAAATGACAAAAAAAGCATCCAGTGAAAATGGGCCACAGGTTTGTTTCAATATAAAAATATTTTGTCACCTTGTGTGTCACTGAGTTTCTAAAAGAAGGTCTTTTGAACACTGTTGGTTTTTTTTTTTTTTTGAAGCCAGGTATTCACTTTGTTGTGACCCTAATGTATGTTAGAGTTTCAGTAAGGAGCTACTTTCTGCAACTGGGGCACAAGAGGGTGAGACAACAGTATTGAGAGACCCCTTTAACATCACTGAATTCAAGGTCTCAACCTCGTTTTCACTGTACCACAAATGACACAAGTCAGTGTCATTATGATACTATTACTTTTATCTCTGATTTTACATGAATGCAACAGCTATTAGATAATTCAAAAGTAAACAAGGAAAATGGTGACCCTGAGATTAGCTCAGTTAGTCAGAGCACAGTGTTAATAATAATGTGAATTCGATCCTATTGTGGGCCATTCTCTCAAGACCTGGACTTGGTTGTGCTTCTGTGTCCTTTTCCACTCAGATGATTCTGTAATACTTCTCTTTGTTGGAGAAGTGTTTATTTTATGTAGTCAGAATAATCTTTTCTGTCACCGTGTTATATGAAAGCAGAGGAGTGACAGAAATATATGTAGAAGATACAGCACAGCATACAAATTATGCAACATACATGTGATTCCTAATATAAAATGTATAATATATAATATTCAGTGGATAATATAATTTGAATATAATGTATAAAATATGATTTAGTATATTTTAAATCATAACATCACAACTCTCTTTTACATTTTTCAGAGTGTTCTATCTTTATTGCTTTTAGTGAAGGAGAATGAAATCCTAAATAAAATTCCTAAGTACCACTCACTCTTATTTTCATCACAGAGATAACTATATTGTGTAGTTAACAGTACAAGGAAAATATTTTTGTATTTTGCTGACTTCAGACTTTCACAAACTTCATTCACACTTATTCATCTCTCACTCAAATAGGACTTATTCTGTGCACTGAAGGCAGAGAAGAAGGGATCACAGTACTGTGGACAGAAAGTAAATAAAATATTAGGACATAAGCCACAGAGTCCTCATTCATTCTGCACTGCACATATACAAATATACCTGCCTTCGATCTTCACAGAGTTAGCTAGCCAAGGCAAGAACAAACTGCAGATTCCACAGCAAAACTAGTATCAGAGGAAAACATACCTTCCACTCCATCTCAACATGTCCTCAAAAATGAAAAACTTGAGAACCTCTGTGTGTTGCATACCAGTACCCAATGTGACTTGCCTTTTCATAAAAAAACAAAGACAGAACTACCCCTTTGTACAATTTAATTTCTCTTTACAGTTTTGATTTTAAAAGCTTGGGCTAGAATTTATTTTGAACCACTGGAACTTTAGTAATGCCACTGGTATCTGAATTAGAGGTATAACATAAGAGGATGATATCTTTTATTATAAAATTCTTTTAAATTTGAATAGTGCTTACATTCAGCCTCCACTAATTTGATCTTAAATGCATTTTCTGGAAGAACTTCCTTAAGAACTAAGGAAATGCTATATTTGACTAGATGTCTGACTAAAACCATATCTTAAAGGAATAGAGCTGTTTCAATTGTAGTCAGTATGATATGAACCACATCAAGTTTAGAAAGCCCTTTTACAGGCAGGTAAGACGTAATTTAACCTCATAAGGAGTTTCCTCTTTGACTAGTCAAATGTCTGGTTTGTGCTTTAAAGAACAGCTTCAAATTTCTTAAAAACATTTATAAAATATTACTTTAGTTTTGAAGAAAGTTTAAATATCTTTAAATCCTACTAATTTCCTTGCCTCACTGCAACCTTCTGGCAAAAGAAACTGCTGATTAATTATGCATTGAGAAAAAAAGATGCACTTCTTTTATCTATTTCTGAGCAAATAAATTGCACCACAGGAGTCAAGACCTCAGTCTCCTTTCTCTTCTAACTTCTTCATATTGAAGAACTGAACACAAAAGATATAATGCAGTGGGAAAGTAAGCTCCAGCCTAACGATGACAAAAGCATAAATTACAGCCTCACTCAGAAATGGTGACAAAGACAAAAGAATTCTTTGTGGGCCAAAATCCAAAGACAGCAGCACTGTCTATTGTTATCTCTAACAACCCAAATGCAGCAGGGAATCCTTTGGGCATGTTACACTAATCACCTAACTAATAAGGATCTCCTTTGATATCAACAATGTTTTGTCTTATATTTCCTGTGGCTGAACAGCAATATCTCTACCTCATATGAAAGTGATACCACTGGCTTCAGTTTGCTCAGCAGAAGTGTAGGAGTGTAGGACACCCTGATATCCACCCTCCCAATGAAGATTGGTTTCTTCAACATTAAAGAAAGAACACTGAGAGAGACCAGCCTCCTGTGTAGATGCACTGCAGCTCCTGAGACAGAGAGACTGAAGAAGGGTAAGTCTCTAATTTGCCTTCTAGGTCTCCCCACGTAGGAAGGAAAAAGGAAAAGGAAGAAAAGAAAAGAATAGAAAAGAAAAAAGAAAAGAAAAGAGAAAAGAAAAGAGAAAAGAAAAGAAAAGAAAAGAAAAGAAAAGAAAAGAAAAGAAAAGAAAAGAAAAGAAAAGAAAAGAAAAGAAAAGAAAAGAAAAGAAAAGAAAAGAAAAGAAAAGAGAAGAGAAAAGAAAAGAAAAGAAAAGAAAAGAAAAGAAAAGAAAAGAAAAGAAAAGAAAAGAAAAGAAAAGAAAGAAAAGAAAAGAAGAAAAGAAAAGAAAAAAAAAATATTTATCTTCCACATTAATCTTTTCAATTAATCTTCTGATAGGACATCCATGTAACAAAATCACTAGATATATGCAAATGAAAACTTTTGTTTAAATGGCTCAGAAATAAAACTGTGCAATACTGTTTGAACATGTATGAATACTTCAAACATCACAAAGTGTGAGGAAAGACTATGAAGATTTGAAGTAGACTGAAACAACCTGCCATCCCATCAAGGCATAACTGTTTATACTACATTTTTCTTCTGTTTTCTCCAAGCCCAGAAACATTTAATTAACACCCCATGCAAAAGACACTGTTTGAAGTCATAACACTAATAAAATCAATGGCAAGGCTGTCAACAGCTTTGTAAGAGACAGGGTTTCACTAGTGGCTTCTCCAGAAGTTCTGAAATAACATTTTTCTTCAATTTCCTGGGGTTTTTTAGTTTTTTATTGTTGCTGTTATTATTGTTATTATTATTATTATTAAATGTTAATTATTTTTTCTGAACTATACTTGAAAGGATATCTCTATCTTTCATTATTCATGAAAGAAAAGAAATTTAGCAGGGCAGACTGTAAGCATATGTGGAATGTGAGAGCATCTGCTTCATGGAAGTGATCCCATCAAAGACCTCTTCAGTGCAAAGGATATAATAAATAAAGGTGGAAGTGGTAAGTAGGAAGACACAGAGACACAAAGCCAACAGACAAGAGACAGCAGGGTCATTAACAAGGACAAAAAGCTTTTAGTTACAAGCCAAAGGCCCATTAAGAAACTATAGGCATAGCTTTGGAGAGGAGCAGCTTGGGCTTTTTCAGTCATAAGAAGGAAACAAGCACATGGAGATCTGTGATGTTCAAGGGCTGTGTCAGTGGGACCACACATGACTTGGGAGGGAGCATGTGGGGGAAGGAGGTGTGAAGGAGAAATGGGGAAAGGGACAGACAAAGCTGTTTATAGAATGGGCCAGCTGAGTGCAGGCCATGGCCCATCAGCAGGTTTATCTCCCAGCCCTGCAGATGTGTTCTCCTTAAATCCTGGCGTAGATCTCCCTGTGCCACTCATCTGTACAAGTGTAAGAACCAGATGGTTTAGGTGATTTTATCCAGGTATGTAAATATCTGAAGGTATGGTGTCAAGAGGATGCAGCCAGGGTCCTCTCACTGGTGCTAGGCAATAGGATGAGAGGCAATGGACAGACAGAAACTGGAACACAGGAAATTTCACCTGAAAATGCTAAAGAACTATACTGTGCAGATGATGAGCACTGGGACAGGTTGTCCAGAGAGGTTGCAAAGTCTCCTTCTTTGGAGATATTGAAAAGCTGTCTGGACACAATCCTGAGCTCTATGAAACCCTGCTGCAGCAGGGAGGTTGGACCAGATGACTCCAGTGGTGTCTTTCAAACTTACCCATTCTGTGACTCTATGAGAAGCTGGTTGCTGTGGATGTGAGTGGTCTGGGACCAGACACTCCTCGAGATGAGTATACAGGATTCCTGGGATGGTGATGCCAGTGGAGCCTCAGGGACACCCACTGGAGGCAGGTGGGGGACCTGGCCTCAACTGCATTGTTATATGGTGTGTTTAAGGAAAATCAACTACAAGTGGGCCAGGTGAGTGAGGGGCTGACTGCTGGGTGCTTGGTGCTGGCTGCTGGGATTGGAGACAAGTATCTCCCCTAACCTTGGTACTAGGCAGGGCCACCAGTCAGACAGCAGGACTGAGCACCTGCATGTGAATCAGGGACCTGTGGGGCAGGTAAGGGGTCCCAGGATCCATGAACAGGTACCAGATGGACAGAGGTGCAATATCAGTACTCAAGGGAACCACAAATGTGCATGTTCTTGTGACTGGAGCGTGGCAGATGTGAGGGGTGTGTGTGTGTGTGCACATGCACTTACATGCACTAGTGCCTTTCAATCCCAACCAAGACACAGTTGGCTGTCTGCACTTGTGTTAGTGTGAGCTCTACACCTGGGTGCTGCTGACAGCAGGGCCCTGTCTGAGGCAGTATGTGCAATCAAACCTGTGTGTCTGTGGGTGTACATGTGTGTGTCCTTGGGATACATGCCTATTTTCTACCGACTGAACCTGCAAACACCTCCCAGCCTAGGCAGAGACTCTGGCTCCCTGGGCATGATGAAATCCCAGGCTTGGAGTTACTGGAGGTAGTGTCAGCTCACAATATTCCTTAGAATAAATAAAAGGAAAATAAAAGATTCTTGTTAATTTTTTTTTTTTGATTCTTTGAAGAATTTCAGCAAGAAAAATGTACAAATTATCCAATAAGTGAAGGAGTTAATATATGTTAATGTGAACATCAGACCCCCACTGCTGTAACTCTCATTTACCCTCATTCAATACCTGTCTCAGAGAGATTACCATCATTGACTCATAGAATCAGAGTGTGGTTTCTGTTGAAAGGGGCCTTAATTATCTAGTTCCAGTCCCACTTCAATGGGCAGGGATACCTTCTGCTAGATCAGATTGCTTAGGGCCCAATCCAACCTGCTCTTTGACACTTAGAGGGATGAGGCATCCACAGCTTCTCTGGACAACCTCTTCCAGTGCCTCACCACCCTCACAACAGAGAATTTCTTACTGAGGTCTAACTTAAACCTACCCTCTCTCAATTTAAAGCCATCACACCTTGCTCTACTACTGCACAAGCTAGTAAAAAAGCACTCTTCAGCTTTTTTGTAGGCTCCTTTAGATACTGAAAGGCCATGACAAAGTGACCTTGGAGCCTTCTCTTCTCCAGTCTGAACAGTCCAACTCTCTCAGCCTTTCCTTATAGTAAAGGTGCTCCATCCCCCGAATCACCTACTTGTCCCTTCATAACTGCCTTATATCCATAGATTTCCTCTGGTTATTTTCTACCATAAATTTCCCCCCAAAATTACTACAGTCTTCTACAGTGCCTGTCTTTACCTGTCACAGCTTATGTGGTCTCTGCAGTACTTCAATAAATTTTATCTTCTTTTGTGTGTCTTTTTTTTGTTTGTTTGTTTTTTTCCAGCTGGCAACTTAACAGGGAGCACATAATATCTTCCTTAGAAAGTCAAAAAGTGAAGGGGGACCCCATACTTTTTTCACTCTCATTTTTTTTTGTATTTCTATTTGAATTGTGTTGAAATGTAAAAAATATTGGTCGAACTCCAGCACAAATTCACATGCAGTATGCTTTTCTCTATCTTGACTAAAATGTCCTCAATTCAAGTCTGTTTTGTAGCTAGTTGAAAAACCACTGTGTTGTGTCATTTCCATCACATGTAGGCAGATTTAAAATACATAGTAGGAATGTGACTTCTCTGAGGGATACAACTATAAACAAATAGAGACAATACACGGGGATCATGGTACAAGATGTACCCGTTACTGTTTTCTCTAGGTGATATTTTAAAAAGCCAGATATTCACTGGCATGGCCTTGTCTTGATTGAACAACAGAAAAAAAAAATCAGGTATTTTGCATTAAGAAAACTTCAATCAAGAAACATGACAGGTTTGACACTTAAAAAGTGAATGATGTGACAGTCACAACAAGATACATCTTACAGCTACATCAGTGGTTTTATACATTTGCAAGAAGTCTGAATTATGTCTTCATGAGCAGGTGGTGTTTTCAACCTGAAACTCTTCCAAAGTTATCACTCACATGACAAAAAATGTATAATTTCATAGCTGACAGGTTTTGTAACAAGTGCTGCTTGAGAGCAGGCAAAGATCTGATAAAACATCATGGAACAGGTCCTATCCAAGTAAACATATCTCCAGATGTTTACCTTAGTGAACTACCAAGACAGATTTATAAGTAGACAAAATAAAAGGGTTTTTGAGTGTTTATGTGCCCCGATTTAAGATGGAATAGATTAAATTTCTTCTCAGTAGCCAGTACATTGCTGTGGTTTGGATTCATAATGATAATAATGCTGATAACACAATGATGTTTCAGTTTTTTGCTAAGTTTTGTTTATCCTAAGTCAAGGACTTTTTAGTTTGTTTGTTTGTTGTTGTTTTTGGTTTTTTGGTTTTTGGTTTTTTGTGTCTCATGCTCTGCCAGCTAGGAAGTACACAAAAGAAAAGTGGGAGAGAGCATAGCTGGGACAAGAAATCCAACTGGCCAAGGAGATATTCTACAACTGTAGAACACCTTGCCCAATATACAAAATGGGGGAGTTACCCAGAAGGGTGGCTTCTCTGGGTTCAGGAACAGGGTCTGGCATAGGTCAGCAGGTGGTAAGGATCTGTGTTGTGAACACTTGTTTATTTCTTTCCTTTCCATTATTATTCCTATTATCATTATCATTATTATTATATATAATGTGTTATTATTTTTCCTATTATTATTGTATATTACTTTATTTTTAATTAATAAACTGTTATTATTTTAACCTCCAAGTTTTACTCTTGATACCTCTCCTCCTTCCACCAGGATGAGGGAAGAAAAGGGGGTTGAGTGAGTGGCTCTGTGGTGCTTAATTTCAAGTTGGGAAAACATGACAATGTGTTGCTATTTTTATGTTAAGAACATATTTTTCTTTTAAGGTAAGAAGAAACAAGATAACACAGACTTATTTTTCAGGAAATGTTTTATTTGTCACCAATGGGACACATATTCCACTTAAAAAAAAATCAAATAAAAATCATTATCAATCAGAAATGATAGCGATGTAAGAACAACTAGTATGAGATGTCTGATTCCAGTAATGCAGTCACGCCTAAACTGGAACTTGGACGTGAATTAAAAATCTAAATACCAAATTTTCACCTCAAAACATTCTCAATCATTGACTAAGTCGAGAAGTATTTGCACACTACATGCACTGTACCACAATGTGTAGTGTAGTATACTTAATTCTGTTGAAGTTATTACATCCTACTGCCAGCTTGGTACATAACTATTCTGCAAAAAAACATATTGTATTCTAAGGACAAACATATGTTAACTGAAATATTTTTGTAATATGTTGGTAAAATTTAAGATGTGTGAGGCCTGAAAAGTGTTTTAAAGTGGATAAGACTGACAAAGTGAATGGGAAAAAGGAAGTTATATGGGAGTTAATATATCATAACAGCATCAAAACAGCAAATGTAGTTCTGTTGTGGAAGATGCAATCAGATTATATCTCTTCTGAAAGATGTGACACATGACACATCAGATCTGTAACAACTAATCTTATTAAGTCTGTCAAACTAAAGATGACGTTATACAGGATGATATAATTGAAGAATATTTAAAAATAAGATATTTGAGAACTTGCTCTTGAAAAATGTTTGAGCAAAGAAGGGGGGTGGCATATGGGAAGTAATCATATAAACAAAAGTCTATTAGTTGAAATATTTCAAGGTACTTTGAAACTAATTTTGAAAGAAAATTATGCAGGCAAACATAAGTGGAGAAAAAACCTCCAAACTTCATAAAATTCTATGTGGGTTTCAAAGAGAAAGTTCACGCTAAATTTTAAAATGAGTTCATTTTGTAGAGAAGAATTAATAGTATTAGTCAAATATTTAATCTCTTCATGGGAATTTTTAAGCGAAGTCTGTGAATATGGATATTGGCACCAGAATGTATAACACTATCAAAATTGAGGCACTGGAAATGACTGTGATTTCTGTTGGAACAGTACCAGACTAGGTGAAAATATCTACTGAAAGTTGTCATGTTTCTATTTTGGGACACATCTTGCTTAATATTTTCTCACTGATTTAAGATCAACCACAAGAATTTCATTTTCTTCATGGCATAAGTTTAGGAGATATTATTAAAACAGAGGAAAACTCAAGTGTTACACAGAAACATCACAACAAACTTAAAAACTGGAATAATATGCTATGTTTTATATATATAAATAACCATTTGAAAGCATGCAGCTGTGGACTTAGAACTGAGTTACATGGAAATTGTTAACACTGAATATTTTTTTGTGCAGATTCTCTCAAACTGGCCTTCAGAGAAAAAGAATTAACTGGGTCACATATCATCCTAATATCAGAAAGATTTTTTTTCTTACCTAAGGCACCTCTTAACTGATAAGTTCTCAGGAGGACAAAATTTCACGTGTCTGATCTGTACTTACCTGCCAACATCAAGGGTTCATGTCTATAATATTTACATAAATGTCTAAAACTCCTTTGAATTATAGTCAAATGAAGGTGGTTATGTCCCAGAACTGATATGAATGCTGCACTTTATAACAGCATTCTAGGGCATGCAAATTGGAGAGGAAAATAGAAAGACAGCAGATTCATACACCTGTCTCTCTGTGAATATTATTCTGTTTGTTGGGCAGCAACTTATCAGCACACCTCCCTCACACTCGGGGTTGCAGTGAATGAGCAGGCTTTGGTTTTTTTGCCCTGTTCCAAAAACAGTAACAGATCAGAAAGCTCCTGAAATTACAGTCCTTAATCACTGATTATTTCTCAAATACATTTTCTTCCCCTCTAGTATTACTTTGTGAATATACTGCTAGTGAGGTTGTAAAGAAAATATAGACTGATTTCACAGTAGACAAACGTCTCTGCTATTGGTTTTCTTGGCACTTTCCCAAGCAATAGGCTAAAGTTTATGAATTCTATCAGTAAAATATTTTTACTGATCCTACCAATCAACTGAGGGTTACTTCGTACATTTTGGCACATCTTTAGTAGTTGTGGATCGGATCTGTAAAGTTAGCACTAGTTAGATTAAGTTAGATTAAGAATTAAATTAGATTAAGAATTAAGATTCTTAATTCAGATCTCTATATGTATCATGAGTAGATATATTTATCTAAAAAATTATATCTAAATATCTAGATAAATGTTATCTAACATAGGTGATAAAGTGGTATTTCTTTTTCTCTTTTCCTATGAAAAAATCAAGCCTATTGATTTTATTAAAGGAAGAATATGATTTTTAGAATAGCGCCCCAATAGCGCCCCTAATTTTAGTTCTAAAAGTTTTTTAGAATTGAATACATTATTAAATTGCTTAAGAAGTCAGGGATGGTAATTGGGGGGAAATATTTATCCAGAGCAACTTAATATCCTATTTTAGGAGAGAGAATGATGAAACTTTGGTCTGTCTCATTCCCATGTTTTTGTATTCCCACTAAGTAAGTTTTCTTTTGAATTTAACTATATAATTTCAGAAAACTTCACTTATACTTTAATATAAGTGTTGCATGTCTTTGTGCAAAATACCAATCTTCTATTGAGTACAGACCACTGTGCCCCAAAATCCACTACCTACTGAAAAAGATAATCAAGTAATGGTAGTGTTCCATTTGAAGTACATGGGCTTCCACATTATCCATTCAACAAGAGACAAGAAAATTAAATAAGAGTTTTACTCAGTATGATGCAGTTTACTTTATTTTAAATCTTGCATTTATTTTTTTTTACAGGTCCATTGCCTAAAAAAAAAATTATAGACAATTTTGGTAGAATTTTCTTATTTCAAGAGAGGAAGATATTTCATATTGTGCTTTTTTTTTTGCTGGCCTTGACAAAACTTAAGTAAAAAAGAAAACAATAATAGAAGAATTGAACGGGCGTAATTCTCATTGAACCTCACAAATAATTTTGAAATTTTAAGCAAATCATTCAATATCAGTTTTCTTTACCAACTGGAGGTCTACTGCATTTTTCAAAACGCTAGGTTGGGGTTCATAACCATTTTGAAAACCTTGACCCTACCCTAGACAATGCTTTTATTTTTTTTTTTTTGCTAGGAAATATGTTTACTTATGAAATATGAAAGAAAGAAGGCCTGCTCCTGAACACTTTAATTGATTTCTGTCTTCCATCTTTTTCTTTCCTTTGGGAATGGGAAAATGCACAGCATTTAACATCCTACCAACACTGATTACTGCTGTAAAGCACTTAGAAGGGTTCAGTGCAAGTCACTGGGGACAAGCAGCATTTCAAGCCTACATAACATGCTGAGAGGTACACCAAAATAAAGTGCAGGTGTGTGTTTCATTGATATTTACTTTAATATGGGTGTGTATGTTCAGGCTAAGAGACATCAGAGGACAGGAGATCTTTTTTCCTCTGGAAATATTTTATTAATTGGGAAACTTTTATCAGTACTGAGGAAATAACTTCATATATAAATGTACCTTTTTCTATGACCTAGCCTTTTGTATCTTCTAAACAACTATTAGTAGCAACTATCATTGATAATAGAGCAGCATTGCCTTCCCTCCTTTACTTCCTAATAATCCTAGAAAACCCATTAATCCAATCCTTCCTACTGATCATTAATTATTTTTAAAAACCAGATAGCAATAAAACTGTGATTGCCTAGCAAAATGGTTAATCTCTAGAACCCAAAAGACATACTTTTTTTGTGACTGACTGCTTCCCTGATTTCTGTTTGAGGAGTCCAGGTAAAAACCTGATTCAAAAGGAAATCTCTGACTAAGAGAAATGCATAAACTGATTTACTGAATAAATTAATCAAAAAAGAGAGCACTGTAACTTCAAAAGAAAACATTTTCCCACATGTGTGGTATCAGATGCTTTAAGAAAAGTGGGCTGGAGTAGGTAGTGCGTAGAAAACAGGCTAAAGCTGCATTATTGTGTTTCTGTCTTTAACACCATCCACTTTCACCCACCATCTCCATGGATCTGGCAGCAGGCCAGCTAACCTGCTACAGCTGCTGTGAGGAGTTTGTGGTGTCCCGTGTGATGAATTGCATCTCTCCCTTATTCTTTCACCCTCATGGCAAAAACACTAATGATGTCCTGTTTTTACCAGGGGTATCATCCACAGTTTTGTCAATTATAGATTACATGTAAGTGCTGTTGTCAAAACACAGAAATAATAACAAGTTAATTGCAGAGATATCATACACAAAAGCTAAGCATTCGTTTAAAGGTGGGGTAAATATGCCTTTTGAGACCTGATTCACTAATTAAAAAAAGACCCAAATAAACAAAAGGGCCAAATCTGCATTAATTATTCTGACAAGAATGACAGTTTGGAAACACAGTGAGCAGAGACAATTTTTTCACACCACAGAGCTAACATGAAGATCAAAATTTCATTTAACGTAGAGATTTTCATTACTGAACTGCTTGGCTTTTTAATAAAAGCAAATTATTAAGACTTTTTGTTCTTAGGAATGTGCAAATTGCCTGTTTAAAATAGCATGCTAAAATGTGTTATTAAAGGTCTCACTTGAATCTGGCTTTTTGCCTGTTTTTATTTTTTAAAATTTTTTGCTATGCCCCTAAAAGTTTTCTGGTATTTTCATTTCCCACAGGCTCACCTTGAATAGACTGTGGTAGAGTCTTGTGCTTTTGTGACACAGATATAAATAAATCTTGCTCTCATTTTCTAGCAAAACCATTCCTTGTATCTGGTAGGAAGCTAGGACAGAAATTAAATTCTTTTGCCTTTAATTAGATTGCTATTACAACAGTAGACACTGAATACATCTTTTGACATGTTTTTTAAATATTAGGTTTAGCAGTTTTTCTGGACTCCTAAATAAGAATAAGTCTCATTTTCCAGTATTACCCACACTTCCTATGACATTGAAGTGGAATATTGTGATAATGATACAAATGTGAGGAACTCCCTTGCAAATATTAACCTTTAAATCAGAATTCAGCCAAATGTTACAAAATTGCTGATATTATTAGCATAAGAAATAGTCGACATTATGGAATTTGACACTTGGGGAAGACTGACTTTAATGTCATAACCTTTAATGTAAATTACTTTCATTAATTTTTTCTAAACACTTTTTAAATTAAAAATATACAAGATTTTTATGGTAAATAATTAAATTTTATTTAGGTTGTTTTTAAATTAATTCATTTTTAAATTAAATTGTTTTTAATGCTTCTCTAGTTTAAGCAGAAACACAACTATGAGAAGAAGGAAAAGAGATCCTATTTTGCTGTCTAATATTTTAGAAATTAAAGGATGGAAAATGGGATGAATACCAGTTCAGGTCAGTCTTAGTACACCAAATATCCTTTAGACTTCCTGTGTTAAGGCTACACAAGCCTATTAGAAATTATAGAAACATTGGAACATTGCACACTTGCAGGATTTCTGGTGGTGTAGCCCAAAGTACTTACCGATAATGGCTACAGCGAAACCATCTTTTCTCATTACATTCTACCTATTTAAAAGATGATTCTTACCACCATTTTCCTACATTTTTCTACCTTTCATTTAGTTTTCCTTAGACCATGAATATCAGGATCTGGAAAGCGTGCTTCTCATTTTAGTTGTACATCATACTTCTGTCTCTGCTAAAGAAGTCTTTTCTATTGCAATGTTTCAACTACACATATTTTTCTTCCCTCCTCCTCCAAACGTGTAGGGGCCTTCACATGAATCTCACAGCTGGCACAATCCACAGTTGTTAATTTTTCACATATTTAGTATGTTATAACTTACCACAACATTTATGCATTCTCCAAGATTCCCAAGACTGTTCCAATATTTCTTCTACATCTCATTTGCCTACAAGGTGTTACTTTAATGATTTTCAACTTAAAAAACAGCAAATAAAACTAGAGAAATATCTTTAGTGTTTAAATTCTTTGAAAAATACCTTTTATTGAGGAGGGAGAAAAGTCTAGGATTTAAATTTCTCACTGATTTTTTTTCAAACATAGCTTTTCCTATGTACTTACATCATCCTGGCAACTATGATATTGTCAACCTACTGAAAAATATAATCAGAAAAAAATTTACATTTATCAACAAATTGAGTAAATTTCATCAATTTATATTTCAACTATTTAAATATAAAAATGAAAATATTATCTTACCCTTATAGCCCTCTTTTTAGAGGATGCTATGGTGGAATACCACAGTGATCTGAAAATCTTCACAGCCAGAGTAGGTGACTATTCATAGTGATCTATTCAGAGTATAGGATAAATCCTGAAAGTCATGTTTAGTTTCCTTAAAGAACAGATGGAACTTGTCATAATCCTCATATAATACGATTTATTGCACCAGTAAATAATCATACTAAGCCACTGAGAAATCGCTTAACTATTAGATGGGTAATTTTTTTGCTTTTTACTATAAAAACATTTAACAATAAAATGAGTGTAGTATTCTAATGAATTGCCCTAAATAAAATAATGCAGGTGTTTTTAAAATTTCTTTTCTAAACAAAAAATGCATAGGAATTTTTGTTTTCTCCTTTTTCAGTAGGTAATTGAAAATAGTTTTTTGCTTTATCTCATAATTTAGAAACAAGCAATTCTGTTCCATATTTATATAACCATTTAAATAAGGCAAAAGTAAATTTTACCAGGCCACGTATGGAAAATTGTCCTTTTTCTCCTTAGTACCTGAGTTACTACACGTGAGTTCCACAATCTGAATATGGCCATACAGGTTTGCTAAACAAGACAAGCCACATTAGTAAAGTATGTGGTAGGCTCCACTAAATACTACGGTATGATAAGATAAACCAATATCAAACAAAGTCTGACACTTGCTTCAGAGCAGCTACTCAATAAGCCTTTCTATTGTTGCACCATTTGCCATTAATATGTTCATTCTTTCTGGTCAAGCAGATAAGGTTCTCCTTTTCAACCAAGGAGAAAAAAAACATATTTAGTTTTTCCGTATCCCTATGTATGTATTGCATATAAACTAATATTTTGCATCAATATTAAGTCTAGAACTCAAAATTATGGTTTTTTTTCCCATCACAAGCTGTTTTTCCTTCATTTTTGTGGTTCTTGCAGGTTTTCCTTCTTTCTGATCCTTTGTGGTACTGACTGTGCGATACCTCTCTGTGGACCCAGGATGAAATTCTGAATTATGACAAACCTTCTCAGTGTTATGAAAATTTTACATTTTTTTCTAGCTTTTAGGAAAGGTTACAGTCACCTAGCAGTTCAGATTGCCTAAGTGTTGTCACCATTTAGAGTACATGCAATGACTAAATTCATATAGAAAATATCTTGTCACACTATGTTCTTATAGGGAAACGTCCCACCTCAGGGACATTTGCTATTGCTAATGAAGTTAACATGAAAGTCAGTAAATTCTTTTGTGTTTGACAAAATAAATGCTTAAAGACAGTTGGAAATCTAACTTATAATGGTAGAATTTCTTTTTATTTGTATCTGTGTATAAATGTGACAAAAAATTTAAATAAGAAATCTGAGTAAATGATTTCATAGTCATTTTTGTCACAATTATAATTACCTAACTAAGGAAAGAAAATTAAAAGTAACTTAGGGAAGAATAATCCTTAGTCTGTTGTCAGCATCAATCAGCCCTTACTACAGATTTACAATCTGTCTTCCCCCCACCCAACACCTACTTCAACAATTAATCATTTTCACAGCTTCTTTCACATTCAGCCAGCTTATTTTATTCAGTGTCCCAGAAGTAAGACCTTATACTGTATCCATCTGTTTTTCTCACTTGTGTTCTCAATAATATTGAGAATAAGAGAGCAGCGATGTCCTCTATTTTAATTCTGGTACCATCCTGGTGATCTCTTGCTTGTCAGATATACCTGCTTCATGAACTGTCTCATTCAGTCTCTTCAGCTCTACACTCACACACTGATGATGAAGTTTGTGTAAATAATTAATCTCCTAGAATGTACTGAAATTTCTTCTACAGTTCTGAATATAGAGATTTTATTAAGTTTCATGTCTTGGTTAAATGAGTGTAGAATTCCTGAAGAATAGTAAAATTATGTCAGGCTACCTTGACCATCTGTTAAACAATTAATAACAACAAATTTTTCTTCTGTTGAAATTGGTATTTTTTTTCAAATGTACTAATTGTTTATTTCCCATAATGTCAGGCTGCATTATTGTAATAAAATGGATGTTGTAGAATAGTCTAATGGGTTGAACCTGGATGAATGCCAGACACCCACCAATGCCAGTGCCACTCTGTCACTCCCCTCCACAACTGAACAGAGCAGAGAAAGAATTACAAAGGGCTCGTGAGCTCAGGACTGGGAGAGATCACTCATCAAATACTAATGTGTGCAAAACAGACCAAAGTTAAGGAAATCAACTAACTTATTACCTACAAAACCAGAGCAGGATAACGAGAAGTAAAATGAATCTTTAAAATACCTTTTGCCCATCCCTCCCTCCTTCTGAAGCCCTATCTTCTCCCCACACAGTGGTGTAGGGAGACAGAAAATGGGCTTTTTGGTCAGTTCATCAGACACTATTCCTGCCTCTGCTCAGGAAGAAAAATCCATCCCCTGCTCCAGCATGGGTACCTCCTATGGAAGACAGTAGTCCATTAATTTCTCCAATGTGAAACCATCCCAAGCGAGACAGCTCTCCACAAACCTGCTCCAACATGGGTTTCTTTTTTTCACAGGATCCAGTCCTTCAGGCATAGCCTGCTCCAAAGTGGATCCCCCACAGGGTCACAAGCCCTGACAACAACATCTGCTCCAGAGTAGGTCCCTCTCTCCACAGGTCTGCAGGTGCCTGCCAGTAGCCTCTTCCAGCACAGGTGTCCTGTAGGTTCACAGGCTCTTTCAGGCATTCTCCTCCCCCTCCAGCATGTGGGTGTCCTCCATAGGCTTCAGGTGCATCTCTGCACCTGTGTGGTTCTCCGTGTGGATGCACAGGTGCATCTCTGCACCTGTGTGGCTCTCCGTGTGCTGCAGGGGCACAGCTGCCTCACCATGGGCTGCAGAGGAATCTCAGCTCTGGCACCTGGAGTGCCCTCTGCCCCTCCTTCTCCATGACCTTGGTGCCTGTAGAGTTGTTCCTCTCATTTGTGCTCACTTCCCTCTCCTCTGGCCACAATTACATCCGCAAAATAACTTTTTTTGCCTTCTTACATGTGTTATCACAGAGGGCTAGCTACTATCTCTGATTGCCTTGGCCTAGGCTGGCGGCATGTCCATCTTGGAGCCAGCTGCCATTGGCTCTGGCAGACACGGGGGAAGCTTCTGGAAGCTTCTCACAAAAGCCACCCCTGTATCCGCCCCGCTACCAAAACCTGGCCACCCAAACCCAAAGAAAAACTTAAAAGACAAAGTGTACATTGTAGCAGTTCAACTTAGGACTGATCCCTAATGCTAAATATTCGAATTTTAAAAGATAACTGCAGTATAAAGAATGAAAATTTGATCTTTTAATAGGAACTCAGAAGAATCATTAATAGCAAGTATTATTATAGGTAGTACTATTTAGGTAATACCTAAAATGTATATTTCAACAGTTAAATTACAAAAATATAGACTTCTGGTTATTCTATACACCTGGTGTCCTGGGTTGAATTCACTCATTTCTAATGAAAAGACACAGGATGGGAACAGAGTATGAAAATTGTGTGTGGATTAGTGGAAAGAATTGGCAATATAAGATACATTAGAAAAGAAGGAAAATAAGACAAATAATGAAGACATATAATGATGCTAAGACAAAGTGGCAAAACAAAGTGGGAACTGAAAAGGTTGACATTTGCAGAAATAAAATTATGTAGGATGTGATTTCATTATCTAACTTTTTTTTTCAGTTGACAAAAAGCCCTGTCAGATCAGAAGACCTGCTGCTGAAATAAATAAGCCTCAGGGTATGATAGAAAATAAAAATCAAGATGAACAGGAGATGAAATCATAGGTATTTGTCCACAATTATGATGCAGTAATCATCTGCTCTGTCTTCCAGATTTGTCTCTAATGACAGTCCTCAGTTTCCACATTATACACCCAGCTTTTGCCCCAGGCATAAAATTTTCACTTGTTGGCACTTATTTTTTGAATTTACCTTTCTTTGATAGGTATGATGTTGTCAGATTCTCTGAAACCAAATTCTATTTCACTAATAGTTTGAATGCCATGTATTGATAAAATAATACCATATGCATCGGTAATTTTCTTCAGAGATCTCAGTATAACAGGTGAATCATTGTGACCCAACAAGGATATCCAATTTTTAGTACAGAAATTATGGTGACAATACAACTTTACTTTGTTTGAGGTTGTTAATCTTAAAATGCTTAATACTTGGGTTGCATTAGGCAGCATTAACTCAGAACTGCCACCAGAAGAATTAAAGAAAATTTTTAGAAGAGCACTTCTTTCCAACTAAATGCAGACAGGCTCACAGAATATGAGACATAAGAATGTTGTTAACTGTAGTGTAATTACCAATGAATTGAAGAATGTTACCTCTCTGCTGCATTGTAGGACACAGCTGTCCGTACAGTACACGCACATTTAGAAGGGAAGAAGAAATATCTGTTAAATATTGCTGATTGTGTGGTTTAAATACATTTATAATGCAATGGCTTATACACTTATATTTGTACTTATATATCTTTCTTCAAAAGAAAGATCTAGGCTTCTATGACCTAGGAAACAGGAGAAAGGCAAAGAACAGGACATATCATAATCCCAGTGTTCTTTCTGTTAAATCAGTCTTCCCAGCTACTAAAGGCTCAACAGAAGTACTGCTCAAACAACAATAATTACATTGTTGTGCATGCAATTTCTTTCATTACCTTCGTATTTTTAACAGTCTGAGATGACTACAAATTGTCCATGTCAGTAGCTTAAAAGTGTAACCTCCAAATTGATGCCATAAAAGTATTTTGAAAGATATGGATATCTTCCAGTGTTGGACTCACATCAAGGACATCCAGATGACTTGGATTGAGGCAGGGTTATCTACCTTATCAAATGCTTTATAAAGGCAAATTGCAGAGGAAAAATGTATTTCTTTGGTATGATACCGCTAGCAACCTATTTGCAAGGACATTAAGCAATCAGAGGAATTTTCTTTAGCATGTATACCAGTGAGACATCTATTTCACATTTCTGTCAAGGTTTTTATTTCTTGTGCTTGTTACCTCATCATCTAGACCTTTATCTACACCAAATGAATTTCATTTCTAGTCTTTCACACTCTGAAGATGAAAATAAGATTAAAAAGGGTCATATTTAAGCAGCAAGTAGATTGACATTTCTTCTGTGACAATTATCACAGAATCACAGAATCACTAGGTTGGAAGAGACCTTCAAGATCATCGAGTCCAACCCATGCCCTACCACCTCAACTAAGCCGTGGCAGCGAGTGCCACATCCAATCTTTTTCTAAACACATCCAGGGATGATGACTCCACCACCTCCTCGGGAAGCCCATTCCAGTACTTGATCACACTTTTTTTGTGAAAAAGTTTTTCCTAAACTATGCATAACTTTCAGGCAGAAAAGAAGGAATTTCAGTTGCTGCTAGGCGCATAAAGTACTTTTTTGAACGTCTAAATTGTTCTTTTTTCAGTATTTTTGTTCTTGGAGCACAGAGAGGAGTTAATGTTGGTCAAAAAACAAGGAGAGTTTATGCACTTTTTTTATGTGTTGAGAGTCCACAATAGAATAAAATCCAATAAAATCTTTTTCTAATAAGTCCTTCAAGAAAACAGAAACAAGTGTATTTGAAACCACGTTTCAAATCTCATTTATTTACATATAAAAGGATTTAAATTTCTACTCACTCATTTTATGTTTGCAATATTTTTATGTTTGCAATATTTTGTTCCTTTATAAGAAACAGAATATAAATCAACACTAGAAATGGATAGTCTGAATGGAAACATGCCTGAAGTCTTATGAAGTAAAGCAGAAACCAAACATTCTCTGATCTAAATTTTAATCACAACAATTTTGCAAATATTAAAGTCATAGTTAGCAAAATGCACAATGTAAAAGTTCGGAAATAATCAATCTAAACACAATAGCTAAGTCTCTGAACTATTAACCAAGAAATCTTTCCACCCTTTATTTGTAGTCATACATGATGATACACAGACAAAAATGTGTTGCTTTTAAAACACTTAGCATATAACTATATTTTGATTGCCTCAGTTCAAATTCTTAAAAAAAATGTTTCTGATTTGGGTACACAGTTTTGAACTTAAAACTTAAGCATCACATATTATAGGGATTGGATTTCATGATATCATCCCTTTATAATAATGCTGCTATCAGACAGTTTTTTTATTTTACTTTTTAATAGACATTCATTTCAACATGACAGAGGTTCTAACTTCAATTGTAAATCCTACAATAAATGTGAATAGGTGTATGTTTTACTGTTTCTTATTCTGTTAAATTTCTGTCAGGTTGGATTTCAAATTTTTCTTTTCTGTATATTAAATTTAAGTAAAAATTTTACTTAGTTACTGACTCAGTAATTTTCTGAACTCCAGACCTTATTTGAAACATATTTCTGCACTATTGTAATTAACTTTCCATTTATCCAAGTGCATTGAAAACACTTCTGAAAAATTATTTTAAACACCTGTGAATAAAAGCATCATAATTCAGGAAGTAAAATTCTAAAAGCCTTGTCTAGGTTACCTTCTTTACTAAATCCCTGGGTAATCAGTATCAGAAATTGAAGATGATTCTTTTAATTTTCAGTATCAGAAATTGGAGATGATTCTTTTAATTTATGCTGAAATCCAAGTTTCCCAGTGCTTTGAAATAAACTAACAGAAATTCTTCATGGTCTAAACTCTTAAAAACCAGCCAATAGGTTTTAACCCTCCTCTCCAAGAAAACAGTTTTTAACAGAAAATGAATTGAACTAGATGTTTTAAATTACATCTCTCAAAGATATTAAGCACATTTAGAAATAAAGGAAGATTTCATTTATGACTGCTTTCTTGCTGCTTATTCTGTCCTTCAGAACAAACTAATGCTTTCATGTTCCATTTCATTAAACTCTGGAGTATTCTGAATGGCAGCAAACTCCCACACAATCATCTCCTAGGAATTTCTTAGGAAGGGACATCCTTCAATAGCATCCAAGACACAGCTGTTTGCTTTTTACAGATTTCTTAAATCTCTTAAATGATTCCAGCTCTTTCCTCTGATTTTCTCTCTTCTTTTCTGGCTTTTGAAGGGAAACCAAATTGCTGCATTGGCCTTCTTCAAGGACCATCCTTCAAAACCAGAGAATTACGTGGCATACAGATTGCCACTTGAATGTAAATTCATATTAGCTGAAACTTGCAAATGTATTAGTCTAAAACCCAGATTTGTTTCCTAGGATTTTTTTTTTCTCAGTGTTCATTTTGAAATTGGTGAAACAACCTTTGGTTTACTTAAGTTTCATATATATTCATGATAATGTATTTACAGGGTATCAATTGGAACAAGTCTGTAATGAATTATATTAATTGAATTTAGTAATCAAATGTCTTGTCTCCTCTCTTCGTGTTTCTATAATAAGGAAGGCATTTGACCCCAAGGTCTAAGTACTACATGCTTATGCCCTAAATGGCTTAGTATAAAGCTGAAACATGTTATTTGCCTAAAATGAAGGATTTAGGTCCACTGTGGTGTAAGACAACGAACTAAAAAAGTCTTGCTTATGAACTGGAGTTTTTTTTCTGATGAAATATTTCCACCACATGTAAAGTGTAAGACTCTTAACAGTACAAGGTGCAAGTCTGTCAAAGCCAAAAAAAACCCAATCCCTAGTGCTTGTGGAAAACAGTCCATCATTACTATGTGTCACTGAAATTATGTTAATCTCCATTGAATTCATAACAAATGAATAAAAGTTAGCTACTGATACAAATTTAAATAAAATCTAGAAAATGTATCATACATGTTACAAACTGTCTTTTGAGGTATCTACCTGCAGCTAGACTATACATCATATAAGATGCACAAAACTATCTTATTTTTTCAAAGTAATTCCCCATAAATGTAAAAAATTACATAGTCCATTATAACATTATTCATTAATGACAAGAGAATAATGTATACTTTTTCATATTTTCATTTCTTGCTGTAAACCATGAGAATAATTTAATGTGAAAAAATCAATACCAAAGTTTAATTTAATACATGATCATAAAAATCTTATTTTCTTTGCTGTCTTCTCCCCACCATATTCTAAGATATTCAGTGAGGCTGAAAATTCCCCTTTTCATGTCAGATAAAGAAAATACCTTTTCCTTTTTAAAAATTATTTTATAATGAGAGTTAATGATAAATATTCCTCATGCTGGTGTTTGTCACATTCACTCTACTACATTAATTTAGTGCAGATCTTTAAGCCTGGTCTCCATCTTACACCAAATATTCAAGTACAAAACAAAAGAAAATCCATAAATAACTTTTTTTAAAGCAAAAGCTGATTTCCCATTTCTAATAAAGAAATGTGATGCTGTATAACTTAAGGCATTAATGAAAATACATAAAAGAAAAAAGAAATTATGAATATACTTATCTTCCTAAGAAAAGCTCAGACAAATACTTTTCAAGACAAAACATTCACATGGTTGAAACTAGTATTAAAACAAAAATGGAAAGAGTTGAAGAGTCTGATGTTTATAAGTTACACCAAGCACAAATAAACTTGAGGTCAGACTGTTTCCCCATTATCTTTAGCCTCTTGAAGAGGCTCCTGACTAATACTTGCCAAAAGGCACAGAGCGTTATAAATCCACAGCTTGTGACAATGGTTGGGCAGAATCACAGTGATTTCCTAAACATTCAGGTAGAAATACTGGAAATAGATCAATATTTTTTGGAGGAAAACCAAATGAGAAGCAGAATGTCCTTGGGAAAGGAAAGTGCAAGGATTGTTCAGTACCTCAGAATCAGCTTTATTAAAAAAAAAAAAAAAGCCAAACAGAAATTCCTTAGCTGGGAAATGTTAACTTTAATGAGGCAATGGGCAAAGTTCTAAAACAACAAAAAACCCCTCATTAAGAGTCTATATAACAGATTTTTTTATTATTATTTCTCCTATTTTTGTGCATTTCAGATGGCTTATGACTTTCCCTAGTTAATAAATTCGAGGTGAGGGGGAGGGGGTTGAGAGGTTTCAGGGGTTTGTGTTGGTTATTCTTAGTCATATCTTTAGCTATAAATTGGCCAATGAAAAAACAAGAACATGATGCTCTAGATTACCTTTAGTTCAAGTAAAACCAAGTCTTGCTTTCCCTCCTCTATGTTTATTTTCTCTTGGAGTTCAAGCAATTGAATATTTCAGCAAAATTTAGGAAATAATGGTTTGCTTTTTCTTGATGTACAGTTTAATTCAGATTGCTCTGGAGTGGAGCTTCATGAAAAAAATATTGTATAGTTTTTACAGTTAACCATTCTATGGCTTAAGAATTATAGCATTTTAGTTGCAGAACTTTCTCCATGGTGCTTTGTGCATGGTGCATCTCCATGTGAGCTTTAAGAAGAAAAATATCTCTGAGTATACATTTTTATTAGAACAGGGAAAGCATCCTTGCAGCACTGCAAATGAAAGTGAAAGCACAGAAATCAACAGTTAAACATTGTTTTCCTTGTTTGAATATGTCCAAATATTTCTTTAACTAGAACAAACAGATTCACCTGCCAAAACAGGCATTTCCTTTGCAATTACAGATTAAGTCTGTGACAATATGCAGATCAGCCTAAAACTCCATTTCTCAAGTTAACAGTAAAAGGGTGATGTGTTTTAGGAAGGTCAAATATATTATGTCATGGAAAAAAAAAACCAAAACTTTACCACATACCTTGTTTAGTGCACTTACCTGAAAAAAACCAGTTGGGTGCATTGAGAAAAAAATTATTTTGTTTTGCCACTGTAGAGTGAAGTGGCAAATAGGTAAGATAGATGACATACAGTGACAGAGTTAGTGCCAAAATGTACATACCATGGAAATAAATGAAGAGAATTATAGATCACTGTAGTGGGAATAAAATGCATCAGGACTGCTGCCTACAGTTAGACATACCACAGTCGTCCAGACTGCAGCAATGCAGACGTTGTTTCTCCCTCTACATCCTGTAGCTTGGGCTTGTGACAGGATCCTGAGATGCTTAGAACTTTGAGGTGGCTGTGCTGGAGCATCTCCCCACAGGACACCAAAAGAGTTTTAAAATAAGGACAGCCAAATTTTGACTGGGATAAGAATGGGAAACATGACTCTTTATGTAGAGAAATCTCAAGGCAACTAGGCCAGGAAAACCAGAAAATAATCAGAATGAAAAATGCCCTCTGCACAGCTGTGTCCTATGGGGGCAGTAATTTCTCCCACCTCAATGTCCCCCTGCCTCCACCTCCAGCCCCACCTGCACCAACTTGTCTCAGCCTCTGTGGCAGTGCCTGTGACAGCCCCCTCAGGGAAGGGCCAGTCTTCCTTTTCCTCCATTTTCATCCACATAGTCCATTGGAGCTTCCTGGTCCTTTCAATGAGCAGAGAAATACAGAGAACAAGGAAGTGGATAGCAAAATATGGTCCATTACCACAGGAAATTGCTAACACACAACTAAAGGATAACAGCTAGCATCAACTTCAACATAAGTCATGAATATTAAGGAATTTAATATAATCTGTAATCCTTTTAACAAAATAAACTATTTAATGCTTTTAGAGTTAACACCTTTCTGTACTAAGATAATTAATTTGGCTGCATATATTTCAAGCTATATAATTCCTCTAAAATATTTTGTCTATGAAGGGTTTGTTTTTGTTTTTTTTTTTTTTGCTTGCGTGTGAGTATAAAATTCGTATTAGGAAAAGAAATTTCATGATGCATGTAAATAAATTTACTTGCAGAATAAAATGTTCCTGACCCTCTGTGTTGGTATTGATTTGAGCTTGCTGCTTGTACAATGCATTAAATGTAAGCAAAGTAAGCAAATTATGTGCCATAAATAACTTTATATATCATATACTATATTACCAAGTATTTCCAAGCAATCTGGATACAAACTGATGAGTCAACAAAAATTTTTAGAAGGAAAACTAGATTCTATTTAGTTATGCTAAAGAAATTACTGGGTAAAATATAAAATAAAAGATAAACACCCAAGTGAATATTTTTCCTTGTACAAAACAGAGATTTGATTAGCTCTTACTTTCAGAGATGCAAAAAACTCAAAGCTGAGTGGGTGTTTTATAGCTAAAAAATATATTTAAACTGTACCACTTTTTAGAGTAATAGAAATTATAGAAAACATCAAATATATAGAAAATATCAAAACCCCTAAATATATTTTATTAAATATTTCTCTTTTTCTGCCAGAACTGAATGTGTTAGATGCAGTTTTGTAATAAAAGAAAACTTTTAAGTGTTTTATACATTATTGAAAAAAAAAGGAAGGAGAAAATTATAAATTTGTTGGCTGTACTCCACCTAAAACCTGTAATCTGGGAACAGGCAAATATCTCTAGGACTGATTTTTCTGTACCTTATAATTTTGGTTTATAATAAAAATGATTCTGCTATGATCTGAAGCTGTGTGAGGTTAACTTGCCTCCATATTCATTATGTATTGATTACACCTTTTAAGGAAGATTTGAAAACAAATATGAATAAGCTTCTTCATAGTATTTCATATTCCAACAGAATAACAATAGTAACTGAAAGGTGAAGGAAAGACAAATGGAACTAATAAAGTGAGACAGTAAATTCAGGCTTATTGTCCATGTTTTCTATATGTTTGAACAAAGCTCTGTTAATTTAAAATCACTCTAGATAAAATTGTTTGGCCTTTTAATGTGAATTGGGAGGTCACCTACCTCCCAATTATTATTTCTGTTAATCAAACCTCTCTCATAGCTAGAGATACTATGTGGTCTGGAGTAAATTCTTAGGCCATTTCTCTTTAAGTGACTTTCAGCACTGAAACATTTTTCTGGGCAATTGTGCCAACGTGGCAGATATCTTAGGGCTGTCAGGATTCAGGCATGCTCCCTGATATCCCAGTAGACACCAAAACATACCTGTGGCTGTACACCACCAGAGAGAGGGCCATAGACAGGCTATGCCACCACTACCCACCCACTTGTGGTGGCAGATTTCTTCTTGACCCATGGAGGTAAAAGGAGAGCATGCTTAAACTTTGTGAGACCAAGGAAAGTGTGATGGGACTAACACAGATTGTAAGACATCCTTTACTCATGGATTTACCACCCCATTTGGCATTATTCATCTGTTAGTTGCATAGAAACTACACTTAATTAATAATTAGTCTTTTCACCTTTGTTTTTCTTTGATTTGGGTGTGTTTGTGAATACTCATTGGAAACTTCTCTGACACCCCAGGTGCTGCTGGATGCATTTGTCTGCATACCTAGTACTTCCTGGTAACAAAACTACTCCCAATTCATTTGACTATACTGGGATTAAGATCAAAATCTGATTTTTTATTTTTTTTCTGTTTATCTATGTTTTGCCCTGGAAGTGTAATATAAGTGAGGAACACTTTTGATTTTTGCCTAACCCAATGAAACTGCTATAGATTCCTGCTATAGATGGTATATGGACATACACCATCCAGCCACACACACCATCAAAAACATACTGATTTATGAACAGAAATTGCCTTTAGCTGTCATGAAGAAATATTATGGTGTAACCAATCACCAAAATCCTACAATGAAAGGAGGATCAGAGAACACAGAGGATCACAGACAATGTGCTTGTGATACTCAGGGGAAAGTACAGTGAGTGACAAGAGCTGTTTTAAGGAAAGATGAACTTAAAACAAAAAAGAACAGATGGTGACCTTTGTTTTAATAAAATGTTTGAGCTGGTCAGCTCACTGTGTAAATGACCTTAATGGTTTTAATGTCTTTCTGAGCCAGCTGGACCAGCATGGGGGAAGCGTATTTGTGGCTCAGCCCAACAGAGACTACAAAAGCTGAGCAGCCAACAGGATAAACTTTGAAAACAGCAACTAACTTGAGCTCCCACATACTCTTTCCAGTGACTGAGGGTGCTCAGCACTGTCACAGCACATGTATAGGGATTGATGATGGGAGTTATGTTTGTGATGGGATCCAGGTGAATATTGCAATTGCTATATGTGTGCTTGCGTTAGAATCTCAGTATGCTGCTGCATACCCTGCTAAATCAAAGTCCCATGTAATGTCCAATATCTTGAAATAAGTAAATCTGGTATTAAAACTTTAAACCTTCCTTGTGCAGAGTGTCTGAAAGAGCCTGATCTGAGAGTATTGGATCCTGGCACAAGAGTGAAACCAGTGACATATTTGTCAGCTGTAGTGTAGGAGGTCTGGTTACAGGAATGATCTTCTCATGAGGTTGCTGAGAATGTCTGCTTTGAAAACGTCAGAAGATGTATTTGGTTGACATAGTATGATATTTTCAATGATCATATAATGAAACTCCCTCTATGAATTTGTTAAAGTCTAGATTTTGCTATGCCCCATCAGATTGGATTAAACCATGTTAGCATTTCCATTTCTCATTTTTCACAATTTCTTAAAAGCTACTGGACTGATCTTGCTCATTTTCTGACAGTGTTCATATCGACATGCTAGAATTTATTTCTGATGTTAAGAATAATGGAGGGGGGGGAAACAGGTTATCATCTTTGGATAAGAGTTTAATTTAAAAAAATATTGTATATATGTTATTTTTTACATTTTCAGAATAGCAATTCTCCTACCTGAGACTCACTTTCTGAATGGACAGAAGTCATAATAATTTCATTGACTTTGCTGGTGCAAAATGCAGCTTAATTTCCTGTTCACAAGGAGTATTAATGTCTTGGCACCAATGACTTGGCCAGCTCTGCAACTCAGAGCCAATACATTAATACTCAGCGTGATGCTGCGCCAGTTAGAAAATGCAGTACAGGATCTGAGCCCAGGTGGACAGTGCCCAAAAATGCCACCTGTTGGTGTCTCTAATTCTTGGCTATTCACAAACTGGAACACACTGCTGGTCCCTTCATTGCCAGTGTTCTACCTCAACATATTCCCGCTACTGAGAATAGGACAGGAGTATAAGTTGTCTACATCAGCTTAGTTCTGTCTTTCAGTGAGGCAAATTCTGTGGGAAGTTGCCCTGCAGAAAGAGGAATAGAGCAGACTAGACACATTACAAAATTGATCTATATGATACAAAAATTTTGAGTTTTGTCAAGATTTGATTTGATGATTTATTTCTTTTTGTTACCACCCATCCCCACCTCTGAAAACCTCCAAATAGTAGAAGCCTGTTTTTTCTAGTGTAAAGGCTATTTATGTTTTTATATCCTGATGACTTAATTTTAACTAAAGGTTTGACTTTTTTCATAAGAAAATTCTTCCTTATTTGTTCGCATCTCATATAGTACACAGAGATGTTACTAATATGACCTAGTGCCATATTTTTAAATTTGTTGATGTCCATTGATTTTTGAGGGATTTTTTGGGGGTAGGAATATTCATAACTTGGCAAAAAAAAAAAAAAAAAAAAAAGAAGAAAAAATTTAAAAAAAAGTCATATGAGTGATTAAAGCAAAGTCACTTAAATTAAAACAAGAGCTAAACTGTTTGTGACTAGAATGCAATTAGTCCCAGTATAGCTAGCCATTCTATCAGAGCAAACCAATTTTACAAAAAAATTCCTTTAACTATATTACATGATCTAACCTGAAATATGTAGGAAGCAAAAATCATACAGTCCACAGTAATGATTAGTTATTCTTCCAAATCTGAAAGAGAAATAGGCCATAAAAATAGGTTTAAAATAATCAGGATACATGGAGATTTTTTTAAACTATGGAATTCAGAAATAATTTTAAGTATCAAAAGAACTTACTTTCTTTTATAAACACTTCTGTGAAGAAAGTAATGTATATAAATTAGCTCTTCGTGCAGATATAGGTTTGTGGGCATCAGAATGGATGCAAATACATAAATTATAGACTGACAGACATTCTTTGTTCTGGGGTACATGTGCATAACAAGATACTTATTCAAGTTTAATTGCCCAGAGAAACCTAAAAGCGTGGTTTTCAAAGTAGGAGGAAGCAGATGCAACTGGAGTTGTATTACAGGAAGTAGAGTCATAAATTACCAGAAAAAATCCTCCACCACCACCATTTGGGAACTGCTGCTAATCCAGACATAATGTTGGACAGCAGTACTGTATATTACATATTTCTAATGTCTCTCTTGGAAAACAAGTGGCTGCTACAAATCTGCAGTTTAAATACTAAACTAGTTTGGGTAGGACTAGACCATGATGATACACAAAGAGGAACATGAAATTCTGAGGCCTTTTTTCCCTATGCAGTACTACATTTTTCACGTGTTTCTGGAGGTCTGTGCCCTTCATTCTGCCAATTTTGATCAGATTTCCTATTATCTGGAAACTGAAGAGGTGATTACTTGGCCCTGGCTCTAGAGCTGTTGATGATAACTGATATTTTCAGCATCCATTCTTTGCTTGGTCTGTGTAGCTTATATAATGCACATGCAGTCCCAATGTGACTTTTCAGAATCCCATAGTTGATTGTGAAATTGTAATGCACTTGTAAATGTATTACTTTCTCATAAATGGACAATTTTTTGAAGTAAGAGACTTCTAAAATAGTCATGTAATAAATAATAAAAGATCCATCCTGATATTCTACTAAATCTTGTTTATATATGCACTCAAGGCAATAAAAAATACATGCCATTGTCTCACAGCAGTTTGAGATAAGATCTTCCCTGTGCTTCACATAAAAGCAGTGTGGTTCAAAAGGAAGTGGTGTGTTACTTGCATGTAAAGCACACATAAAATATGAAAACTAAGCCCTTTGAATAAAGGTCTTTGAAGCCAATGTCAGTTTTTTGTGAAGTTAATGAGTAAAAACAGCTGATTGGTTGCAACCGAGGGGATGGGAGGGATGAGGTCCTTTCTTGAACCAGTACACATTCACAGATGACCAGCAAAACTCCTGATTCAGAAATAACAGAGATCAGAGCTAGAGAGAAGAACTCATTATGAAATGAGAGTGGAGGAAGGCAGACTTTGTTCTGTATTTTGCAGACTAAAGTAAATTAAATACATCGAAAAAATAAGAAGCAAGCAATGACTGTAATGTTACAGAACTTTTCTTTCTAACAATGAGCTAAAGACGACACAGAAATCATTAAGCCAGGAAGAAAAGGATATCAAATTACTTTTCTTTCCATCAGTGTTTTTCAAGCAAACAAAGAATCCTGAGGGCTACATCCAGTGAGCATCTAAAGTCTGCAGACACTAAACTAAAGGCAAAAGCAAAAGAAAAGTGTGCTAGCTGTGCCTTGCTCATTGCTTGAGGAAATCTGAATGAAAGAATGTTACTGAAATGCTGTGTAGAAATCTGCACTTCTTGCAGTGGAAATGACCTTTAACATACATTTTTGTCTCTAGGAGAAATGCTTCATTTAATAGAGGAACATTTTAGTTACAAGAAAAGCTATCATTAGAAATAGATGTGTTTGCATTGTATTTGGTATAATTACTGTGATATGCTTGCAAAGCAAATTTGAGAACAAAGCATGCACTCAAGCATTCTAATGAGGACGGTAGTCTTTTGGTTTAGGTACTGTAAAAACAGGTACTGAGTCATCTAGCCAGAGAACAGAGTCTGTATCAAGTAAATCTGGTTTTTTTCCCTTCTGTTTTAGGCTGAGAATTTTCTTTCCTTTTTAGATTTTGCTTCAGTTTCAAAGTTATTATTCCATAACAAGAAAAAAACAGAGCAGGAATGGCAACAGGTAAGCTTGGTATAGTGTTACCTCTTGTGATAAGAAGCTTTGGTCAATGAAGTTACAAAAATAATTGTATTTTATCTAAGACTATCTAGTTGCATATTTTTTTGCTCAGTATTAGAAATTATGCTTGTGTCTTTATATATTAAAGCAACTGTAATGATTATGTGCCCTACATTCCTAGGTGCTTCATCTCAGTTAATAATTTCTATATCCCCTCATTCAATTTTTGCTGCATCACAATTTGTGTAATAGTCAAGAAACTCAGATCTCTTAGTTTTGTATTCAAAATATTGTTATGGAAAAAACGAAAAGCAAAATTTGTATTGTCAATAATAACAACAGTTAAAATCATTATGCACACGTTTATGTATACCGTTGCAAAGCCATGTTACATCTTAATCTGCTATGTATTTTTCATGTACATCAGAAACTTGTTCTTTGTTTCTTGCCCAGGTCCCAAGGCTATGTTTCTCTAACCGAGTAGTTGTGAGCTATTTATAGTCCCAAGGTTGCCTGTGACAACCTGTGCCTTTGTTTCTTCCTTTTTTTTTTTTTTGTTTGCTGTTTGCCTGTTTTCTTCTTCTTTATTCATCCCATGTTTACAGTTCTCTGCAGTATGCAGAGAAACATATCTGTCTGTATATGTAATAAAAGCTGAGATACTTTCTCTACAACCAGGTCACTTGAAGGAGCAATTAGTAGATGAAAATATAACAATATATTTTACAGCCTCTCAGGACATCAGGGATACTTGCACTGCAGCTTAAATACTGTCACAGCAAAGCTGGTATAACCTTTAGAGTGACCTTTCTCTGTTGTTTAATAAAACGCAACTATCACTGGATAGAAAACAACATTAGCATGCACATAATAATAAGCAGTATAATGACTCTTTAGTTGCATAGGCTACATTAATATCTTGCAAGAAGATACAACATTAAAATTTCACAACTGCTGCAGAAGCCAATGTCATTATCACAAAGCCAGACACAAGGAAGCACAAACCTACTGGAGTTTATGTTTTCAGAATTGCACACTGACATACATTGAACAGGAGTTTATAGCAGTCTTTTGGAGGGTTATAGAAGAGTACCTATGCAAATGCTATGTATTTTCACTTGAATTTAAGGTACGAGTTTTCACAAAAAATACATTTTATCCATTGATTTGCAACTTTATCTTTGAGGAATACAAAATGCCTTCTCACTAAAGGGAAAAAGAAGCCTGGTTGATGTGGGTGAGCTGAGTACTTACATATTTGTGTGACAAGTACAAGTAAGCCTATAATATTTCTCTTATTCATGCGACTCAATGCATTTGAAACTAAACTAGATATTTATTAACGTAAGAATCTACAGAGACATCACAACTCGAGGTAGTATTTAGCTTATTTATACAGATTTACTTTCTGATTCTTTTATTTCTACTCTTCCTCACAGTCTTCTCTATTCAAATTGCACACTATAGAGCCAATGGGAAAAATCAAAATACTACATCTTCATAATTTTCACTGACAGTAAGCCAGTAAACTCTAAGTCCTGTGTCTCAGTCCTTAGAAACAAACTTTTGCAAAATTTGTGGCCTTGTAGTGATACTCAGGTGTCAAATATCTAGTAACATTTGGTCACATGCATGGTAAAAAGAATTCAGACAGATTTTCTTCAGAAGTTCCTTCTGCCTGCATTTGAGATTTATCCAGAAAAGAAAAAGGATAGATTTTTTTTCTTCTGGATGGCAAAAGTGCCTATTTCACTGTTCATGACGCCTTGTTTCAGAGGTAATTAAGTCTGACCAGTCAAGTCAACTATTTATCTTCAAGTAAAAAATTGCAACATACTCTCAGCTGTTCTGACATTTATTTGCTGATACTTTGGACAGAAGACCATCTGTGGAAACTAACATTTGTCATCATGAGCTATAATAATACTTGTTATACGTCTTGTAATAAAGGAAATTATTTCCTTCTTGTTTGATTTCTGAACATGTGTTAGTGTTCAAAAAGTCAATGTATTTCTTAAATTTCATCAGACAGAACCTGATCCTCACACACTCATTGGGCAAACTTCCTGCTGTCCTTTTGTACCACTTACCTCTACAACTCTTCTAGGGAAAGAGACCATCTTGCTACAAAGACATTAGTTCTTCAAGTTAAAATTATCACTGAGGAACTGAAAATTCACCTTTTCTGACAGAGGGCATAGGGATTGATTGTTTAAGATGATGGGCTTGTCATAAATGGGACAGAAGACATGAAAAATTGCCATGGTTTAACTGATAAGGTAATGTTAGGTCACAGGTTGGACTCAATCATCTCAAAGGTCTTTTCCAGCCTAGTCTATTCTGTGATTCTGTGATTCTGTAAAAATGAAAACAAAGAGGAAATCTTTCTTGAAACCTTTAGATCAGAAGAAGGTGATGGTGTTTTGGAGAAAAATGATGACCAAAAAAAAGGAAGGAGACTTCAAGAAAGGCAGGAAAAGGAATTTAGACCAGAGACATAATCTTGTGCATATATGTGAGGCAGATTTTGATGTACATAATACCATCAGAAATTTTGACAAGTCAAATGGAATCATCTTGCATCAGAACCAAACAGGTAAACATGGCCTTTATCCATTTCAGCTTCATAGCTCTTGTTATCTGGTAAAGGGATGAAATCTGCTCCTACAGGTGACCTATGATCTGCATTAAAATGGCATAGCTGTGCAATGCCTCCACATTGATATTTCTCATTAGCAATTCTTATCTAAGTAAAATAATATTTACTCCACTTCTGCCTCTAGTTTGTTTCTGACTTATGTTCCCCACTCAGTTGCTTTGACTTGATCATTTGTAGGACGCATTAGATTAACAAAAGAATAGAATGGAATAGAATGGAATAGAATAGAATAGAATAGAATGGAATAGAATAGAATAGAATAGAATAGAATAGAATAGAATAGAATAGAATAGAATAGAATAGAATAGAATAGAATAGAATAGAATAGAATAGAATAGAATAGATTCAGTTGAAAGTGATGCTATAATGAACATCTTGTCCAGCTGCTTGACTAATTTGGGGCTGACCATAAGTTAAAGTATGTTGCTAAGGGCCATGTTCAAATGTCTCAGGCATTGATAGATTTGAGACATTGACTATCACTCTAGGAAGTCTGTAACCAGTATTTGACCACCCTCTCAGTAAAGAAATGTTTCATAATGTCAACTCTGAACTCCCCCAAAACATTTTTGAGCCACTGCCATGAGTCCTTGATCTCAAATAGAGGAGGAGTTCAGCCCCTCCTTCTCCACCTCCCTTTCTCAGAAATTTGTTCAGAGCAATGATATTTCTAAAAAAACATTTCCTCATGAAATGGCTCTGCATCTGGAAACTTTCATTTTATGCCAACCTACATGCGGAAGAGTGTTTCTGAGATAGTATGAGACTGATGTGCAGTTCATGAGAGATCCTGACTTGGGATTAAATGCAGTGGGAAGTAACTGGTTTGAGTGATACGGAGATGAGAGAAGTTTGTTTTTATAGACACTGCCACACTGTTATTTTTACAATTTGAACATAATTTCATGATAGAGCAGCTAACAAAAGGTTGCTGTAGAGAATAATTACTATCCCAGCTGTGTTGCAGAACAGTATGCTATGCCAGCTTTCCACTAGCTTACACAGGAATCTATCTTTTATAACGTAAAAGTGGTCTTGTTGCCTGTCACAGATTGCATGAGCTTTCATAAACCAATACTTATATAACTGGAGGTAGAAAATGAAATTTTCCCATACATAATTGCAGAAGGGTTTGAGGAGTTGCAGCGTTGGTCAAAATTTCATATACTATCCAATGCCTTTGCAGTGGTAATACGTGGGCCAGAAACCCTTCTATAATATATTTGAGTGATTTTAGACACAATCATCTTTAATCCCCCTCTTCCCCAGCACTGCAAAAAAACCCAAAAACCAAGCAAAAAAAACCTCAGCAAATTGTGTTACTGCCAAGCCTATAGTGTAATCTGCAGGCTCGTTTACTGTAACCAATACTTTCACACTGTCTAGCGAGAAAAGTCACAGGTGCAGTGATTTAATTACTGGTCAGTCACTGTGCATTGATTCAGTCAGCAACAGCATGTCCTTTCCAGGAACTGTTTCAGAATGATTTTAAAGCCATTGTTCCAACTGCCCTAGGTCAAATACTGAGAATCAAATTCGAAATGGCAAAGGCAGACACTCCCATAGAGAAGAAAATTTGCACGAGAGAAGTTGATGAATTTATTTATTTGGCAAAAAATTGAGTGTGGCAGGGCATAGCGGATGAAAAAGAAAGAGTTAAGGATGTAAATTGTTTAAGTAGAATTCTGATAAATATATTTAAAAAATATTTTCTTATTTTCTATGAAAAAATAATGAAAAAGAACATACTATGGATTGATATTGCCTCAAACCTGAAAGAAACAGATCAGTGTCATACCCTGAAAACACCAGTCTGGTTGGCAGCAGCACATCATGGGATTCTTTCAGATGTTTCATCTGTAACAACCCTCTTCACATGCACACAAAATAGAGATTAGGCGTTTTAGGGGCACAGAACCTTTTGAGGTCAGAGGGAATATAAAGCTAGATTCTAGACAGAATTGTTAGATAGAGCTAATAATAAGTTGTATCAGTTGTCTATTTCATTGTTTTGGTGTCATCTTCTGTATATCAGTATATTTCTGTATATCAGTATATACTGTAAATCAGTATATTTCTGATACTTTCAGATTGGTTGGTTTGTTCATTGGTTTGGGTGTGGGGTTTCTTTGGTTTGGTTTTGTTTTTTTGTTTTTTTTTTTTTTTTCTTTTTTGGTTTGGGTTTTTTTTTTTAATTTCTTTTCCATTTAGGATCATCAGTCTGTCCTGGGGATTTATATCACTGAGTTCATAGTGAAAACCCAGTTGTCTTGTCTTCAACCCTCTTTCATATTTCTGCATGATACCTTGAATGGGTTCTCCCCAAAGTCAGTGTTTTATCACCACTCATAGCATGCAAACTCATTTTATGCTAAAATATAAATGGACTGCACTTCTTTTGTGTATTTCTGTTAGATTTTTGGGCTATGACATGGAGCTCCTAAGCATTTGAATAGACCCTAAAACAGACTTAAATTAAAAATGGCCTTTAGCTTATTTCAAAATTTGCATCACTTTCTATTGTCTATTGATAATATTTTTGCATTGTGTTTAATGGGGATATTTTAAGACTTTCTAGGTTAAGCAAAACTTCCCAGGCTGATATCAGGCTGAAATTTATCCATAATTTTCCTGTCTGTATGCAAAGAATTCTTCTCCACACACATATTATTACTTTCTTTTTCTTTTTTAACCAGAAAGAGTGGAATATTTTGTAAGACACAAACTACAAAGACAAAAGTAAAAGCAAGTAAAAGCAAGTTTTGTCTTTTTTGTCACTTTTCAGTATAGGTTACCTTATAAACAGGACATGCAAGAGATTCTGGCCAAGCTACCCAGAAACAGTCTGTGAGTACCAATATCCGATATCTCGTCAGATACTCCAGCTGTTCCTCCCTTTACTGGACTCCTGAGACTTGAAACTAAAAAGTTTTACCTCCCTTATGTTAAAACCTTATTTCACACCTGCTTTTCAGCTTTATTAATAGAGCTGCATCCCATCCTGTTAGAGTACGATGAGATTATTGAGTAAGAAAAATTCCTGCAAAAAGGCTTCAGTGACATAGCAAATAATAATCTTTATAAATTACTAAATTCTGCTTTATGGTCATTGCATGTGCACTTACTATACTGCTAAAATATTCAAAGAAATAAACTTGTTTGAGGTAAGAAAGCTGCTGAGCTTCTTTTTGTAACTGCATTGTTGAAACCTGGTTTGTTCTTGAGCTAGAACCTGAAGCAGATTAACTACCATACTAGAGTAAATTTTCAAGAGATATAGTCGTAACCGGCTTTGGAAGTTATGATGAAGACATAAACAGGCTTTTTATTACTAAAGTAAAATATGCACTAGATGGAATTGGTATATATAAACTTCATGGGTGAATAGCATTCTTGAGGTTATTATGGAAATGCAAAAGGTGAATAAAGTCTATGTGAATATACATTATATAATATAGGAATGTTTATATGGTACAGTGTTTTTTTTTTTTTTAAGCATTGGGGTTTTTAAACTTAATGCCTAAATAAAAAAGCCTGTTATGACCTTGTGTAGATTTTAGAAATCATTTTGGAAAATGCTTTACATATACACATAATTAACTTAATGAATCAAATTTACTGTTCCATCTCAGAGGGACACTGAAAATTCACCTCTGAGTAAGTGAAGTGTTTTAAATGCTGTTCTATTTATAATTTCTTTATGGATTTAAGGCCAGTGAATGAGGCACCATGACACAAAATAGCCATTTGACTAACTGCCAATATTTGAGGCTGGAAATGTACAATAATTTCACTAGGAAAAAAACAGATTTAAAACAGAATGAGTCTTAAAGTTGATTATATTTTAAACTAGAAAATGTTGTCCTCTTTTTTTTCTTGAAAATGCCATGTTTGTTTCAGCTGGATGATATCAATGGTAGGTGTTAACAATAACCTAAAAGTTGCCCTTAAAATTCAGCTTGGCTGTTGCTGAATTGACCTACAATGGTCTGGAGACAAGATGCAGCTCTGGGGACACTGCACATAAAAGTAACCTACTTTCAGGCTCTAAATGTCCTTCCACAATGTGTTATTTTTCAAATTTTGTCAGCTTGTTAGTTACAAGTTAGCAGAGGAAAAATGTGTGACTTCAACAGAAACGATTGGGTGTTTCAAATACGTATAGTTTATACAAAAAGATTTTCTTTTAAAAGGTTTACATAGAATGGATACTCTGCTTTCAGTAAATGGGAGTTTTTGTCTGATCTAGCACAAAAAAATCTGTGTTATTTACAGATGGTCAGAGTTTTCATTAAAATAAAAATAATTGGAGGCAAAACTTTTTAAGAGAAAGGTTGATGAGAGTGACCTTACTGCTTTTGCAAAAGCTAAAATAGGTCAGGGATTTAAAAAATATTTTCTGTAAATATTTTAAATTCATTTACAAATATTTTAGTAATTATGTAATAAAAACATGGTTTTGTTTTGTCAACGGTTTTTCTTTAACTGACATTGAAAATATTACATGGAAAATAAAGATAAATTCATATCGGATATAATTTTTTTTTAATCAGAATTTAAAATCACTGCCCAGTCAGTTCTGCTTTTAGTAACAACTTAGCTAGCTATAAGATGCATAAGGGAAGCAATCTAATAGTGACACTGATTTTGCTATCTTATGCTTTAAATGAGATCCATCAAGTTTTTGTTTTGCGTGTTCTTTTTAAACAATTTTTAGGCTTATTTTAACTGCATTTCAGATATACTTCCCCCAGATTTACACTCAGTTCTACTTCCTAGATTTTGCCTGTTGTCTGTCACATCTACTTAGCAGCGAAATTTCTGTTAAAAATGCTTTAAAATACTTTTTATTAGATTCTATTTTCTGCTATGTGCATGTACTGAATATGAATATGTGCTGCAGCATGATTCAAGCCTGTGCCTCCTGTAGAATCATCAGCTCACATCTACAACACTGAGCTCACTTCTTGTATAATGTATAAGTAGTTTATAGTCAAAACACATTCTCCAAAGACACTCATTCAACTGTCAAGACTGGCTAAAACTTATTTATTCAAAAGCAAAAAAAAAATTGTATTATATTAATAAAATTTTGTTAACCTACCAGTCACTTTAAATATTTTTTTCTCATGAATATGTCTAGAAATTAATTTTCTAGTTACTAAACTGCTAATTTAGATTGCTTCTATTCATTCAAGTCTCAGTGTTTTTAAATTTTTACTGTTTTATGCAATGTGAGCAGGAAAGAGCTGTACTTTGCACTTTTAAAAATCATGCTTTTTCTTAACGTATTTTGCTGGTTGGGTTTTCTTCTTTCCTTCTGTACAATAATAACATTTAGAAACAACTCATAGCAAATGAATCCCCAGGCTTAAATTGAATCAGAGGAATACAAATTAGTAATTTTTTGCTTCTCTTTTAAACAGAAAGGTCATTTTTTTTTCTCTCATTCCCCTTCCAGAGCTGCAGACATGGGTATAGCTGTGGGTAACTTCACAGCACAAGGGCAGCAGCACAACGTGACATTACAGCAGAGCTTGCTGCAAACCTTTCATTTCAACCAGAGCCAGCTGTTTGATTATTCATGTTCTTCCAATGCAGAAGCCAAGAGGAATTATATTCTGAGGGTTAGGCACTACCAGAAGAGCTCTCATGGAGAGATGGATATTTACTGACAATGCCTCAGTAAGTATTGTCCCGCTGTGATTCGACATGAACAGAAGGAGTTAAAAATGGACTTTAAAGCCTGACATGTGAAGCAGAAAATGAAATTTAGAGATACAATGAAAGAGCCAATGCACTTAGTTTTTGGGCCATCTAAGGAAGTTGAGGTTAACAATAGATGTGAATTCATGGGCTCTTTATTTTTTCCATGATAGTCAAAGTTTTGGATTACAAGATGCTAATGAATGTTATTTATCACCCAATAATACTATCATCTTTCACCTATGTGGGACATTTAATTAACTTTCAAGTGCTTCATTATCTGTTTCAGTCTCATGGCATATCTGATATTCAGACAAACAATCTTATTTTGTAGAGCTTCAGTGATCTAAAAAAGGATGTAATTTGAGGTAAGAAAATACATGAGAGAGAAGAGATGTGAAAGGGTCATAGAAATAGTAGAGTCATCATATTTTATAATATATTTAGTGATAAATTATGGTTTTAATGTATGCGTCTGCTTCATCCATTACCTTCCATCTTATAGTGAGAAGTTGTATAGAAACAAAAGTGAGATAGTTGTATAGAAAAAGTAAATGAACAGAAAGAAAAACAAAAAGGAAAACAAAAAGAGGCTCACCCTAATTATGCATTACATTTCCAAGTATTAATACACATATAACATGCAAGGTAGGACTAGCCATGCAAGTATACAGTCAAATTAGACCATTTATCAAAGATAATGTCTTAAAAAAAAGAGAAAATAAAAGGAGGGGGAAAAAGCATCACTAATTCTAAACTGAAAAGAAATAAAATTATCTGCCAAAAGAAATGAGTGTGTAAGCAAACCTGAGATACAAATGTAAATGAATGTGTATGTGTAGCTCCCTCTAATCTCTTCATAAATGGGTACAATAAATGATACCAGTAAAACAAGATTGAATGATCCTTCTCTGCTGTGTAGAGCACTTTGGTACCTACTTGGTGAAGAATATTCTTGAACCACAAGGTTTCATTGTGTCCAAATTAATAGTAATGACCAAATGTGTTTGTTTCACCTTTTGCCCCAAACAAGTGTCTGAATCATAGTTTGTAGGAAAATGTTTATTTGTATGAATATTTTATAGCAAATTCGTTATAACAAATCAGCTCAAAACTGACATACGCAACAGAAGAACGAAAATTAATTATTTAATGTAGGAACAGTAAAGGTAAAACATAAGAAATATGTCAGAAATAAATGTTATATTTTTTTAAAAATGCAATTTAAAATTATTAACATGATTCGTGACATTTTGAAGGTGAAGTCCAATCTAGGGATAAAGATATAAAGATGAGATTTGTATTCTGTGCCTGAAATTAGAAACTCAAAGCTTCAGATCCAGTTTCACAGCACAAAATCAGATCTGCAGTAAAATTCTACAATTCAGCTTCGTATTATTAAACTGGGTTCATCCATGCTCTTTTCGACCTTTCAACTTTTATTTCATCATAGTAACATTGTCAAATGAAAGTAAAATTCTTAGTTTAAGGAAGTTTAAGGAAAGCTAGTTTAAGGAAGTACTGAAGAAGTACAGTAGCAAAGTATTCTCTTTTGCTGGGTAAATTAAGTAATAAAGTCTCTGGTGGTCCCAAAGAAAGTGATTTTTTTCCCTAATTGTTTTACTCTTGTCCTCAGTTAGTTCCATAATGAAGCTATAACTGCTATGGTGTGTGGATCTTGACCAGCTGCCAGATGCCCACCCAGCTGTTCTTTCACTGCCCCTAGTCAGAATAGAAAATAAGCTGGAAAACTCATAGTTCTACGTAAAGACAGAGGGATTATGTTCCAATTACCATCACAGCCAAAATATAGTTTATTTTGGGAAAACTAGCTCATCTCAAATCTACATTAGAGACTGAATTTTCAGTGTCACTTCTGTGTGTCATTTTCTGGTGTAGTATGCATCAATGTATGTGGAATATCTATTGAGAAATTGTGGAAAACTGACACAGGCCGTGAAGTAAATAGATGTAAATTAAATATTCAGATTGATCGACTATAGAAAGAGAACTCAGTGCCTAAATTCAAACATTAATGTCACAATGCAAATTTCATTGAAAGAAAGGCATTTCCAGATTGCTGGTCATAGCCACTTCTGTTTGCAGCAGGGAGAAGAGCTTAATGAGTAGATCTTATAAGGAAAACATATAGACTTCCTGTGGGGGTTACAATATACAGGACAATAATCAGGAATAAATTTATTATCATTTCTAAGCCACAAATATATATTTTGTTCAGTAGGAGTCTTAATAAGTTTTTTTTCAATTTATTTAATGTACATAAGGACAGAGATTCCAATGAAAATTATTGAATATGACTCAGAAGGCTGATAATCCACAGAAGAAGAAAGAAGGTTTTACAGATTTCATGAATCCACATGTATATATCAAACTGCTTACATTGCATTGTGTTTGGACTTAGGGTCCTTTCCATCTTGAGATATTTTATGATTCTAAGATTTGAATATGCATGGATTTCAAAAAGAAGCAGATAAAAATAATATTTATCAAAAGTATGAGGAAAAATAAAATAAAAATGGATAATATAGAAAATAACAAAAAAGATATATATAGCTTTAAATATGAAAGAAAGGATTTTTTAAAGAAACATCTTAAAGGCTGAAAAAACTGAGAGAGGCATAGGAGATATTCAGGAAGAATACAAACTAGGCTGGAAACAAAAATAAAACTGCAAGAAAAGGACATAGAAAGGGAAAAATATAAAATGGAAACAGAACTAAATAGGGAAAGAAGAGAGAAAACAATAAAAACATAATCCTTCAGAAAGGTTCATAAAGACAACAAAACCAAGGAAAATTCTTCCATGGATGATTATATATGCTTAGAGATAAAAAAGACAGCAAAATGAAGAAAAAAATAGTACAGAAATGAATGTTTGTATTCTTCATTGCAAAGAGCTAACCCTAGGGGTCCCAGAAGGGTCTGTGCAGTAACCTGTGGCATTCACTGTATTTATATCAGAGAGTAAGTAATGACCTGCCAAATATTACAGTTGAGAAACATTTTTCACAGGGAAAAATAGAGGTGAATGCAAAATATTGCATAAGGAACTAGTTGTATTCAGTGATAAAAAATATCAACAATAATTCAGTGCTCATAAATTTACTATAAAGCACATATGTAACTATCACCCTAACTGAAGAAACAGAACGATGGTCTTTGAATTAGGGATTACTTAATTTTGATTAAGATGATCAAAAATTGTCTTAAAATAATTCTAAATAGGCAAATATCTTGTCAAAAAATAAGAGTGAAGGATATAGAATGAAAATAAACAAAGAAAAAAAATACTGTCTAGAAATGGATGGTATACTCCATGTTGAATAAAATGTGCTAATTAGCCATCTCAGAAAAAAAAAAAAAACAAAAAACAAAAAAAACCAAACAAAAAAAAAATAGCAGGTTTAGGGATGAAAAACGGACGAATGAATTACTTACCTACAAAGTGGCACTGTGGAAAAAGTATTTCTGAGTCTCACTTTTTATCATAATAGTTCTGTATATATATATATAAAGAAATATGAATGTGTTAAAAGGATTTTTAATGTGTCATGAAAATCTGGAATGCAGTGGGAAAAAAGAGTTGGAATAAAGCAGAGGAAATTAGGCAATCCTAGAAAGCTTCATATAACTTCTTTGTAGTGTTTTTAAATAATAGGAAAATTAACCTAAGGTAGATGGACACTATAGCAAACATTTCATTAACTCTTCAGAAATATTAAAATTATATAGACAATGAAAGTAATCTGCTTGCAACAGATCAATGTTTTGACTGCGTTTTTAAAATTTATATTTAGTCTTCCTTTTTAAATTAAATACTGCAGCAATGATGGAGAGAAATATCTTGGCCATTTTAGACATCCATGAATATAAGATTAAGGCATTATTACAAACACTTAAACACTTATCCATATAAAAATCAAGCTTTTAATCACATAAAATAATTTTATATCCATCATACCATAAAAGCCAAAGGAATTGGGTTAGTTAAAACATGCAATTACAACAGCTTGACCTTCAGATTTTAACTTGCAAAATGATGAACTAAACAGTGCCTTGTTAATTTAAAAGCTTATAAAAAAGCATAAGAAACTACCAAATTATTAACAAATGAACCTCCATTGGATTTTGTACTGATATTCATTTACTTGAGCAGTTTATTTCATGTGATTAATTTAGTAACAATATGTCTGCTGCTGAAGGTCATCCAGTCAAGCAATACCAACCTCAGTGGTGAGAATCTCTTGGAAAATACGATTTCATTGGTACAGTCAATAAACAAGTTGCCATCAATAAAACCAAAATGCACTCTAATCAAAGAGAGACATGTGTTTATGATTATGCTTCTAAAAAGTGTGGGTCATGCTTCTCTGGATGAGTCATAAAAACTACCAGATGGTCAGGGGTGGCATAGGAAGAAGTGGGTTTATTTCTTCTGTTCATAATACCAAAATTTGATTATTATGCTAAGCAAAATAGATACTTAAGTTTTTCTAATTCACTTTGTAGCACAAGGAGGCATACATCAGTTTGTGAAGTCCTGCTCTAAGGATCTGCAACTAGACCAGATTATTTTACCAGAATATAAAACATTTAGTTACCTCTCACATCCAAAGAAAAACAGTCAGATATTATGTTAGAATTAACACTGAACTCTTTTTTTTTTTTTTT
>VXAX01005714.1:651114-869696 GCA_013399835.1 Leptocoma aspasia
CCCCCCCCCCCCCAAAAAAAAAAGATGATATAATGGATTTATATGTATTATAAAAATGTATAATTTTTTTTTATGGCCACAGTCTTCACGCTTTTCATCACCCAGGAGAACAACATCAAAACCATCTGAATAAGCAGTTTGGATAAACTTGAGGGATGAGGTTTCTGGTTGTGTGAATTGCTTGTATTTGTTTGTTTTATGGTGTGAATTGTCTATGTCTGTAGTAGATTGTTTTCAGCTAATTTCTTGCAGCTGTTACTAAATTGCAGGCTCTGCTTTCCAAGGCCACTTAGGGAAAGGAAAACCAGTGCTATTTAACCACTAATCTCACTCTGTAATGCTCTGAATGAAGAGAGGAAAAACATTTGCTATTTCTAGTTGTACAACATAGAATCTTTGCCAACTACTCATGTGACTGAATGGCTGCCATTTATTTACTGGTAAGTTTTAAGGACAACATTTATATTTCTTTGTAAATAGCATGTAATGAAAGACAAATGATGTGTCTAATTAACCTAAGTGTCATTAGCCAAACATTATGTCATAGTAGCCAACAGTAGCTAAAACGTAGTAACTCTGGTAGTGTTAGAGGATGCGAAGGTCTGATTTTAGGAACTGGATTCAGTGCAGAAACTAACATACCCAGGCAAATAAAATTCATCTGAATATCCTCAGATTATTTCAGCCTCATTAGCCATGTCTTTTGCAATATCCAATTGTATGCAACAATAGATGATTTTTAGAAGAGTGTCCAGAATGAAAGGAATTGTCAGTCAAGTCCTCCAAAAGTGAATGCTTAGTTATTTAACCTGATAATCCAGTCTACAGAAATATGATCATATTATTATTCTGGACCAGAGGATTTTATATTCTCAAGACATTTGTTCCATGTTATTGACTGATAATATCAAAAATCACCATGTTTACTGGTTTGACACATATTTTGTCTGCTAAGAACAAAGGGGATATTATAAATGATCTATGACTATTAGTTTTAAAAATATTTCTGGGTTTAATTCTTATGGAAGTGACAGTTAACAACGTTGCCTTATTTTTCTCTTACATGGTGATGTTGCTGAATGTATTACTGCAATGAAAGTGTTAGTTTTTTTCTTTTCTTTTTTTTCCTTTTTTTTTCCTTTTTTTTTCTTCAGCAAACAGGAGTCTTGGGTCCATAAATCTAAAGGACTTTAAATAGGATTTTAATACTTTATTCTATATTATCTTGATCCTAAGAGATATAGATAAAGGTTTTTAGAACAGCTCTAGTGAGTCTAAATTGTATTGATTTTCAGAGGAAATGAGTTTTTCAACACCTGTTTTTTTCCTCAGTTTCCTCATCTTTCCTCCTTTTGATCTATAGATCCCAAATGAGGATGGAAATTTATTTACTTCCTTTATGTAAGGACAGAAGTGAGGAAGGGAAAGGCAGAGAGAAATAAAAGATAGTGCACTTGTCTGGGGACTCTGTCACTGGACCATCACTCACAGTAAATATTATTGCACATCTTGTGCAAAATATCAAGAAAGAAAACCAGAACTAACCCATCTTACTCACTGTATTACAAAATTACAGAGCCTTCATAATAGTGAAGTTGCTAACTACAAGATTAAGTCCTGTGTTTCACAGTATATTGGATCTGGCTTATTGGTGGTTTAGAGGATTGAAATTATTTTTGGCTTTACATTACAGTGTACAAAAGAAGTACTTCACTTACGTATTAAGTACATATCCTTAAATCTAAATTTCAGCCCACATAGCATTCTGTGGGCTGAAATTTAGATTTAAGGATAGCTCTGGACAGACTAGGTGTAAGTCAACTAAATCATATTGCTGTATCTTCTGACTAGGACTTATTAACAGTCGAAGACTAACAGGTAATATTACTGAGAAGGCCCATAACACAATGATTGTCCATGAATATTATTTAATATAAGGCTCAGGCAATGTCTTGCGGATGGTATCTTAATTTGAGGATTTCACTCAAGTATTTCTGATAAATTATGTTCATTATCACTTAAAATTAATAAAACTACATTCTGTAATTTTACAGACCATTGCTTCCTCTTGTTTAAACTCTTACCTCTGTCAAAATAAATAATTATGGAGCAAATATGAAGTAGGGACAATACAGCATAGACATTACAGTGAAAATTACCATGCATCTGTAGGCAAGTTTAGAACTACTTTACCAAGAAACCTTAATATAGTTCTTTATGCAGCAGGTTGTCCTTTCCTTTCTGGCTTTCAACTCTCTATACTAGAAAAGCTTTCTGTACAAATACTTTCTGACAATCTTATTGCCCACTCTCCTCTAAGTAGATCTACCTTTGCACTGATTGTAATTAGATAAACTTATTTCAAACTCACTTCATCAATGATAAAAACTTCATTGATGACTCTGTCCTGAGTCTAATGCAAATGGCAATAATCCTCAGTGTGTCCAGATAATTTCAGAAAATTGTGTTATTATAAAGTTGTTGCATTAATGAACTTCTATAGAACTCATTAGTTCCTGGAGCCTGTTACATGGCAAATTATGTACAAACATTAAAGCCTGTGTGAATGTTTATAAGTGTTTTCCAACTAGAAGCATCAGTGATGAATATTTAAGGCATATAAGTTTATCAAAAGAACAGTTTGAAGTGCAAGAAATGGTTAGCAGTTATAGCTGCCTGTCCTGCAATTTCCTCTTCCACATGGTTTGGCAAACCGTGTGTCCTGCCTGACAGAGCACAGCTCCCGACACGGCTGTGAGACAAGGTTCATATAATTATACCTTTCAATTTTACACCTAAGCCCTTGGCCTTTTATTTATTAGCAAAGGTAAACTGTAAACAGATGTCAGTGTTTTGTATCAGAGCCCTAATTTTGGCTTTTCCCAGTCTGATATACCGCCCTAGTTGGTGGACTGGAATACTGAAGAAATGCATTCAGGGGGCTTGGAAATAGATGATCTTTAAGGTCTCTTCCAATCTAAGCCATTCTAAGATTCTGTGATATGCTGTTCCTTCTTTGGTTCACAGGAAGACCTTGATTTTCTTGGAATGGTTGTAAAGATGAATCTAGAAGCAATCTGTTTCTAATTTCAAGGTGTCTCACATCAATAGCTGTTGTTTTCAAGCTTATCCTTTAAATGAAAATATCTCATGCTGGAAAGATTCAGAAGTTGTAAGAAATACACCTTTTATCAGGCTATAATTATAAAAATACATTAAAATATACAATTGCATTTACTTTAATATTCATTAGATAATGAGGGGTTTTTTTTTAGTTTTATTGATTTTATATTGAAAATTTTATTGGGTTATTTTCATTGCAGTTTTTTAATTAGAAAAATTAAGTCCTGAAAGTACCAAATCAAATGGAAAATTACAGAAAGAATAACCTCTGAATTACTTTCCTCAAGAACTGTCACAATTTTTTTTATTTGCTATGACTGATACTGGCCATTCAGATGTTCCAGTCAAAGGGAGATAATAGCTGCTTAAGGTTTCATCTTAGGGTATCTATGCCTTATTAAGAAATCAACAAAAATGATCAAAGAAAGGAGTGAAAATAAAATAAGTTGCACAACATAGCCATAGTCTCCATTTAAGCTTAACAAGTCCAATTCATTACTACACATAGTGGAGTGTTGTGGAGGAGAGAGAGAGAAAAGAGACACATATTTCTATTCTTTGTCTATTACTCTTCTTATTTTTATCACTGAGGGTTTTTTCCTTAAATTATTTTAAAACAGATTCTGATCAGAGCTAGACTGGTCACACATCATCTCTTTAACCATATAACTGGCTGGGATAAGATTGAATAATATTAGGCAACATTAACAAAATCTGATAGTAATTTTAAGCCTCAGTATATTTTTAGCTACAAACCACAGGAAGTATGAGAAGAACAAGTTCACCACAGAGCACTGTACTTTAAAGGCAAAATAAATCTCTATAAAATATTGACAGTTTGTTTGAACGTGTTTCATTGAGACACATTATTCAAAGACAAAATAAATGGTAATGAAAAAGTGCTATAAAAACTGAAATGCTGCGTCAGCTGACAGGTAATGAAATATCAATCCAATAATGTATTCCAGTAAAGCTGCTGAACTCATATCACAAAACATCTTTTGTCTGTTGGCCACAGTGGCAAAAATTCATACCACTCCACACAATGAACAAGTTTAACTTTTCAGGAAATATTTAGGTGATGTAAGTGTGGCAAGGGAGAAACCAAACAACATTTACCTCAGGTGCTGCTGATTTCCTTTTCAACTATACTGGTGCAGATTTGTTTTTAATTGAACACGGGGTTTGTTTTATATTGTCTATTTACAGGATTCTAGACTCGTTTGTATGTTTGTTTGTTTAGTATACCTACATACTGTCTATCATCAGTGTGCAAATTTATTCTCCACTATTTATATTCTAGATATTGTCCTGCGTAATGGTTCATCTCCTGCAAAACACTGAGTGAAATGAGGCTGTATGTTCTCCAGCAGTTTTGCACGCCAGTTTCCCCAGAACCCTCTCCTATTAGTTCTTGTGCACATTGTTACGGATTTACCTGACCACATTAATCTTTTGAAGGATTCTTCATTTTTGAAAGTTGACAAACAAAATGTGTTCCTTTGTTTTCCTCTAAAATTCTGCTTCAAGTACTCCAGTGGGTAATGAAAACTGTAATTATAAAATTAAAATTAATTCCATTAAAAAAAAACTTTTAATTTTTGATCTTGGATTGTTGAAGTCCACATTATTGTAGTTTGATTTAATATATCAGGTTTTTAAATGCCCCAACTGTGTCCCCATTTTTAGTTTGCACATCTATTTTAAAGGTAATCTTACATTTCATCTTTTCTCATTTAAGTTGCTGTCTTCTGTAAAAACCAGTTCTTTGTGTTACTGCATGCATTAAGATCCATTTCTACCTTCATTAACATTTGGAAAAAAATTTTTTAAAGTAGAAAGAAAAATACAATAGAACTTTTGTCATTGACAAACAAGATTTCCACTAAGTGTCTGCAATGCAAATAACTCCTCGTGTAATTCAGCTTCTTTTCCAAATTTATTTTAAAAATTCTTTGCCATAACACCCTGACTTTGTCAGCAGATATACAGGAAGGACCAGATTTACAAGCCCTTAGTCAGTTCATTTGCTGTTTATCTCAGATGCTTTGGATTGCAGCCTCTCAGCACTCATGCATGACCTTTTCTGAAAGCTGCTGTTTTTGTCAGAGTTGATTTAATTGCAGAGATGAACTTTAACTTTTGAAGAGTCATAATCCACTCATTTGATGCACATAGAGTTGTCTTTCTTGTACTCTACCAGAAAAAGGTCCTATTAAAGTTCAAAAATAACTGGTCGAGTTTCTGAGCTAAAAGAATGTAAAATGTTGTTTATTACAACGCTGTCTTACTTTCTATACTTAAGATGGCATACGGTGACAATATTATAGATGTCATCTTTTTGTACTGCATACATGCATACAGATAACAGAAAATTTAAAACTAAACAAAGAGGTCTTGGTATGTGATAAGGTCACTTTTCCGATGTCTTCTATTTTAGCAAGTAAACACAAATAACTTAAAATTCAATAAACAAGATGTCCTTTACTGGGGTGAGGGAAGAGACAGATGATGTAGGTTTCTTTTTAGCTCTGAGTGTGAAAAGGCCAGACAACAAAAGGCATGATAAAATAGTTCTTTAATTAAGATGGAGAAAAGAGAAGAATATGGGTAGCAAGTAATTGTCACCATCCTTTCAGATGCTGGACATCCAGCTTTCATGCAGAACTGAACAGCTGCCAGATGGATTTTTTACACAACACTGTATAGATTCTGTCTGTGGGGAGTTCCCCTCTGGTGGAGAACACAAAATCACATCTTTTATGTGAGTATGTAAGTTTTAAGGTACTCAAGAGCTGAAAATATGTATCACATCAATAAATGGAATAAGAAAACAAAAGAATACCCATGCCATATTTAAAAATGTCAGCTGCAGGCAGTAAGCACTCTCAGTGTCTGCAGAGGACTTTTAATCATACATAGTGGGAGCATTTTAATTGAATTGACTGGTCTAAAGTACCAGAACATAAGTTGCTGAATATTAGGACTTTGATCCAGAGCTAAGGGTTTGACCAACAAATAGATACAATTATTGTAATAAGAAGTACCACTTCAAATAATTGTGTGATTACTTTGTGACTCACATCCATACTTCTCATCCAAACATTTAATTCAAGATATAACAAAATGTAAGCAACTTTGGGAAATGGAAATGGAACACTTACTTTTCTCTGTAAGGCACTCTGGAAGTCAGACACTTGGGAATGATCTAGTAGCATAAACATTGGTATCTTTTGCTGTTGAAGTTATGGAGGCTTCTAGCTGCAACTGAGAAATGCAGCAGAGGACCTATATAAATGTTCTTCAGCATTCCAGAGGGGGCAGTTGCTGGTCTTCCTGGGTACAACACTGTTGTGATTTAGGAGTAATATTCTCCAGTTTAGTAGTTCCACTAAAACCATGCACTGCTCCTCTCTTCCCCCTCCCTGTGAGTGCCCTGGAGAGGGGAATTGAAGGTACAAATGGCAAAGATCACAGGTTTAGATAAGAACAATTTACTGGAAACAGCAATATGATAAGGAAACAAAGAGTAACAATACTAATGACAGAAAGTACAAAAAAAAAAAAACCAAATTCACATGAAATGTCTCCAGAAAACAGACAATTTAGCAGAGTAGCAGATAGCAGATGCCTCCCTCTGCCTGTTCACTCAACCAGAAGGAATCCCTTCTCCTCAGAAGAAAATCTGTTCTCCCTGCCCATGACATGAGGTGGTATGGAGTAACCTCTGTGTCATAACCATGCCCTCTCCCTGCTACTCCAAAAATTACCCCTGTCTTGGACAGAACCAGGACACATACTAAATATAAATTGGTATCATGTGTTTCTGCTTAGAATGAGTCTTTATTAACAATACAATTTAAACTTGTTTAAAATAAAAGAAGTCTTGCTGGTCGCCTCAATAATATTTTGAGGAGCACTCAGTGAAGGAAGCAATTAGTACAACAACTCTTTCCTTAACAGAAGTATTCTCCAAGACACTGTCTGGCACGTAGTTTTTAAGATATTTTGACAACATAATGTGGGCTTTAATTATGTATTTTAATTATTATTAGCCTTTATTGTATTATAAAGTACTATAACTGTAAGTAACTGTAAGACGACACCATAAAGTTTTTATGCTTGACTGAAAGCATTAAGGCAGACATACCTATTCAAAAAATTCTCTTGGTTTTTTCTCTACAAAAAATGTGTGATTCATGTCATCATAGGTGAAAAGCACCACCTGATGCCAGTTCATCTACTGAAAGTTTGCTGTAATTCCCGTCAGGTTGCTCTTAGTATCATCTATTGACTTTGCATAATAAGTAGTCTTTCAGCAACTTAAATGCAAAATAACAATATATGCCTCTGGAATTCCAGTTCCATTATGCAGAAAGTATTGTTATGAGCAAAAAGAAAGTATAGGTTATATGCAACCCCAAATATTTGACTTTTTAGTATCATGTAAAACTTAATCAACAAAATTTTGTTAGTTCAGATTTCAATCTGGAGTATAATTTTATTAGAAAAAAAATACCACAGTCATAATAATTGTAACAATAATAATAATACAATAATATAAAATAATAATAATACTTATTATATGTAATAGTTCCTTTTTTCAATACTCCTTTGTGCTCTGAGATTGTGAGCACCCATGTTCCTCAAGCAAGCAAGGGCACAGGGAGCCAGAGCTGGGTATATACAATGGTTGAAGCAGGTCATCCGTACTCCAGGTCCTTCACTTACACTGCAAAGAGAGAAATTGAGATATACTTCTTCTTCTGCCTGTTTTTTTTTTTTTTTTCCTCATTTCTTTTTTGTTTTTACTGGAGTCTGTTTTCAAACAAAGTTCTACAATGTACTCTCTCTTCACTGATCTTTGACATCACTGACTGCTTGAATTTACTATATATATAGTTCATTTAATGAGCCAACACTTATTCTTTACTGTCTTTCTTACTTTCAGACTTGTTTTGTCAACCTTCTAGATCTGCATTTCTTTAACCAAACACCTCCAGTATCAGCCTGTGCTCCTTATCACCTTCTGTTTACTTATCTATGCTGTATCCTGTTTCTACATTTTTCAAATTCTCTACTGTCAAGCTAGGCATGTTTCCCTCTACACTGTATCATTACCATATGCATAAATATTTCATTGGCACAGAATAACTACTTATTGTTATTACTACACTTTTTCTATGCAAATATAATGAAAAATAAAACAAATGGTAGTCCTAGCTACCCAATCTTTAAAAAGAAAAATCTGTTGAAGGTAAACCAAATGAGATCAAAGCTCCAGGAACATCAAGGAAAGTTCAGGCAAACCAAGCCTGACAAGTTTCACTCCTGGGGCCTCACAAATTTTGTTAGTAGCCTGTTATTAGCTATGGCAATACAATCTTACTTGGCTAAAATGCCACAGATGGTCTCCTTCAAACTCAGTTTTGCTGATCATTGCAATCTGCTCCACATAAGAAAATCTTATTTGTCATTCTGTAAGAGTGAATTGAGAACTTTCCTAGACTTCAGACTTTAATATTTTGATGAATACTTCCATCTGTGGACTGTTAAGAATTTTTGTAATGCATTTGTCCTTTTTTTCTGTTTAAATTTAGCTTCTAGAGCTACCTATGTGCTTATGCATATGTTTGTGTGCATTTATATATATTGTTGTGAAGTAATATTTGATGTTGCGTAGGCTTTGTCTTGAAATGTACTGCACACTGTAGTGAGAGTCAGGGAAGTTAAGGAGTATTTTCTGACGCAGATGAATGTGAATATGTAAAAATAAGAAGAAATATAACCTGATCTTTTATTTAATGTAACTAGGCTTAAACTAGTTTTAACAGTCTCTTTAAACATCCTCTCAAGTTTGTAACATGTTTCTTTTGGCCTCCTTGCAATTGTCATTTTACATCACTGAACTATCTCTGTGAATAAAAGTAAGCCTCAGATGTCCTTGAGAAAGGACACTCAGCCTAAACTTTGGATCTCTGTGAGTAGCTGGCCATAAGAGAAATGAACCTAAATGTCAAGGAAAGAACATAATGTGTCTACTTCAAAAAGTGTGAAAGGTAACTGAAGTGGATGGGTCTGAGTAGATGTTTTTTACAAAGATGAGGTAGAACATTATTTATTACTACACAACTAAATTCAGATCTTGGCAAATGAATGAAATTGTGTGGGCTTTATAGAAAATTGTTAGACCTTCTCTTAAAAATATCTGTGTTATTTGTACAACTCATTAATACATTTAAACAAACACATAAATGCATAAACATGTATATATATATATGTATAAAAATCTGAAATCAAGATTCCCTTAAATAAAATTTAATGTGTATTCAACATTAATGAAAACTTAACCTTTAAAAAGATGATTCATTTTACAATGAACATATTATTCACAGGAGTCACAAAAATATTCTGTGGAACACAGAATCAATCTGTGCGAAGTGTTATGAAGCTTGTACATGCCAATAAGCTCCTGAGGAGGCCAGCCCTAAACTAGCCCTAAAAATTGCCTCTGTAGCACTCAAAACACTAAGAACCAGGGTTATCTTCTTATGATGACACAATTTGCCATGGAAATAGAAACACTGTTTATTCTGCAGAGGTAAACAGATCTCTTCTGTAATAATGAAAGAAGCTGAATTTTAAAATTTTTTCCTCCAAGGGAAGTTCTTTAATATATTCTTCTTCTATAGAAATACATTAATTTAAAATATTCCCAAGAGTCCTCTTTGAAAGTAATCTAACAATCTAATTTATTTTATTTTCTTCTCTTTCATAATGGCAGGATTATAAAAGTTTGAATCTACTCAGGTGATGCCTGAGGTGATACAAGAACAAGGCAGCAGTTCTGTGCAGTTCAAGGTGCAGAAATACCATCATAACAATCCACAACTCTGCAAAAACAATAAGTGATAGATATCCTCTATAATGGTGATGCACACCAGTTGTTCATTCTCATATTCACTTTTGTTTACAGCTAAACAACTTATCCATTGAGGAAGAAGACAAAGAGATTTAAGATTGGTTGACTGGAAAAGGCCACACAGAAAAACCTGTTCCAAAGTTCTTCAAGCTTGGACTAAAACCAGAAGGAAATATGAAAATCTGATGCTACGAGGAAGTAGGTCAGGACTAGAGTCTTCAGAGCATTCTTAGCTTCCAGAATTTCATTGCAGAAGAGAAATAAAAGGAGTGGAATATTTCATAACGCTTATACTTGTTACATGTAGGGAAAGCAAGAATGCAGTGGTAGCAAGAGGAAGTAGAAACAAAAACAATCAAGGGTTTTTGTAATTTTATTAGGATAGAGCTTAGGCAACCTGACTTATTTTTCAATTGAAAAAATCCTTCAGAGGATTTGTTTATGTGAAGAAGAGCAATGCATGGACAGAAAAATTTTTGAAATTAAACTTTACCAGCAGTGTAATACATATTGTGCTCTCTGTTGCAAAACAAAAATATTTTAACTGGTTGAAACTTTATTGTTCAGGTCCATGGTATTCTGTGATAAACTAAAAGCTCTTGTTTAAAACATGCATTTTGCCTAACCTTTAGAAAATAATGTTTGTCTTAAATTAAGTGAATTGGTGTTTTAAGGATAACATTAACCTTTTACATCTATGATAGAAGAGGTTTTTCTCTGACCTATGGATCATCAGTCACCTGAGAAAAATTTTCAAAGGACAGTGACCTGAGATTATTGATCTCTTTCCAGCTAATAACTCCATTTTGAAGATCAGCCTGAAAAAGGAAGTAGACATTTTATAGCCTATGATGGAAATTAATTTCTTATGCATTCAAAATGATGATCATGAAAGTGATGTGGCTNAGTTTATAATACCACAATTGCTTTCCTTTCAATCTTCTGTAGAAATATGATTTTCAGGATTACTGTGTTAGAATACTTGCTGATTTTAGGGATTCTGTTAACTTACTATTTTACTATAGTGTTTAATTCCTGTTATGTTAGAAACATCCTGGTGTATGTCATTTGTGTTGAACAAAGAGATTTGAAACATTTTCAGGTCTGTGAATAAACTACTTATAAGTTATTTATATTTTAAAAAAAAAATTAAAAAGGAANTAAGAACCAGGGTTATCTTCTTATGATGACACAATTTGCCATGGAAATAGAAACACTGTTTATTCTGCAGAGGTAAACAGATCTCTTCTGTAATAATGAAAGAAGCTGAATTTTAAAATTTTTTCCTCCAAGGGAAGTTCTTTAATATATTCTTCTTCTATAGAAATACATTAATTTAAAATATTCCCAAGAGTCCTCTTTGAAAGTAATCTAACAATCTAATTTATTTTATTTTCTTCTCTTTCATAATGGCAGGATTATAAAAGTTTGAATCTACTCAGGTGATGCCTGAGGTGATACAAGAACAAGGCAGCAGTTCTGTGCAGTTCAAGGTGCAGAAATACCATCATAACAATCCACAACTCTGCAAAAACAATAAGTGATAGATATCCTCTATAATGGTGATGCACACCAGTTGTTCATTCTCATATTCACTTTTGTTTACAGCTAAACAACTTATCCATTGAGGAAGAAGACAAAGAGATTTAAGATTGGTTGACTGGAAAAGGCCACACAGAAAAACCTGTTCCAAAGTTCTTCAAGCTTGGACTAAAACCAGAAGGAAATATGAAAATCTGATGCTACGAGGAAGTAGGTCAGGACTAGAGTCTTCAGAGCATTCTTAGCTTCCAGAATTTCATTGCAGAAGAGAAATAAAAGGAGTGGAATATTTCATAACGCTTATACTTGTTACATGTAGGGAAAGCAAGAATGCAGTGGTAGCAAGAGGAAGTAGAAACAAAAACAATCAAGGGTTTTTGTAATTTTATTAGGATAGAGCTTAGGCAACCTGACTTATTTTTCAATTGAAAAAATCCTTCAGAGGATTTGTTTATGTGAAGAAGAGCAATGCATGGACAGAAAAATTTTTGAAATTAAACTTTACCAGCAGTGTAATACATATTGTGCTCTCTGTTGCAAAACAAAAATATTTTAACTGGTTGAAACTTTATTGTTCAGGTCCATGGTATTCTGTGATAAACTAAAAGCTCTTGTTTAAAACATGCATTTTGCCTAACCTTTAGAAAATAATGTTTGTCTTAAATTAAGTGAATTGGTGTTTTAAGGATAACATTAACCTTTTACATCTATGATAGAAGAGGTTTTTCTCTGACCTATGGATCATCAGTCACCTGAGAAAAATTTTCAAAGGACAGTGACCTGAGATTATTGATCTCTTTCCAGCTAATAACTCCATTTTGAAGATCAGCCTGAAAAAGGAAGTAGACATTTTATAGCCTATGATGGAAATTAATTTCTTATGCATTCAAAATGATGATCATGAAAGTGATGTGGCTTTACAAGAAAGGATTGGTTAAGAAAAACACATTTTAGAAACAATTAGAAAGACTTCTTTACACTAAAGCTATTTCTAGATGCATTACCAATGGTAGTGAAAATTTTGTCATTTGAAAGTTCATTAGGATGAAAGAAGTTTCATAAATACATCACAAAAATTTGTAATTTTTTTGGCTGAATTGTCCTCCATTATTTTCATGCATCATTAGTAAGGACAGTGTTATTTTTTTTCTCTTTCATTTTCTCTTTCCTTAATCTCATTTGCTTCTTTTGGAGGGCAGGGACAAAACAGAATATAGAAGTATTGCACTTCTCATATCTTTTAAGCAGTGATTTTAACTTCCTCTTTCCTCTGAATAAAACTCCAACAACTATTTTTCAATAAAAATAATATTTTGGGTTTTTATTAAAAGTATTTTTAAAACTATAATTGTTTATAANTTAACAAACTAGTTTTGAAACATTTCTGCTTGGGGAAGAAGATAGGCATCTAAAGATCTTTTATATATATAATTTCTTGAACTTCATCCTAAGAGTCTTTTAAACTTTCATTTTCTCAGTGAAAGAACCAACAGAAGAGTCATATCTTTCACCAGACAGTTTCTCACCCTGCTTGTGAAGAAAGAGTTTGTTATGGCTACCTACTGAGATGCAGTGGTTTCTTCATGCATTGTTTTGCTGAAATGGTAACTTAGGCACCACTGCCTCTGCAAGACACTGCTCTCAAAAAGAGCCTCAAACCTCTTCTCCAAATATCTGTGAAGCTTGGCTATCTTTCGCGTGATTTCCTTCAACCATCTGTGAAATCTATTCATTCCTCTTAGCACTATCTATAATTTTGTTATGAACTTTCTCTATTATTTGTCATGTCCAGTAATTTTGCGTGTTCTGCCCAGACACTCATGGCAGTTCAAATAGCCAAATCTCAGGCTAGGGCTCAGTTTTCCACCTGCAGACCTTCACAGAGCAAGCACGGTGTTCCCAGTAACAGATAACTCTCACAAAATATGCTGCCAGTGTGCTACTGTCTCATATTCTGATCTAATGATAGAGCAAAGAAAATTTAATAAACATAATTTTATTTTATTTATTTAAAATAATTTGCTCTAGCAGTTCCATAGTCCCTGTATTTTCCAGATTTTCTGATTTTTTCTTATAGCTTCTCTTTTCAAATCACTCTTCCTTCTGACTTCTGGTGATTTCTCTGTTACAACAATACCTTCTACTATTATAAATATGGCTTCCAGAGCAAGGCTCAAAGCGGCTCACAGCAGCAGGAAAAGTAAGCAGGAGGTCACAATAGCAAGCCACAGTGTAGACAGGTTGCCAAATAAGACACAAGACATAAAAGAAGAGAGGAAGATTGACAAAGAGAAGCTCACCCATGAACTATATTGACTCATCCTAATTTTTTCAGTCACCCTACACTACTTAAGGCGCGCTGTTCCTAATGTCTTAACACCTGCAAAACTGCCCCTGGCTCCTTTCTAACTGTATCTGCATTTCCCTCCAGAGCACTCCTACTCACTGTTCCCAGACTATTGCAGCACTACCACTCTACATCAACTCTCTCCCTGTGACCTCTCTTGCCCTAATGTGGAACCATTGTGATCTTACCACAAAACTAAATTTTACCAACGGAGACACACAACCTTTAAGTGTCTCTGAAACCAGGGATTAAAAGCATGGATTGTCCTGCAGAGTATTTTCACGTACTGAAAATCTATGCCCCTGGTTGTGGCAGCAAAATACCCCTGATTTAATGCATTTCATTAATTCTCTCATGACAAAAGAGCTCTCTTGGACCTATGCACAAAAAGTGCTACATAAGGACAAAATGTGCTGCCACTGAGATATTAGACCATTAGACTGAGATATTAGATTATCTTTGTGTATATGCAGAGTTTTATGTAATATACAGTCAACCGTGTGTCTTCTGTATTCTCTTTTTCTTTTTAAATCAATGATTAATTATAGAAATGGACAGTTCAAGGTGCAGTAATATAAGACTGAAAGTGATTGTCTGCAACAGTTTCTTATCTGTATGGGATGCAATATTGAAAAACAATAATCCATATTGATGGTATCTTGCCTTTGATGTTACTCAACAGATTGAAACAGAGTAATTCTACTGCTGGCCACTTTGCAGTGACAGCTGGGTGAAGTCATTGTAAACACTGGAGATAACTTTCCATATGGCAAGAATTCCTAACATTATTTGGTAATCATCAGTGGATGCTCATTAAAAGCCAGAGCAGCATTACCTTATTGAATATGATTGTCTACCTAGAAATTCTGTTGTGTCGAATTTGTTTGCAATACGTTACTGATTAAAAGTGCCCAACTCTTACCTATTGGATTCAGACATAGATTTTGGTTATCAAAGGGGGAATATTTATGTATATAGATCCTCTTCCTCACTACGCTCTGTCCTGTTCCCCCATTCTCTTTCAGAAATGGGATAGGAAAAAATATTTGGATACAAATAAATTTAACTTTTCAGTCAAACTCATCTTCAGCCAATAGTCAAAGTGTCTTTCCACAATTTCTCTTGCTTTCTGCTTTGCTGCTGTTTTTCTGCTTTGAAGCTTTCCAGCACAGGATTACTAGTGGCAAATTTACTAATTGAAATTCCACATTTTCCACCTTCTGTCAGCCACTTTCCCTGGATGATATTAAATACCTATATTTAGATAGGCTAAATCAAGTCCTAGATTTCCATTTTTTAATATTTCATAGCAAGAAGTGATTGAAGAGATAGGAATATCTATCTCTAAAGACATTATAGTATTTAGGCAGGATGTGGCTTCTCATCATTGTTTGCTACTGTCTTAAACTAGATTATAATATTTAATAACATCATCTATTCAAAAAAATGTGACTTTCTGATAAAAAAAATCAGAAGCAAGATGTCAATATTTTGGAAACATAAGTGAAAATTGACAGATTTAAGATCTACGATCTCTTTTACAGAAACTCAAAATATGCTGATTTGGAAGGGATCCTCAAGGATCATCAAATCCAGTTCCTGGCTCTGCACAGCAACATCCCCCACATCATGTGCCCCAGAGTATTGTCCAAATAATTTTTGAACTCTGCTTGGTGCTGTAGCCACTTCCTTGAGGAGTCTGTTCCAGTGCCCAAATACCCTCTTGGGAAGAATGTTTGTCTAATATCCCACCTAAACCTCCCCTGGCATAACTTCAGACCCTCAAGCCCTGTTACTGTCACCAGAGAGAAGAGATCAGTGCCTGCCCCTCCTGTACCCCTCACAAGGAAGCTGTAACTGCACTGAGGTCTCTCCTCACTCTCCTTCAGGCTGAACACACCAAATGACCTCAGCCTATATGGCTTCCCCTCAAGGCCCTTCAGCGCCTTTGTTGCCCTCCTTTGGACACTCTCCAATAGCTTAATGTCTTCCTTTTATTGTGGCATCCAAAACTGCCCCCAGCACTGGAGGTGAGGCCGCCCCAGTGCAGAGCAGAGCAGGACAATCCCCTCCCTTGCCCAGCTGGCCATGCTGTGCCTGATGCCCCCCAGGACAGGGTTGGCCCTCCTGGCTGCCAGGGCACTGCTGATTCATGTTCAACTTGCCATCAGGTAGGACCCCTGGACTCTATTCCATTCCATGGCACTGCTTTCCAGCCTCTCCTTCCCCAGTCTGTCTGTACATCCAGGGCTGCCCCATTCCAGGTGCAGAATCTGGCACTTTACCTTGTTAAAATTCATACAGTTGGTGATTGCCCAGCCTTCTAATATGTCAAGGTCTCTCTGCAGGGTTGCTCTGCCTTTGAGGGAGTCAACAGCTCCTCCCAGTTTTGTATTGTCTGTGAATTTGCTTAGTGTCCCTTCCAGTCTGTGTCCAAGTCATTTATGAAGATGTTGAACAGCACAGGGCCAAGGATGGAGCCCTGCAGAACCCCACTAGTGACAGGTCACCAGTCTGATGTCACCCTTCACTGTAACCCTTTGTGTCTGACCCACCAGCCAGCTGCTCTCCCATCACATGATGTGTTTATCCAGCTGTGTTCTGGACAGTTTTTCCAGAAAGATCCTGTGGGAGACAGTATCAAAAGCTTTACTGGAATCCAAAAAGGTTACATCAACTGACTTCCCTTGATCAAGTAGCTGTGTAACCCTGTCATAAAATGAAATCAGGTTTGACAAGCAGGACTCTCCTGTCATGAATCCATGCTGGCTGTGACCAATGACTGCATTGCTTTTCATATGTTTCCCAATGCCTCCCAGAATAACCTTTTCCCTGATTTTACCAGGCACTGAAGTGAAATTGACAGGCTTGTGGTTTCCAGAGTCCTTCTTGCCCTTCTTGAAAATTGGGATGTTTGCCAACTTCCAGTCAGCTGGGATGTCTCTGGATTCCCAAAATGGCTCAAAAATCATCAAGAGAGGTTTTATGATGACATCAACCAGGTTTTTGAGGGTTCTTGGATGAATCCCATCAGGCCCCATAGATTTTTAGGGATCCAGCTGGAACAGCAGATCTCCCACAATTTCAGGATCTGTTGAGAGTTTATCATTCTTGCAGTCATGGTCCTCCAGCTCAGGGAACTGAGGCCCTTTTGGTCTGTCATCCATGATGAAGACAGAGGCAAAAAAGCGTTATACACTTCTGCCTTGTCTCTTTCAAAATAATTAGAATTTTTAATTATGATTGTATTCCTGGTATTTCAGAAATATGAAAGAACATTAAATATTAATTGGCAAATGTTCTTTTAGAGATTGGGAATAAAACACTTTTTAATATAAAATATCTAGAAATTTTAACACTACATTTTCAAATATGGAAATTTCATCAATCCTACAATCTTCAATGAAATCCTTCCCCTTCTTCCCCCACTAAAAGAATAAAAACCTGTATGAAAATCCTTTCTTCTTTTCATGAGGGCTCACAGAAAAGAACAAAGGCCAAAAGTTTCCTTTTCAAATTACATAGAACACAATGTAGAAAGCCTTTGAACACAATATTGACTTAATTAGCATATATCTAATCTCATTCTATGCCACATTCTGTACTTAGAATCATGGGTTTATGTCTCTGGTTTCGCTAAGAGTGGAATGTTTTATACGTTAAGGAAACTGAAATATACATAAATATCCTGAAATATACATAAATATTCTGCTTTATAAAAATATTTATGCAGCAAAACTCATATCTTCTATTTCAGCCTTTTTGCTCTGCATTCATCAAATACCCATGGGTTCTTTTTACAGGAGCTGACTTTATTATTCTAAGAACTATAGAAAGTCTTTGGTTGAAGTGATTTTTGAAGGTCACCTAATCTGACCTCCTGCTCAAATCAGTGTAAATGTCAAAGCTCAGCTCAAGCTGCTGAAGATTTCCTGTGGTTGAGTTCTAAAAATCTCCAGGGCCAAATGGTCCACAGCCTTACTGAAAGCTGTTTTCAAGAGTAGAAGTTAATTTCAGCAATTTTCCTATCTGCATATTCAGAATTTACAAGCTAGCAGTTCATATTCTTTTTCTTGTTAGTAAAAAGGGTAGAAAAATGTGGCAATTTGTAAGTATAAAGGCTGGCAGTCCACTTAGGCATCCTTTAAGCCTGATGATTATGTGTTATTTGAAATGCTAGTGGAAAGAAGCAGACATTTCCGGGATTCAGCTGGTCTGATCTTAAAGTGCCAATGTCAGACCAGTCAGGTACTTCTAAAAGATTCCAACAGTGCCTATTTTTTAGCTTTGATTATAACAAAAAGACTGAAAATTACTTGCTTAGAGATATGGACTCATTCTAGTGTCATGTTAGGCATCACAAATCTTAATCTTGGTCTTTCAGGGTATTTTATAGAGGACTTCTGTACACCAAGTTTTACTTAATCCTTAAAATCAGTCAGCCAGTGGAGGCTCATTTTGTACCTCAAAGCATGCTCAGCACTTAGGTATTGGCTTCCAGTATGATCAGAGAATCTCTTTAAGCTTTGTCGTAATCCACAGATGTTTAAATCCCCAAACCAATTTTTATTTTAATCCTTCAAATGTGTTTGAATTGGACTACATCCAGTATGTGTATAGATCACTGAATGCAATAAAAAAAGGTTTGGGTTAATTTCAGTTAGACCTTGTGGAAGAAAAGATTATCACATTCAAAGAAATTATATACAATATTGCTTAAAAATTAGAATACGTGTTTTCTTTTAATTAAAGAGGTTTTCGTTAATATATCAGTCATGTTTATAAAAGATCTAGACTTTTTAAACTCTGCTATTAAGCATGAATTACCAAATGAAAAAAATGTATAAGAAAATGGCTGGGATAAAGCCAACTAACCAACTACCTATTGCTCACCTAGAGCTGCGCATTAGTCTCTGAAAACCAAGCCCTTTTCAATCCTCTGCCTTGCTCTAACTAACTAGGCTCTGCTCTTGGCAAGGTTATACACCATAGACATCTTTTTTCAGACAGCTCACTGTTAGAGGGGAAAGGGAAGCTGATCTTCATCGCACAGAATGGAATCTAATCTGAGACGTGCAATCTGTACCTATGATCTGCATAGGATCCATTCTGGGAAAACAAAATTTTTGATGTTCTCTGCATTTATTTCATCCTAATCCTTATACTTTTGCTGACTCAAAAAGCAACACTTTGCTCTTTTTTTTTTTCTGCAGCTTTTTCACAGCTTTAATAACTCTGTCTTTACTTGTTATCAAAACAGAAATTTAACATATGCAAATGTAGAAGATATATGATGCCGTCTGTATAGTACTACATCAGTGGTTTATGTTATAGTCAAATATTTCTGTTAGAAATCTAGTACCATTTGCAAGAAGGACACAGGTATATACACACAGAGTGATCGAGATGTAATGGAAGACAAAAGCTAACTTAAAAGAAAAAAAAGACCCTTTCTTTCTCTTAATTTTTTGGATGATGCTTCAAGATCCTCTGGCTCAGAAGCCTACTTTCTCTGTTTTCTTTCTGTAAAGACATTCTTTATTTACTGGCACAGCTCTTGACTTTTTAAAAAGAACATTGGTGCCTTAGCAGGAGTCATCTCAGGTAACCAGGGAGCACATCTTTACTTCGTGTCTCATGAATTCATTAATTGAAATGACAATTCCATTGAAAAGTCATTACACAGAAAGCAAGAAACTTGGAGATCATCAGGCAAATGCAAGAAAACAGACCAAATGAGCTGAAAAAAACCTTCACACAGTGGATTTTGGTTTCATTTCAAAGAACTCACATCCTAAAAGCCAGTTTTCTGTGTTCCTCATTTTTCCTGTCCCCATTAATTGAATAACCAACACGAGTAATCAGAAGGAAAGTTGCTCTTCTACTACTTTTGTCAATTTTTTGTCCTTGTTCTATGTCTAAAATGTGTAATTGAGAGACTATAAAAGCCACTAAAGCTGCATAAAATAGGTACCGTTGTTTGTTCCTTTTGTGATTCTCATGGTTAGGAATGGTATTCTTCAATTTAATATTCCCACCGATACCACTGTGCTGTTTACTCACTCCCCCTCTACCTCTTCCACTCTCTCTGTAGAGGGATGGAAAGGGGAACTGGAGGCACAAAAGGTAAAGACCACAGGTTGAGGTAAGACCAATTTCCAGGAGACAGTGGTGAGATAAGAAAATTAACAATAACAGCAACAATATTAATAACAAAAATCTATAAGAGAGCTGAGTGATTCATATGCAAATGTTCACCATTACCTGACCATGTCATGCCACCTCAACCTGGAAAAGACTTCCTTCCCCCTGCCCCTGGCAATGACGTGCCCCCTCCTGGCAAAAATTAACCCTGTGCTGGCCAAAACCAGGACAAGGGCTAAGTGTATTTCTTGAGTGCATGTAAAGAAAGTTTTATAAATGTAACCTATTATTAAAAAGAAAAGAAATAATTTTAAGTGTTTACTGTGACATCTAATAGAGGAATTCTCTGGGTCAGGCATGGATAATTTACTCATTAAGAGAGCGGTTACAGATTGCAAATTCTCAAGACAAGAGAATAATGCTGTAGTGTGATTCCACCAATATGATAGGAAAATAAATAATTTAAAATCATGGAGATAGCAATTTTATTCAAACCAAAACAATGTGCAATACCTCAAGGGTCTGTCATTTTCTTTTCAGTGCAAGGATATGCACTGACTCTCAATCCAGACAAAGTGAAAATCTCATAACCTAATATCCCTTTTCCATACTCCAGAGAATATTCAAGCAATGCAAAAATCCTGTATACCTATGCATATTCAGAAAAATGTATATTTTATATTGAATATATTTTTTAAATCACTTCTCTAACCTTTATTACCAAATTACTCTTCATCAAGAAATGCTCTGGTGGGATAAACTACTTTTATCAGTACTTCAAGTTTCTGGCTAGATTTACTGCTAATTGTGTTTCCTGATAATAGATATTTTTTCTCCGGTTGTGTTCTGTGTTTTGTTTCTCACCTGGAGAAACACAATTTGCATAGTAATATGCTTTACTTATTGAACGATATTTGAACAGGATGCTTCCTTGAAGGAAAGAAAAATACATGCTACTTGAAGAGAAAAGAATACTAAGCAACATGTTCTGTGTTAGGCTTTGTATGTGTTTGTACAATACATTGATTCCATAAATATATAGATATGAAAGCACAAATAGACTTTATATTTAAAATTGTATTTCAAAACCTGCCACTTTTGTGCATGTGATTTATATTACAATACGCTGCACTAACATGAATCGGTTTATAATAACGACTAATTAAAGCCATAAACAAAGGTAATACTAAATTTTAAAAAGGCATTAATTTAGAAGGCTTTCTAAAAAAATAAACCAGAAGGAGATAAAATGTTTCCTGGGTTTTTTTTCCATCTTCACTTGTAGTTTTTACACACAATAGAATTCACTGTGTTTTGTTTTATTTTATTGGCTGTAAATGTATGAATATATGATGCCATATTTATAACCACCGTACTTATTGGAAACAGGAATGCCTTATTTCCTATACTGGTTTTTTTAAACTACTGTTTCTACCCTATTTATATCTCTGTCAGAACATTCTATTAATATATTGGCTATTTCTTTATTTTCAATCATAGTTATACTAATACTTTTATGGCTTTCTCAAAGGCTGGTCTTTCCTCCACTGAGTTCTTAATTTGTTTCAGTACTATTGTGTTATGTAAGATATGCATGGGTAATGGTCTTTATCTCCATTTTTATCACCTTCATTACAGACTGTATTTTGAATCTGTTCTGAAGAGCAAAAGAATGGTAGAATTTGTAGATTGTGTTACCTAAAGGAAAGAAACAGATGTTTAAATTTCAGTTATATAAATTATACTCTGCATATATATAAAGTATTAAAATATTACACAGAATTCATGTTGTACAACTTCTTTTCAATGAGGTCTATAAATGAAGGAATAATTTTAATATCATTTGCTAACTATCTTTTAAATGGCATCGTGACACTTTTCCTGGATGTGTGAAAATAGAGAAGGAGAATGATAACATTTATTTATAAAAAATACTGAATTTATATCAGTATTTTTGCAACATTTTGTCATTAATGTATTCTTATGCTAAGTTATGTGATAATATTATACATTATTTTTATCTAAAGCTAGGGTTCTAAAATATATCACCAAATTCAGTTCTACTGCATTATGAGAAAAAGTCGTTATTATTCTTGCAGTTAGGGAACATAAGTGAGTTGTGGATATATATATATATCTTAATTTGATATTTTCATCCTTATTATATAGGTACAGTACAATACATTGAGCAAGCAATATTTTTTGTGTATTCTAATAATAAATTCTTTAGTGAACTTGATATAACACAATAAATGATACATTTATGCTTATGCAGCAGCAGATTTTATGATAATGTCCAAGTACAAAAAACACACGAATGTTAAATTTTTAATGCAATTTAACTTGAAACAAATTTTAATTTAGTGCAAGATATTCTTTTAATAAATATATTTAAAAGAAAGGAGGACCAGGGATCAATTCTTTTTCTGTCAGGAAAAAATAATAAAACCAAGTTCTATATGGCTTTGAAGTCTTGTGTACTAACAAATTTGATGTAACCTGTCATCACAGAGCAGTCGTATTTTTTCATGTTTTTCCCTCAGCCAGGAAAGATATTTCTCCATCAAATAAAGAAAGTAGCATTTGTCTTCTGAGACCTGATGGATGCAGGACATGTGAGAAGGAAGTTCTAGTAGGGCTCCATAAATGGGTTAGACATGAAAACATTGAACCACACTTTATATTAGGGGAAAAAATTATGTACAGCTGAAGTCAATATACAGAAGGGCAGGACTGTGGGGAAGTGTGGCACTTCTGGGGCAGGACCTAGTGGTCCCTGAGGGTTGATGTAGAGTCCTGGGCCCTTGGCAGGGTGAGGGGAGTTATGGGGGTCTGGGCAAGAACATTTAGGATGGTTGATGCCCTCAGGGACATGACAGTTTCACAGTGCTTGCACAGCCTTTAACACTGAATGAAATAGGGCATTTAATGTGTGGATTCTAAATGGTTTTAAAGTAGGAAACAGACAGTGAACTCTTCAAAACTCTAATTACTTCAAGCCCTCAACCCTTTGGAGATACACAGGTTTATCAGAAAGGGAAAGCTTCAGCTCTATAGCTGGATATTTAAATTCTGTTTTCTACAGCTGAACTTGACATCTAGCCTGCAATAATAGGCCCAAGTCAATGGAGTCAGTGGGATGAGAAAGCTAGTCAGCTTAATCCAAAGTAGACATCTCAACTTGGTCATCTAAATGTCTTTAGATTCTTGTAGTTGTACTGCCAAGAATGACAGTGGTGCTTAAATTCATTCCTCTCTCATAATAAATGATAAAGCCCTGAGATGAATCAAAGTTTCCATACAAATAAAAACCCAGTCTTAGTATTTACAGAAGTCAAAAGGTACTTTTCTAGGCAAGATATACTGTACATATAATAGCTCAAACATACATAAATGGGTATTCTAGATGAATCTTTTATTTTCCAGTAGATAAAGGATAAAAGAAAATGATATAGCAATTTAACAGGCAAAGAGGAAAAGTGGGTTGCTAATGCCATACATAACTAATTAATTAATTGGTAAATAAAGTAATACATAACAGCATAATTCATTGGGACAAATATTAGCCTCTTGTATATGAAGTGCCAATATTCTATGGATAAGGCTTGAATTGTGTCACAACCATTTCAATGAGATAGACTAGTAATTTGTTTTCAGTTTAATTAGTAGTTTATGCATACAAGGTGTTGTTAGTCAGCAGTGAGCTTGATACTAATTAATTAGTAACAGTCTATTGAATGTTGAAATTTAAAAAAAAAATAAAATAGAAAAAGGAAGAAAAAAGTACCATGCCAGTAAATACTTCCTTCTTTAGAGTACCTCAAATTAAATATACTTGATGGTTTACTTGGTCACTACTCCAGCTCCATAATGAATGCTGACAGGAAATTTAGCAGAAGAATGTTATATCTAAAATGTTATAATGCACATAAATACTCTTAAAGTAGGAGAATGTTCAATTAATTAACAGCATCAGGTGTGAAAGCATATTAAAGACCTACACCTTCACTACATTCACTACATTACATCTTAATATCCCCACTCAAATCTGCAGACTACTTCCTAGAACTCCAGAGGCCAATCCACAAAGATTTTGTAATATTCAAATTTAAATGTCAGGAACAATGGTATGTTAATTCTGCTCATCTCTTCTGAATAGTTTTTAGAAGGAAAAAGATGTCCATAGCTGGGGTGATGGATTAGGTACAGAAAAGCAGGTGGAAAGCTTTGATAGTGAAGATATTTTTCCATCAATAGCTAACTCAGTACCACTGTAGGCAGCTGTGCCAAGAAGGCAGAGGAAGTGAAAAATTCTGTGGTGGAAAGGGACACTGTCAAGAATATCCTTCTGGAAAAGGACCTCTTTTTTTTTTTTTTTTTTTTTCCGAATAGGTATATTTAGCTGAATTCTGGATTGGACTTTCTCTTCTTTGTGGCTACAGTGGCTACAGTGACTCCATTGTGGCCAATTCTACCAAATGGGTAAAATGAAGGGCGATTTAAAGCTCCCAGTAAAGGTGCATTTCCTCTGGTAACTAGGTTAGAATGATATTCTGTAAGCAAGGTATGAGATATATACAAGGTAAATGTTAACCTTTGATCACATGAACAGTTTCTGTAAAAACAAGACAGTAAAAATAAACAGATCTGGTATAAATGCTAGAAAATAAGCTTCATTGCTTGCCTTGATAAAGAGGTTATATAGTACAAACCTTTCATAATGTACTGAACTCCCATAAATCAATTTGAAATTAGTTTACTGTCATGTTGATAAATCTCATCTTATCGTTATACCTTGAAGGTGATTTAACAAGTATTTCACAGTGTATAATTTATACCACGTTAGGGAGAGATAAGAAAGCAAGTGTTCCAAACCAATAATCATTGTCACATTCATTTATAAATTCTGCTATGTTAAAGCTTGGAATAAAGTTTTGAATAAAGTTTTTGGGTACAGCTATGCATAATGATGGTTCCACTGTGTGTGTAAACTCTGAAAACTCTTGAGTTAGGCATAACTTCAATGCACTGTATACTTTTTTTGGTTATTTGTATACATAAGCAATTTTTCCTAAGACTGGAAACAGGGCAACAGTTGATATAGTATGAATAGTCCCAAAAAGGGTTGTTTGTTTGTTTTTCTTTTAGCTTTTACTGCCTATGAAAATCTCAAGCAATGGAAACCCGTGTGCAGGAAGACGTTTAAATTGCTTTCTGGAATTGTCCATACTGAAGAATATAATTGATAATTTTATCTAATTAACAATTCTTGTCTCTTTTAATTAAGAAATAATTGAATATTATATTGTTTACATATATATATAGTAACATGTACACTTTTGTATAACTGGGTTAATTAAATTTAAGAAGCATAATGTGTGCTCATTCACAGTGGATATATAGGTGAGTCCCCATATTATGTGTATTCATGTTTTTTCTAGTATCCAAAAAAAAGCTTTATGATATAATGAATTATATAATTACATACTAGCAGAAACTGTAGCTCTCATTCTTTCACTAAAGTGAATTGATGGTTTTGTCACACAATTAAAAGTTACAGCTATTTGATTTAAGACAGGCATTTATTTCAGCATCTGTAAGGGGATATCTTATAGTCTTTATACCTTAAGATAGATATAACCATTACACAATGATATGCAGTGCAGGGATTTCTAGCCTCAACCATCTGAACTACGTAGCAGTCCAGTGCTAATGCAGAAATGAGCCCTACTGGTTGTTAGCATTTCTGCACGGTTCTTCATTTAGTGGAGAGAAGGTCGCCCTGTGTCTACTGTTGCATTATGGTGACAGAGAAAACCAGTATTGCCATTGCTACTAGCAGACCAGTGGTTAAAATTGTGCTAACTTTCCTGAATGATAAATGTATGCTGGCTTAGCTTTGGCCAGAATCCTGGCCTGCGTGAACTGGAGTTTGGAATCGGGCATATCTTTTTGTATTACACAGTTTAAGTGTGAGATAGTAGTGCAAGCCTCAAAAATATGGGCACAAGTTGGGGAAAAAATCACTGCTTGCTAGTCGGTCGATGAAGGGATGAGCCTTGACAACTGTGAAAGGATTGCTTCAAGAGTTACAAAGAAATAAGGACTAGACAAGTGAAAAATACTATAAATCAGCAGCAGCATAACAACAGCCCAGCAAGAAGCTACATGCAGCCCAGCCTGCCTAGAGGTCCTTGCCATGAGAGGAGAAGCAGAAGGAAGGAGTGGGAGATAGCCACCATGGGAGCTGTGGCTGCAGAAGCACTGCAGGATGGTGGGAGCCAGGCAGGTGCTCCCAGCTTGCCTGCTAGCTGTGGGCTCCAGCTTTCCCTTCTTCCCACCCCTTGTCTCTTTCCAGAGTGCCCCTGGGGGACCTGGGACCTGCCTGGTGGTTGTTCCAGGCTGCACCTGATGCTGCAGTTGAACATTGTGTGCCTGAGTGAAGTTTTCCTCACAAATCCTGCAGGTTTTTCAACCCAGATGAGTAGTTACGTTTCTGAGCAACAATGTTACACTTCAAGATATAGAAAACAGTCTTCACCACAGCCTGTAATGCAGACAGCAGAACCGAAGCACCTTACTGTTTGGTACATTCCAAAAATATTCATTAAAAAATTAAAAATAAGTGTATTTTGAAAGTTAATATCTAGGCTAGAAAAACAATGGGTTACTCATGATAATGAGTTCCTCTGGAACTCCTAAATGGCACATGGCTTAGAGCCATGAATATCAGATTCAGGCATTGTTCAGCATTTTGCTCCTGTGTTATATTTAAATACAAGGACACAGACTTATGTTCTGTGTTATATCTTAGTAAGGTCAAGTCATACATCATGACAAAATATTTGCTCTCTCTCTTTGTAATATATATTATTGATGTATATAGATATATATATTAGACATATATATATAGATATATAATATATTAGACAGATAAATATGAAGGAATCAGTGACTGATCTTCCATGTGACTTTCATGTCAGCTGATGAAACTTCATGCAAAATTTGATGAATTACCATTCACTTTAATTAAATACTTCATTAAAATAAGTTTCTTGCTTTATTGTTATTTCCTATACTTTTTAAAAAATGTGTATGTTTGGAGGACAATATTATCACTAATATTGAAAAATTAATCAGAATACAATAGAAGAATGTTTGAAATATTTTGCTCCATTATAACCATCTTCAAACCTAAAAGCAGTAGAGAAAAGAGAAAAAAAGAGAAAGGTCATCCTACTTGCAGTCAATTGGGAAGAGTAGAGGTATCAGAGCTATTTCTGATTTGCAAAGATGATGAGAAAATTAGTTTATGTGGTGTTAATTAAGTAGCAAATACATGTATACTTATTTTCCTCCCATTGTTACCATTTTAGAGACTTAGATTATTATTGAATGTGTAAATATATTTCTAATATGAGAAAGAAGTCTTTCTGGACATACGTCTGATTTGATCAGAAACAAATGAGTTTAACACAGAAGTTTGCTCAACTTTTTTATCTTTATTTAAGTGTATTTTGGCAAGAAAAATAAGTGTTAAACTTCCTTTCTTACTTCTAAAAGCACTTTTTACTTGCTCAAGATCTTGTACGTGGTTTCTCCTTCCATTATTGCCTAAGCATTTAGAAGAATATGAAGTCAGTTTTTCACTGTAAAAGGTCATAAATGAAATGAAATGCAGCAATGCTGACAACAAACACTTTGCAGATCTATCTGGGGCCATTTAAGGGCTGTTTACTTTTGGATGAAGGATTACCTATTAAATCTGAAAGAGGTTGCAAGCTGGATAAACACCATCTAGTAGGGTCAGTGATCCTTATTGTCATGCAGTAGAAGGAGCAGGAATGTTCTAGGTCGAGTGATGCTGTACCATACACCTAAATCACACTGAAAGGTATAGAAGGTGCTGAGGTGAAATGACATCAACAGAAATGGCAATGTTCAAGAGATTTTTCCAGGAAGGACATGGTTAAAAACCAAAAAGGATGATTAAGTCTTTTCATGTAAATAAAAACATCAGCTACACTCCCCTAGAGAGGGGCAAAGGCAACATGTGATAAATATAACCCAAAGCAACTCACTGGGTGCATTTGTAGGCATGTGACTGTAAAAGACTAGTTCATATGATCCTCTCAAGTCATTTCAGTGGAGTTACATTAAAAAAGCATTAAAGGATTTTGTGTTATAAAGGTTTTTTTAAGCCACGTCCCTTTGCTATGCACATGGGGAAAAATAAAATCAAGAATGAAGGAAGGATGAAGAAATGGGTTTGCAAACTGATATTAAATAAATAGGGTTTTATAGTTCTGATCAAGAAGGATTTATTGAAATGTGGCATGCTTTCAGCTGATCTGAACAAGGTCTGAGAAGTGCAACCTGCAGCATGTTTGCTTTAGTTGTAGGATGTGTGCCACTCTCATATCTCTAAATTAAGTCCAGGTCTTAGGTGTCTTTTAATAAAGTGTCAAAATACTCTCCTGTCTTCTTTATCTGACTTTGGCATAGACTATGAGTATGCTTGGGCTATCAAGAAAAGTGTCATCTTTATCATCACTTATGTGAGGAAATAGTATGCATCATTCTGCTTTAACTTGTAAATACATTTTTTTTAGAGAGAACAAAATCCAATGCATATTTAGAAATAATTCAAGTCAATACACTGTGAGCTTTTTCTTGTTCGTGACTTCAGAATAAATTCCTGGGATAGCATAGTGGATAGAAATTATTAATTCTCATTTCACTGATTTATTGCCACTGAAATGAGAGTAATTGTTCTACAGCAGACCTTCAACTCCCTTCCAGTGCACTACACTGTGGAAAGAATTTACATGTATGTTCCAGTTTGCTCCAGCTACTCTGATCGGTGTTATGAATAATACAGGATATGCAATGACAAATATTTGAAGTGAACTGTAGATATTTTGCATACTGTTAACCTGAGCTTGTAAGGAGCTTTTGAAAGTCAAATCTTTGCCTTGGCTGTGGGTGCTGAGGGTGGAAGTACCCAGCTGATAAAGTCAGTAAGAAATAAGGTTCATTGTAATATAACACTTTCTTGAAGGCAAGTGTATGATTAATTAACCTTCAAAACTAGATCAATGGTGCTAGGTTATTATCCATTTAGACTGTTTTTGTGTTTGCTTTCTTTATCAACATGCTATGCTCAGTGGGAAAATTAATGGTAAATAGAGAATTTATTTTCCCTCGCTTTGTGCCAAGAGGGTTTAAAATTAGATAATTGAGATAGATTAGACATCTGGCATCAAATCTGACCTCTTTCACCATTCTGTTTGAATGCATTATATAGTGTATAACATCAGTGCCCTCTGCTAGGATGGGTTTAAAGTGCAAGGCAACAGAAAAATACTGTTCACACATTATGATACAAATTCTTAAATGTAATCTCTGAACTTCTATTAGTTGACACTTTAAACAGCATCACAGAAAATATTTCAAGCGTTTCACTGGATTTGGGTCCATTTGCTTTTACTAGATTGAAAACAGGAGATTATAGCTCATGCAGGATTATCTGCTGAATTCTGTTCCGAAATATTTTAATCTTTTCATCACTGCCAGATTGCAGAATCACAGAAAAACAGAATGCCTGGTTAAGAGTTTATTTTTTTCTCTACCTATGACTTATGTATTGAATTTTCAAAAGTCTTTTTACTTTTAATTGATATTTGGCTTAGTAGATCTATATGTAAAAATGTCAAATTCTTTATCTTCTTCTGATTATATTTGAATATATGTTTTTATTGAAAAGGGTGTGATGATTACATTTTCTACCAGTGATTTTAGCTCTATTAATCTTCCCTTCAGTCCTGTCATTGATAATGCCTTAGGCTGCAGTTGAGCTCTCTCTTGACTATATTAATATGAATTCTGTTGTTTGTCACCTCATTTATTTCAATATTTTCAAGATAATAACCTGTTCTTCAGAGAGAATGGAAAACTCATTTGTTCAGAATGGGACAGTATTTTGGTAGTAGGAAGTTCAATTTCTTTGGATATTTTGGGACAACTCTTTATATTTTCTTGAATGCAGTTGCCCTCTAATTTTGTCTAACTTGACCTTTATAGGTGAATTGTCCCCATTTTAATGTCTTTTTGCACCTCTTCAAGTATAAATGTGGTAATATCTTTATCTGTCAGTAGATATGCTGCTCTCCCTTTCACACACAAATAAAACCATTAAATTACACTCCACATAACCATGGTACATGATATATGTGGTATGTAATGAGAATTTATTCTGCTGTTGCTACATTCTATTGCTTTCTGCTTCATTAAGTAACAACCTCATGCACCAATAATTGCTAGGGGTGGAGCAGAGATGTCTGGAAAGAGATGCAGAGAAGGGATCTGGGGCTCCTGGTGAACACCAACCCTCCCATCAACCAAAAATGAGCCCTTGCAGCAAAAGCTGCCAACAGCCTCCAGGGCTGCATTAGGCAGAGTGTGGCCAGCAGCTCAAAGAGCAGCTCCTGCTTTGTTCAGCCCTGTGGAAACAAGCCTGGAGTGCTGGGACCAGGGCTGGACTCCCAGCAGGAAAAATACATGTATTTAGTAGCATGAGTTCAATGAACGTACATGGATGCATTGCACAAAAGGAAATTACTGAAAAATCTGTCTACTGTATAATAAAGAGCAGTCACAAAAAAATATAGGCTGCCAGCCTAAAGCTCTGTCAGTGCCTCAATGACACAGTGTCAGATATTCTCAGTTCTACCTGTGCTCTCCTCTGAGTTGGCCTTTGCTTTGAAGACTGACAATTTCAGACCAAGAGCAACTGTTATATTGAAACACTTTAAAGTGTTTGACTCACATTGCCATATAATTTGAAGAGCACAATTCTCAGGACCCCAGTTTTAAACTGTGGATCCTGATGCTCTCAATGGATTTTCCATATAACTACAGAGCTGTGAACTTAGTCTGTCACCTTACAAATGAAACCAAATGAGATTTTCATATTTTAGAAACAGGGCACTTCATTTCCTATAGACTTTTACACTGTAGGATAGTCTTAGAAAATCTAGTACAAAATAATAGTGGTAAACTATTGCACATGTCTTCCACCAAAACAGTACTAAGCCATCAAAAAATAAGCTGATATATGATGAGCAGGTGGGAGGGAGGACAGGAGAGAGGGAAGAGTGCTGACAGAATTGTTAAAGTTAGAAAAGACCCTGAAGGTCATTGAGTCCATCCTCCTCTACTTCTCTTGAAACTAAATTTTAGGTGTCAGGAAGAGAAAGAATATACAAAAATAGCATTATGTCATCTAGTGACTAATTTACAATCAAATAATAGATATGTGGATGGACTAATGAGTCCTGGCCAGCTTTTTAAAACTCCTGCATTTAAAATTTCATGGAAAAATCAAAATGAAGATAAGTAAATGAAACTGTACTAGTATCTAAGGGGGAACACCTGCACTTCTTAAATATAGTGGCTGCTCTACTTTGTGTCTAAGTCTATTACTATTACTTTACATTCTTGATTCATTCTAGATTAATGTTTCAATGTTCTGACCCCAAGAGGGATATTTCATTCCTTAATATGATGATAACTTTCTGTAATTCTACACAGTATCTTTAACATATTCTCTGCAGGTAAAAATCAACAGCTCAGTAATTAGGGTCTGATCAGTTTTACTTAAATGGCATCTAAATAATTATAAGAATTTTTTTCTTTTTTTTCACCAAACTGTGTAATGATTCAGACTGTGTTTTGTTCAACTGCATTTAGACTTCAGAGATAAGCTTCCATCTTCTTAGCTGGCCTAGAAGTTGTCCTGAAAGCCAAAATTCCACATGATCAAACAACATGCAGTTTGAAAAGCAAGACTGTAGACTGGATTCAAGTTGAGTGAACATTTAAATATCTTCCTGAACGTATATTGAAAAAATCCAAGAATTTTTTAGGTACTGCAAAATCTTCTTACGCATGAATTTTACAGCCCCCAGTGCAATTCAGACATGTTCTTTCTTCCTGCTTCAACACCAAACCCCCCCCCCAAAAAAAACCAAAACCAAAACCAAAAACACTCCAAATGACAAAACAAAACAAAACAAAAAACCCAAGCAAACCAAAAAAACACCAAAAAACCAAGCAAACAAATAAAACAACCACAAAGTTGATAGCTTTGTATTATGTCTATGTCATTTGAGATGTGGAATAAGAGGATTTCTTTAGATATTTGTAAAATGGTTGCAAGAAAAAACATCTTGTTCATGACATACCCCATTAAATGTTTCAAGATAGATTCTCTGTTCATTTCACAAGATCAGGTCATATTCTGAATATTTTTAAAAATGGATGTCAGAGATACCCTAAATGAATTCAACCAAAAGGAGTAATTCCTTTTTAGGTCACCCTCCCGGGCCTCTCTTCTCTCCAGAATGTTAAAGCAGGAACAGCAGCAATGTTAAATTCAGATTTTGCATACATGCAGTAGTAAGTTTTCTCCTCTGAAAAAATAATTATCTTCTAGGGATTTATGTTCATAAAAAGACTCTTGGAATTGTCCAGCAAAAAAGAATGAAGCATTCCCATTTATTGATCTGATCCTAGATCTTTTTCACTTGTACAGTTAGAATCATGACTTCTCCAAAATGCAGTCTCTTTTTCTTCCTATCTTAATAGATCTTTTTCTATATAGCTAAATATCATTAAATTTTATGTATTTTTGATCTGGAATTTTATGATGATCAAAAAATCTGAAGACAAAACAAATATAGAAATAAACTTAACTTGGATTAAAGTCTAATAGGACAATTCATTTCAGTACACTGGAATGTTGTTATATGTTCTCCAAAAAAAAAGAGAAACAAATGAGAATGTGGATATAGAAAATTGTCTCTTTGAACATCATTTAATTGTACTTAATGCAGTGACAAATTAGAAATATTTTGAATTTTAATTATTAATCATGGCACGATAAAGTCCTAAAAATATCAAGTTATTGGAAAAAGCCATGTTCCATGAAACTCGAAGTCTTCATTCAATTGAGGAGAAGAAACTATTTATAGATAATTTCCTTTAAATTACTTCTCTGAATTAACACGTAAACTGAACCTTGAAGAAAAAAAGCAATCCAACTTCATCATTTGTTCTTCCTGAGGGGCAATGTATGGAGAGAATAGATACAGCAAGAATTTTGAGAAGGTAGAATGATAACTTTGTGGCTTCAGCCTTAGATGCCCAAAAAGAAAGCAGAAGGGCAGGAGGAACACATAACCAATTTGCTTAAACAGCCATTGTGATATCAGAATATTTAAATAGAATTTTATCAAAATAGCAAAACTAGTCCATGAAATTAGGCAGAATTGTGAATAAATTCTACCCTTCAGTGTATATTTCTAGAGACAGGATAGGGTCTCAAGTGGTGTGACAATTTTCACAATACGCAGTTGCCAGCTTCCCTTTCCTTTTTACTCTGTAAAAATCCAAAACTTAATATTAGGCAAAAATTTCACAGAAGAAGAAAAATTATGTTGATTTGGTTGACAAGAGGTTCAACACAACCATTCAATGTGCATTTGCAGCCCAGAAAGCCAAGCACGTCCTGGGCTGCATCGAAAGGATTGTGGCCAGGAGGTGAAGGGAGGTGATTCTGCCCCTCTGCTCTGCTTAGAGGAGACCCCACTTGGAGTGCTGCTTCCAGCTCTGGGACTGTGCACTGGGTTTTGGTATCAGAGAAGGCTAGAAGGGTGGCTTTTCTGAGAAGCTGCCATAAACTTACTCCATGTCTGACAGAACCAGTGCCAGCTGACTCCAAGGTGGACCTGCTGTTGGCCAAGGTTGAGCCCATCAGAGACAGTGGAAGCAGCTTGAAGATAATGTCTTCAAGAATGAAAAAAAAGGTTATTGCACAGAAGAAATTGTGGCCAGACAAGGGCAGAGTAAGAATATGTGAGAGGAACTCACTTGACATTATATGAGGCTGAAGAATCAAGTCAGAAAAGTCCTCTTATGCCTATACAACGTATAGGCAAGGGAAAAAGAACTAGTGGCGTGTAATGTAGCTCTCCAATCTAAAGCACACCTTTTTCACCTCAACTGTTTTTAACTGAAAGCAGATGCTATAGAACAGAAGATAAATACAAGAAGCTGCTACTTCTGCACTGTACTTAAAAGCGTTGTTGAGAAAGGAAATTCACACCTCTCATCAAGGCTTTTGGGAATTTTTGAGGACTCTGACACAAATATCAATTTCACCTTAATGACTTCCTACTTTCAGAAACTCTTATATCTAGGGATGTATTGCTTATATTTTTCTCTTTCTACTTCATATATATAAAAGAGCGAAAAATGGCATGCAGTATAAATGATTTGGTGCTTGCAATCCTGAAAAAAAAATAGTCCCAGAAAAATGGAAAAAAGAAATGTAGCTATTAAGCATTTTAACTATGCTGGTGGTTTATGCTGCATTGACAGAAGAAACAATTATTGTCACTGATAAAGGGAATATGTGAAATAGGAAGGAGAAAAAAACCCCAAAAATATAATGTACTGTTTTGCTTTTGAGAGACATTTCCTTTTTCTACGTCAGGTTCAAAAATGTCATGGAACTATTTGGATTCAAAACTGAGAAATTTTGAATTGTCAGATCAATCGAATTAGTATTATAATATGTTTAGATCTTTTACAGGGACCTAACAGTAATAAAACTGGCACTTCTTACTGAGCACAGTTAGTTTTTAAACTCACATTCTATGCTTTTAGCAGCTAAGAAATCTTTATAGGCAGCAGCTGAGCTTCTACCTATTCTTCAATCAAAGAAAAATGCTCTGAACTTAAGGAAAACTAAAGAACAATGTATTCTGTTTCATTAATGAAGAAAAGAATGTATCAATCTGTGTAACCTTGTAGGAGATTTCTGTCTGGAGGTATAAAGAAGTGAAGCTGCAAAATAGAAAGCAGGCAGGGAGAACTGTTTGTGGAATCCAGGCCTGCCCAACAGATATGAAACAAAAAAAATGTTTTATAGAGACAATAGATGTGAATCTACTGGAAATACAGTGGCAAAAAATTTAACAGAGGAACCCTGTGATCCATGCTTCAGAGCAGCACTCAGAGTTTTAAGCTGTAATTTTGTTAAACTGACATGAGAAACTGGACTTGACTTCCAGCATGAGTTGATGAGCGATACTTTATTCTGTGGTGATTAAAATAGCAATGTGTTTTTACATTTAAGCTGTCACTTTCATTCCTTAGAAACTGTCAAGTAAAGGCTTGTGCAGAACACTTTGATTAAACAATATGTGTAGATAGAGTCTTCAAACAAAAATACATAAACAAAGCACTCTTGCCCTTTTGTGTATTCTTTCTATTATTTTCTGTGGATAAAAAAATCACATGGAGAAGTTCATTCTCTCCTTAGACAAGGGTTTTGACAATGTATCTCCAATGGGACTATGTATGTGTATAGAGATTTTCTTAGAGCAGATGGAAGGTGAAAATGTCTTGGCAGACTTTTAAATATTTACTCAGAGAGCCTGTCTGCATCTTATTCTCAGGGTTGTAGATATTCAGTGCATGCTCTTTGCTTTATCTCATATACACTCCAAGTTTGTAGGGGAGTACATATATTTATTTCTATATTTATATATTTGTATTTAATGTCAATGACAAATACTGGTGGTATTTAATGTAATGATTATACACATGTTAAGAACATTTTTTCTCTGATTCCCTTATGTGTTCCATTTGCTGCAGTTTTCCATTATTTCAAAAATATATTACAGAAAAAAGGAAGCCACAAACCAAATAATAATAAAACCCCTAACTTGATAGGATTGAATAAATAAAAATTTTCTGAAGGTCTTTGCAGGAGTGGTTTTGGAGCTTTCTTTTGGCAGGGAGAGATTAAGCTTTCTGTGACCTTTCTAATTCACACAACACCTGGAACAGACTAAAATAATCTAGTGTTATTAAAAAATACTATTTTCATTAATGATTTAATTAATTAATATGAGTTACTTTAAATTACATTATTAGATTACATGTACAAAGTCAGCCACAGGAGCAAAGGGAGAGAGAAGACAAATACAAGAGGGAGAAAAGAATTACCATTTCTGCTTTTTCTCCCAGAGGGAATGACCCTTGATGTGTTTGAGAAAACTGTCTAGGAAATATGATATCTGTAGCTACATAGATGGCTTGATAGCAGTTTGAACCAAAGTTTTATGCTTTTCATTCTTGTGCTCTTTACTGACACTAAATTTTAGATTCAAACATAGATAACATTAGAAAGAAACTTGAAGCGGCTAATAAGAATTTCAGGAAAACTCTACAGAATAAATTCCAGGTCCTTGACTGTATTTTGTTTCAACACTTTAACAAGCCAGTTTAAATGGTTTTCCTATCATTTCTAGAAGAATAGAAAATCTCCATTTTATTGTGCAAAGGGTTTTTTTAAGGGGGACTATGCTTTTGATTCATTAACCCAAACAATCCACAAACAAGAAGAGAATAATCCCACAATAGAGACATATTCCCTCCATCCAGAGTCTTGTCTAATTAAACAAAGAATATCCTCTATATCCCTATGGAACAAGGAACTGCTGAAGATGACTCTCATTATAGTCCTGTTAATGTGTCCTGAAATGTTGCATGTCATCTGTCTATCATCTGTTACAGGCTCTTTATAATTTATGATTAGAGAGGATGCAAATATAGTTAAGTGAATGTCATCATACGTGTCTGGATGAAACCTTTCCAGGGATTACAGTTTGGAATTATAAAAGCATTTTAATGCCTCCTCAAACAGAATATTTTAGGCCCTAAATATTAAAATGAGGTATCTTCCTATTCTTATGAATAATTTCTGGACTTTGAAAGCTGTTTAGACATTTAAGAAAGCAAGCGAGAAAGGGATTACATGTGTCATTTCGTGTCTAAAAGTATAATTGGAGCAGGAACTCACTCTTAGCTTTTATGACTGTCAGAGTGATAGTTTATTTTATAAACCAGACTAAATGTTATCTGCCCTACATTTTTTGCCGTGTGGAAGGGTTCTGCTGTATCAGAACAAAACAGATAAAACCTTCATCTGTTTGGTAGAAACTGGGTTATTTTGCCAGAAATAACCCAAAGCAAGACTAAGCTCAGAAGGTAGCAGAGATGATTGGTCATTCCTTACAGAGTTTGCTTAAAGTAGGTACACACACCTGATTTAATTTTCAATTTCAGTATTAAAATAATTTCTCTCAATGCAATTGAGGTATGAGGTTCTCATCTCACATACATTTAAATCTTTCCCCAGAACAATGCATATTTTATTAGTTTCTACAAACACAGATATTTTTACACAATAAGGGAAGAATTTGATACTGAAGTGTGGACATCTAAGTTTAAATGTTTAAGTAAGACTTGTAGCCAATATAGTATGTTGTTGTTAACAGAAGGCAGTAAGTAGAACAGAAGAAGCCTTCACATCATCCTGAAGGTGCTTATGCTTGAACAGATGAACAGCTGTCTAGACAAGATTAACGAATTATTTATCATTCCACTATTTAAAATGGGAGCTGATATCTAAACACTTGTGTTTATGTTCCTACAACCTGAATCTTTGAATAACTTTGAGGAGAAATGGTGATGGGATGGAGAAAATGAACTAGAAAGTCCATTGCAAATGTTCATGAAGTGTATTGCATATTGGATTTGTGTGACCAGGTTTTGGTAGTGAGAAGGTTATAGGGCTGGCTTCTGTGAGAAGCTGCCAGAAGCTTCCCCATATCTGGCATGAGCCAGTGGTAGCTGCCTCCAGGATGGACATGCCACTGGCCAAGGCCAAGCCAATCAGGAATGATAGTAATGCCTCTGTGATATTTAAGAAGGAAAAAAAGTTATTGTGCAGATGTGAGTGCAGCCAGAGAAGTGCAGAGTGAGAACATGTGAGAGGTTCTGCAGAAACAATTCTGCAGAAACCAAGGAGAGGTTTTCTAAACTAACTGCACATATCTGCAGGAAGTAAATATTGAATGTCTAGGAAAGGCTTAACTGTTGGTGTTCTGCTCCAGCTCTTGAGGAAGCTGTGGTTAATGTTGTAGTCTCTAGAAAGGTGTGTTTAAACTGAGTCTACCTTTGCTATATCAGGTCAGAGAGTATTGGATGGAAATTCATTCTGACCGTGTTAGACCCCTGATTTTGTCCTACAGATGCAAGCAAATCGCCACATTTGACAATGAGATTAATAAGTGATTGGAGAGTAATCAAATATTTGAATGTTAATTAGTTTTCTGATAAATAGAAATTCATAGGAAGGAGGAAGATCTACCTGTTTCCTGACTTCCTCTGCTGTGCCAATGTCTCTAAACCCTGACTCTTATTTCCCTGACTCACTTATTTCTGGCTGTGTGCCACCTCTGTACTGGAGCACTACTCTGGAGAGGTATGTTTCAGGCAGGATGCAGAAATTTTGTAGCTATTGCTGCTTCTCTATATGTTTTATAATACTTCTTTATGAATTATATACCCCAAGTTTGGCAAACATGTATGACAGGCTGTTCTTTACTGTCTGAAATGTAGTGTAAGGTTCTGATGTCAACCTACAGCTATATATCCAAGAGAAATTCAACTGAGAGAGCTGAAGTGAACTTACACTAAAATTGTCAGAGATCTCTTGGGGTCAGTTACAGAACTGCATGAACCTTAGTATGATATTCAAGTTGGGAGAAAACGAATTGAGAGAAAACATAGTGGAACTGATTTGATTAAGGGGTTTCACACTTAAATTAGTCCTTCATTAATGTTTTTTCTGTTGATATTAATGTTTTATCCTAGTTGATATATAGAAAATGGAGACAAACAAAAAATAATAATAAAAAGAATTTACTATAAACCATAGGAAAAATACTCTTTATTGGTCTGAAATATTCAAAGGTAGTGCATCAAGATTTTTCATTTGTCTATTATATATTACACTAGTCAAGAAGTTCACCTCTTTTACTGCTGGATGGTTTACATATTTTCTTTTTATATAAATACAAACGTAGTACCAGAATATCCTTATTTTAAAATCAGTTTTTCCACTGGCAGCAGAGCTGACCAAAATCTATGGTAGATTTTATTTAAACAGAGTCTTCCATGTTTACTCCATTAAGAAACCAGGAAAGCTACTCAATATATTTAGATTGGAAGTTGTTACTACCTAACTGGAGTAAACAAATGATGGAATGGTTGGATTGCAAGGGACATTCAAAGTCCATCTTGCCCAACCTCATCTGCCATGGACAGGGATATGTTTCACTACATCAGGTTGCTCAAAGTCCTGTCCAGTCCTGAGCACTTCTAGGCATGAGGCACCCACATCTCTGGACAGCCCCTTTTGCTACCCTTATCTTTAAAAAAGGAAAAAAGAGTCTAGCTTATATCCAATCTAAGTCTGCCCATTTTTAATTTAAAACCATTGCTCCTTGTAGTGTCAGTTCAGGATTTGGTTTCACTGAAGGCGAAGCTAGAGCTGGAAATACTACTCTTTAGAGGAAAGTAGTTATGTTACAAGATCTAACGCAAACAGAGTCCATTCTTCACTTCCTTCTCCTTCCACAAGTGAGCTGGAATAATTGCACCTTGTTTTAAACAGTTTATGATGTTTGGTGTCTAAAACTGGTCCTCAAGTCACATAAATTTCTGATGGCCTAAACCAGATACTGTTGAATAAAATAGGAGCTTTTCATCAGTTTCAAAGATTTTCAATAAGTCTTTATGCATTTGGAAGGAGAAGAATGTTTTGTCTTCAGTTTAGGAATCTCATGTTTCAAAAATTCAGAATTTGTAGTAGGAAACTAAATAATTGTAGCTTTTCCCTCAGCCCTTTTTATATTACTTTTCAATTCACACCTTCATAAAATAACAGAGTACAATAAAGCTGTTTCTACATATGAGCAATGGAATGAACATTCAATAAAGAAAGATCAAGACTGATATTTTACACAGTGAGTTTATATTCTTCATCTTGTTTTTATAATTAAAGTAAGCAGTCCAACATCAATATTTATAATGCATTAAGTTCTGTTCATTTATTAAACAATGGATGATTAAACTAAATAGAACTTTAGCATCTCATTTGACTCTCTCTTGTCCGGCAAGCCTGAAAGAAAATATTTGAGTGGAAGTGCAGTTTATTCTGGTTTACAAAAGGTAGTATCCTGATGCCACTACAGTTTCTTTCTCCTTGGAAAGTTAGTATGGTGGATTTCACTGAAACGCAACCCTCCAGCTTTCCCACCCTATACTCCTGAACCTGTGAAAGGCACTGCATTCAAGAAGTTTGGGATCTTGGACAGGCTGTGTCTGCTCTAATGGGGCACCCACTTAAAGAAACCCAAGAAAAACTTTCTTAAGAATGTGTATTCAATTAATACAACCTGCAATTTACAGTACCTTGGACCACTCTCAGTGAGATCTGGCAAAGACCCTGCACTGACCTCACTACCCTTGCCAGCACAGAATTATTTCACCAATATTTATAGCTCCATTTCAGAACAAAACTGTTTGCTAGAATGCAGCAGACAGAAATGCTAGAACACAGCAGACAGAAACTAAATTTATTCCATGATTATACTCACCATTCTTATCTGGAAGTGTTTCAAAGTAATTTTTCAACTATTTCATGAAGGAAATTAATGTATTAACAGGGAGCCTTAAGTTGTTAAAGCTCTAACAGACAATAAATTTGTGACATTTCTTTTATCTTATTTCCTCAAATGCATATAATGTGCCTATGAAATTCTGACTGTGCATAATTTTAATTATTAGCAGCTTACCCTGACAAGGTGTCATTGTTAGTTTACTGATTGGTGAAGCAAACCTGGTTACAAAAGCAGCACAAATAAAATTATTTTATCCAAAGGCGTCTCCTGTTCATAATAAGTTTATAATCATCACTACTTTTGTCACCTAGCTGTGACACAAAAAGTTTGCTTCACAATAAGATCACTAAGTACCCCCCTGCTTATATATGAACAGGTAATATTTAATTGTTTGGGACATATTGCACATTTATATGCATAGTTCAAACAAAAATGTTAGGGCAGAATGAGCGACAATTTTGTAATTAAGACCTTATTTTCATACATATGGAGCTATATCCTAGATGTGAATTAAAAAATGGGCAGAGGCTCAACCCTGCTTGGTATGGTAGTTTTTAGTTATTTGTATGTGATACTCAACAAGAATCCTGAAGCTTTTTGTGCCCTATCAGTACACCTGAAAACTGCTCATCTGATTCATGATGGAAATAAACAGAAATTACTCTCTTGCTACTGAAGTGACTTACAATCTGAACGTGTGGAACACAATATTTCTACTGGAGAGTACCTGTAATTAAGAAACCCAGGAGTGCTTTCAGTCTCTTACAATCCCACGCATACCCCAAGTGAGTTTTAGGACGACACCAGGCAACAGCTATTGCGAGATGACAGCTATTCACTACAATTTCAGTTATCATAGAAGGAGAAGCTAAGCATGTAGACAGTGACAAAAAATTGAGTTGTCAGTCTTCACATCCCAAAAAATGAGTCTGCATGCAGTCTTTGCCACAGGAGGATTAATTCTTCTTTGGACCCTGTTACACTCTTGTCAGCATGGCTTGATATGTTGTCATGCTATTGAGGGCAGCACAAGCGTCCCCATTTCTTTGGGCCACCTTTTAAGAGCCTTAGAAAGTGGCTAAGAAGGGACCTGTTCAATTGCAGGGCAATAAAATATTTACTCTATGGCCAGGCAAATATACAATCTTTCCTTTTTTAAATATTTTTAATTCAGGTTTGGCTAAATTATATCATTTAGTATTCTATTCTCCAGAGTATATTCAGCCACATAAAAGAAAAAGAAATATCTGACTTCTTACCTTAGCAACTTACTTTTCATTTTTTTTTCTTCTTTCCAGTGGAAGCAGAGTTGAATTAAGAGATGAACTAAACATATCAGTGAAAACTGTAATGTCATACTTTATTACCGTATAATAAAATTAACCTGATTAATAATTTTTGGATGTCTCTGTTTGGTTTAAAGTGTAAAAATTAAACAAAGTTTTAAAAAAAGCCAGAATTTAGGCAGTATTATGCAAGGACCACTGGAAATAATCTTTCCACTACAAAAAAAATCAATCCTATCAGATATTGGAAATTAAATGACATCAGAATGATATTTTGATAAGAATTAATGTCGCTCTAGTTCACTATCTTGCATAGAACTACAGCCAACAATACATCCTGGGGTGAATTGTAATTAAAAACACAAGGAGCATACGGAGAAATCATCCATTCTGTCTAGTCATCTATGGCTCAAGAGGCTTTCTCTTCCATAGTCTTCATCTTTGCACTTGATAGCTCTCAGTGACCTATTCTTCCATGAATTTGCCTGACAGCTTATGAAACCGATTGAAATTATTAACTGTTCATGACACCTTGCAGCAATATGTGGCATGATGAAATTATACATTGCGTCATGGAGTGCTGCATAATGTGAGACACAGTTTTGAGGGCGCAGCACAGCCACAGGGTTACCACAAAGGCAGATGTGAGATGGAGTGGGCTGATCACTGCCGCTAAAGCAGAATCTTAGTGCTGAGACCAGGTCCAAGAGCAAGTAGCTGTGCAGGAGCAGCCCCCCTTCTGTGAGAGCAAGGACATCTGTCAGACATGCACTCAGAGCTCAGGGGGCAAGCCTGAAGGGCAGAACTGATTCGGGCATTCGTTCCTCCGAGCACAAAAACTAAAAGTCACTACAGAAAATATGGCAAGCTCATCCCCAAGGGGCTTTTATTTGTATTATGGATTATCCAAAGCTTAATTAAAAAAACAGCAAAACCCAATTAAAAAGTTTATTTTTATTTCTCGAAACTCACATCTATGATCTCTAGACATGTGTTTGCATTTTTTCTCCACATTATAACATCTTTTATTTTTTAATCTGAAAGAAAAACTACATTAAAAAACAACAAAGCAACCAACTTTTGAGATAGTAACTACAATTAATTAGAGGTAAAAATGAAAATAACATTGATTTATCTTGCCATATGCAGATCTCGATAGCATTAGATATGTTGATTGCCTTTGTGCTTTAGGTTTCACAGGGAAGATGGTCCTGGATGTTTGTTTACAATCTCAAGATGTGTGTCACTATGAAAATTAAAATAGGTGTTTCTCTAGCTTTTTTTGTTATTCTTGGTTAGCCATTCAGAACTACTCAAGTCCCTGCTTAACTTAACTGGCAAGTCTCACAAGAATGCACTTTATGAAGAATAGTAATTAAAGACAAAATAATTGAGACTCAGATGAGCAGAATTCAAATAGCAGTTCTACAAAAAAAGTAAACTTATACTTCAGTGAAGATGCATCTAGTGGTAGACAAACATACAGTTATCTCAAAATTTTTATTTATTTATTTATTTTAATTTAGAAATTATATCCAAGGATGAGATAAAGATTTAATATTTAAAGAAGAAAAAGAATAGATTTTTTGTGCTGCTCCTATTTGACAACAAACTATTGGAGGGTCATTTTAGAGTTATGTGTATGAAATATTGCTTTTCCAAAGGCTTTGTTTTTGAACCCCCTGTAGCAGGATGCTCTGTCTGTAATGGGGTAAAACAACTTGAACCATCTCCTGTTTGCAAAGTTATCAGTGGTAAATGAAGAAGGGTGTGTCATGTTGCTTTTGGTGTTGAATAATGCTGAAACTAGTCTGACTCAACTCAACTCATCAATCCCAAAGTTAAACATCCTTATAGTAAGGTGAAGAGGTGGTAGACCTGATAAAATACCTGGACAAACCAACAAAAAATTACACTTCTGATAATTCATCTAAAGCTGTTGAGCTGACACAGCTGGCCTGGAGNTTAATCCTCCAGGACAAATTTGTATAAGGGTCCAACTACACCTATATAATTTTTAGACATAAACTGTTACCAAAGTCTGAGGCCAAGACTGGATCCAGCCACATCCAAGCTCCCCTCTGAGAAGTGGTTTGGTAAACTTGGGGTTCTTTCTGCACCTTGTGACTCAATGNTTTAATTATTTTATACTACATAAACTCAGTTCCAAATTTTAACAGGGTCTACTAATATCCCTCCTTGGAGTACACGTGTGGATTTTCCTAGTTTGAGTGGGGACACTCTTCAAGGTTACTCCTTGAGGCTGAATAAAAGACATTTGCCCACTGTTGGCATGGGTAACATTAATTACTACTTAATAATTGTTTTTGCTAGCTTTAATATAAGTGCTTTAGTATAATTAATTCAATATTACTTTGTAGGGAACTATACTATCATAGTTGTTATAGCTTCTATACCATGTAGTAAATAATTCTCATATTTTTGTCTAATTATTGTAATAAATAATGTGTGTGCATATTTATATTTATATTTATATTTATATTTATATTTATATTTATATTTANTTTTAATGAACTTTGTCTGAAGCTCCTACTCTGTCCACAGCACTCCCTGTCACAGGTTTTTATATCTGAAGATACATCTGCATAACATTTTATAAGCAGTCATGTGCTGGGCTCTACGTCAAACATTTGTTCATCCAAAAGATATATATGTTCATATTAACTGTGTTGTGCCTAAGTTTATAACACACTTGAGCTTCTGAAACTTTTAATTTGGAAACAGTGGTAAGCTATTACAGTCAACAGATTTTGGATTAAGTCAGATCTGGATTTGGAAAAATTAAAAAATGGTCAGAAAGTATAAAAATATAGTGCAGACAAACCACGGTTGTGGTTTGATTGCTTGCATTACCTCAATTTTCTTTCCAGCATAACCGCGGAAACAGAAAATTACTGTTATAATGGACTTATCTAGACATGGGAATTTTCAATGTAAAGTCATCAAAAATATGTTCTGAAAAAACCACATTGGTGGAGAAAAAACCCTAAACCCTAAATATGCAAGAGTCTTGTAGTTAGAGAGAGAGAGAATAAGCAAAGGGTTTAGGTATGACTTAGATGCTCAGGCAAGATTTAGGGGTTGTAAATATACATAATTGAAACCTTTAATCATCAAGTTTTCCTTTGGTTCTCAAGGACAAAAATCATTGAAGCAAGATGGAGGTTTTTTGCACTTCTCTTTAATTTTCTTATTTCAATTCTACTTCAGCTGAATGCCCAGGGCAGAAGTGCCATTTTGCATGTTGTACTAAGTGGTTAGATAACTGTTGTCTGTTGTTGGGAGTTAAGATTTGCAGTTGTATTTCCTAATGCTCTTTGCTTGTAATTCATGTAATACAACGTTTCATTAAATGTAAATGTCATGTAAAACACTTTAGACATTCTAGTGGAACAAGGATTTCATGTCTTTGAGCAGCAAGGTGGTATGCAAGAACAGAAGAAGAATTGTAAAAGGCTGCTCAAATCATCAGAAGAATAAAATGATATCATATGTATTATAATGAAGTCAAAATCAGTAATTGCTCATGAAGCAGAAAGGAAATAATCTAAATTCATCCATTACAAATGAGGATATTGCAGGAAATCTGTTGACTTAGTGAAACCGTTATTCATTAATATTTAAATTGTTTGTGTGTTAAATTTTTTAGTCTGAATAAATAGATACTTCCCTGATTTTGTTGAATAAGAACAACTCTGAATATTACTATACTTTGTGATGCACTACACGTGTAGAAAACTGTCTTCACTGATACTTCATATGATGAATCAATTTAATATATTGTATTTTTTGTTAGGAGGGAGTCGTAGGGCAACTAAATTAAAGTATAAAAAAGGCCTCTATATTTTACAATTAACTAAACTAACTGCATTGCGAGAGTGTAAAAAGCAACTCACAAAAGACATTGCAAAGATCTAATTGCCAAAGAAATCTGAAGAGCTGAGACTAAAGAAAGTTATTCCTCACAATTTAGATGTTTTGATTTCATGAGACAGTAAATGCATAGCATCCTTAAAAAAATTCCCTAAGCCCGCATTTTTCCATTTATTTGCTGCTCCAATATAATGCAAATGAACTGAAGATTAATTTGGCCAACACCCCTAAGGGTGATTTTGTGGAAATGAAGCTCTGAGTAGCAGCCACTGGCACCAGTATGTCTGGGCAATAAGGGCAAGAGAGCTGCTCTGCCCATCTAGCACAGAAAGGTGTGGTCTGTTGTGCCTGGTAGAAGTTGGGAAACTTCAGGAAACAGCTAGTAGAAATTGCTGGCTGCGAGGTCCCTAGGGATTTCCAGAAGTAACTACAAATAGGATCCTGATTAAAGAAAAACACAGACCAAGCAAAAAAAAATTAAAACAGGAGCAGAAAAATAGTATTAATAAAACAACAAAAGACACTTAGGAAAAAGGATTCTATAACCTATATTTTGTCTGCCTTCTTAAGGTCATCATCAAGCAGGTTTTGTATGTCTATCTGCACAGCAGCAATTTTGGTTTTTGACTTCTAGAGGAAATAAAAAGAGAAATTTATGTGAATTGAAAGAGAAACAGATTTCTGCTGTCCTTTTCCAGAAACACTGGCAGTTTTAGGAGATCATGAAACTTTGGCTTCTCATCTTTCTTCTTTATTTCACTCTTTGGAATGTACTGTGACAGGTAGTTTCAAAACAACAAGCAAAAAGAGTTTCTGATAATTGAGGGAAAAGTAAATTCCTATGGAAAGAAAAAAGAATACTCATAATTCACTGCTATTCTTTTTGTCATTTCTATGTTGTTAAAGGGTCAGAAGACCAAAAATCAATGTGAGATCAGAGATTTAGCCACATACATCATAGTAGAAAGAATCATCAGAGGAAGCAGGTTAATAGTCCATTGAAACAGTCTCATTAGTACAGCAGTTCCTTTAGACTCCTGACATTTGATCTTCATCCAGTCTTGGGTGATCAAACATGTAAAATTTCATTCATAGTTCATTATGCATTAAAAAAAGCCCACCAATTTTGAGTTGGGAAACTACAAATCTCCCAAATTAAAAAAAGAGCTGCACTAATTTTAAATCATTTCATATTGCCTGAGCCCACTTTCAAACTGAAGTACTTTTAAAAAAAATTTAAGTATCTTAATAATTTTACACACCTCCAAATGATGTGTAACGAGCTCTAATCTTTCTGAAGTACATTTTCAATGCTGAAGAATACATCTTAGTTTTTCTAAGCGCAGAACTTAGAGGCAGAGAAGAAAGACAGAAATTTGAAATCTGGATTAATTGTAGGTTAATCAGAAATAAAAGATGCAAGATAGTGCAGTTTGGACATGTCAGGTAGGAAGGTATACTCAGAATGGCTCCATCTGAATAGTTGAGTTTTAAAATATCACACATCACAAGACAAAAAGTAAGAGTTTATAACATCATCAGGATTCTGAAATACCCTTCTAGTTTTTATATACACTATTTTTATTACCCAGTAAACTAGTAGGAATTGGTTCTTAAATACTGAAGGAGTTAATTGCTCCAATTTGTGATGCTCTAGCTTAAAGCTCCTTTATTTAGGGGTCTCTGGCTGTTACTTTGGTTCTTTCTCTATTCTCTTCTTGATGATGCTGTGGCTTGCTCAAGAAACCCCCATATTTTTCTAATAGTTCTAGTCATATTTTGCAAATTCTCTGAGAGATTAATTAATTACTTAACACTGATCCTTTCCTCCTGTTTATTACTTAATAGCCAGAAAGAGAGGAGAAGAAGGAGGATAGGCAGAAAGATTTCTGTTGGAAGCACTTGTAAAGCACTCAATAACAGAGGGTTTGTGGAGTCTCTGTTATGTTGTCTTTTAAATGATTACAAATAAAGGTATTTGGAGCTAAATTACTTGCTATTGTCATTGATAAGAACCAAATTGAAAAAAGTACAATAATTTTCTAAACAAGGTGAAATTTTAATATGTAATTAATCAGCTTTCTTCTATTTCTCCAAGTTGCTATTATTTAGAAAGTTAGCACTTAATACACATCTGTTAAGAGTCAGACCTCATCTGAATTCTCCAGCTTATGTGCTGGAGAAACAAAAATGTAGGTATGTAGCAAAGTTTTTATCCCATTGGTAGATGTTATCTAGTGCTTTGTACCACGTAATATTAGAATGAGAGAAATTAATTCCTAGTACAGAGATTTTTTTAATGATATAATGCTTGTGCCTTGTGAAGGCTGACGTAGACAGAGGCTAGGCAGAGTTAAAGAATAAAGTAGGAATTTATTAAAAGGCCTCAATGGATGCACCTTGGACAGCACAGGAGCCCAGCCAAGGCTACACCCAAGATGAACCCAGAATGGTCACAAAAATGGATGACCGGCCACAGGGTGTCTCTCTTTTATAAGCTCTGGTCCATTAGCATATTGGAGTTAATTGTCCAATTATAGCTTTATGTTATGAAGTCTCACCCTTTTTGTTTTTCTCTCTTCAGTCCACGTTGTTTATGCTCTTGGGCCTGAAATTTGGGTCAGTTGTCCTTGGTCCCAAGCTAGGAAAGGAATTGTTTTGTCTAGCTACTCTATGAAGAGACCTTAGCATGTCTAATATGAAGCTCAGAACTACACACTAAAGCAGAACAGAATCTGAAAAATATAAATGCCAAAACCTAAGCCATCAAAACTGACAGAGTTAATTATGCATTATTAATTAATATATATTTTTGCTGCTTTTACAGATTATTTTATCTTTGAGTAGGATGAAATGCCCAAATTTGAGAGTAAAATAACTGTTTTTTGTTTGTGGGTTTTTCTCTTTTATTTTTCCCCTTTTTTTTTCCTTTTCTTTTTTTTACAGCTGAAACCTTAGTGATGTTAAAATACTGTTCCCATACATCTCTGCAGGGTTTGACTCATCTAGACCAAAAATGGGCCAGGGCAATTCTAAAATTTTTATCGCTGTTAAAAGATTTCTAGATATCTGTCTAATACAAAGTGTAGGCAAACCCACCTATATCTGCTTTTATCTGTAGATGCCATCATATGAAGGTTGGTATAATTGTATGATGAATATGCTGGTTTTCTGCAGAAAGGAATCCAAGAGTATTTGCCATTCACTCCTCAGATACAAAATTATCTCCTAGAAATTGTTTCAGGCATGGCTAATTTTATACAGATTCACATCAGTGTAAAGGAAAATAGCAAACAGAAACTCACTACTATGAATGCAAATGCAAGGAGACGAATTAAGGAAACAATCAGATAAAGTTTACTCAGATGTGGTTTTCTATATATAATTTAAAAGCAGTCATTCTAATAAAACTGCAAATTTTATCAGTATACTTGATGTTACCTCCTCTTTCAGAACACTTTTTAAAGAAACTAAGTAATTAGTAATTAAGTGATGTTTAACTTCCTGTGAAACCTTTATCCTCTTCTCAGCAGCTTTCCTTAAATATTTATGTTTTTCAGTTTGATTCAGAAATGGTAATAGTTCTCACATTCTAGTTGTTCCTTCATACATTAATAGATTTTTCTGTCGTCTATACTAATGTATTTTAAAAAAATCCATTACTGTCACCTGATGACATTTTTATGCACAACAGCTTTGTAGAGACTTTTTTCCTAATGTAGGATATAAAGCAACCAGAGCATTTAATAGGTTTGTCAAAAAGGCTTGCTTGCTCATTGACAAGTGCAGACTACCACACTGATTATTCGTATGGAAAAGGTGAATAATCATGTTTTTATTTTTTGCTGGCTCCAGAATAATTCAGCCAAATGGGTTTCTAGAAGTAATCTTTTCACTTGAACTGTAATTGCTGAAAGCATAAATCAGAAAAAAATCCTCAAAGCTATCAGCATAAGAATATCTAGTTGTATCCTGGTTCTCATATATTTCCTCTAGGTCTGGCAGTACTCATCATACAATTGAAATAAGGCAAACTTAAGATGATCTTCACTCTTTGGGACCTTTCCTGTACCATGGAACAGGGAAGAGTACTGATATTACAATGCTGAATAGCTGTGTCCTCTCCTCTTACCCTTGGTCTTACAAGTTATGAAAGGAGAAGAAAATGATGGAGGGAGTTCTGGATTGTATTTATCTGTATGTGAAGGTCTATTCACATACAAAAAAAAGCCAAAAAGACTATTATGTAAGTGCATATATAAAAGAATATGAAATGATAGGTTTGTAGGGAAGGGAAAAGTCTGGAAGAAATAGAGGAATAAAGCCCAAGAGACAATGAGAATACACTCAAATTAAAATGAGAGAAAAAACTTATGAAAAAGTAAAAGTAACTGAGGGAGGAAAATAACATTGTTTGTCTATGCTTGCTTCATTATAGAACATGCAGTTGTGACCAAAGCAGTCATGTAATCATAAAATCATAGAATGGTTTGGCAGCATTCTTTATTCAAGTGTGACACATGTATGTTGTAGCTAACTTTGCTGCATATTACATAATTTTTTACCATGTTAGTCCGACTTATTTTTTCTTTCTCCTTAGAATATGGCAAATCAACAGTGTGTTACCAATCCCAGGAAAAAAAATACAGCTGAGGATGTAATTGGTAGGCTGCTAAATCAAGAATGCTTCAACACCACCACTGTGATCAGCTTATATTTGGAAATAAGTTTAACAGGAAACATTCAATTATTATCTGCATTTAATTCTAGACATTATCTTGGATTTCCCCAGTCCTACATCCTCTCTTTAATACAATATTTTACTGACTTGATTAAAAAACAAAAGGTAACATATTTAAATTTCCAGGAATTGGATAGTATCCTTAAAAAATTGTTCATGCCTAGTGGGATATGACCAACTGAAATTTAATTCATTGCAATTAAAAGCTTTTATATCAGTGTAAGGGTCACCCTCCAAATTGAATGTGGCATGGAAAATCAAAATCTGATTCATAACTTAAAAGTAAGTATTATACCAATGAAAATTATATTAATAATTGTGGTATTTCAACTCTACTGACCTAAATTTAGGTGTCTATAAATATAGCCATATAGCACACCAAATGTAGATATATATTTCAGGGTGTCCTGAACAGCTCTTCAGAAACCATCTTCTCTTTTCTAGTGCATCAAATATAATGATACCTAGATAATCTATACACACCTAGATCTAGGTGTTGAATGAGTAGCTTATTCACCTTTCTGACAAGTTCTATCCTTCTCCTCATGTTTGCTGGTTTTGCATGTTTTGGAAAGGGTTTTTTTGAGATTTATGTGTTTGTATCTCTAAGTTCTCAAGGGCAATATCAGTACCATGTATGCTTGACTAAATATGTAAAGTAATTTCTACTTTTAATATACCATGTCTATAGAACTTTTTAATTTCTCATATTTTACCGATACTGATAGCATATGGAGACTTTTTCTAGAAAGGTTTAAAGGCAAAATAAAAAGAGCTCCATATTGACTTATTTTGGTAAAAAACCAGTGTATATAAATGCAATCTGTAACAGGTGTGGACATTGGTTTTACAAACTGGTTACTGGAATAATTAATAAAAACTAATACTACATAAGTCAATGAAGGATTCATCTTACCTTTTAACTGGTACTGCAGTACAGATATTTGTTGATTTTCTGTCATACAAGTAATGGGGTGGGACAAAACCCAGCTAAAACTCAGCCAGCAAAAAAACAGCTACAAATTGTAAAACCTGGTTAGAAGAGAATGATGAAAAGAGAGTGATTACATTGGAAGCACTACAGTTATCAGCCTGGTGCATTATACACTTATGGTGAGACTTACGTGGCCAGCATTTCTTTACAAAGACAATAATGCATATAAAAATGACTGTTAAATACAATTTTAGGATGCATCAAAGCTGTGTCTTTTACTTGAACCTCTCCTTTGTCTTCAGTTATTGTGTTTTGGTTAGTAGTCCCGGAGGACACCAACTGTATACTTTTAGGTACACTGAAAGGTTCAGTTTGGGAACACTTCAGCAATGTCAAATGGACATTCAGTGTATATACGAGATTGTACTTTGCTCAAGCAAAAAAAAAATATTCTTAAATGAATATTGACATCAGGTTTTCCCTGTTAACTGTTTTACTCTATACAAAATTATTATTATTTACTCCTTACAAAAATATTTGTCCAGTCTGAGACACATTGCTAAAGTTGTTACTTGCTTTAAATAACACAAATATTCTTCCATTCATCCTTCCTCCTCTGTGTATTCTCACTAATAGTAAATAAGTGCATAACATATTTACACTTAAGATGTAAATATATTTTCATTAAATATATGTATAGTTATTAACAAATACTAATATTATGTATGTGTGAAAGCACTATGGCAATACTGCAGTGAATGTGGAGAAGTTACATTAAGATCTGTTAAAGCCTATCAAAAGACAGGCTCACGTGAGATGGGAATGCATGTACGTCTCTGCTTGTGGTCCAAAGTGATTTGTTACAAATGTGATCTGGCTGTCTGATACAGGAGCTATATAGGTGAATTTCCATGATAGTTGTCGTGACTGTTGCTGTGTCAAACTGCTAAGGTCCATACAAAACCATAAGGCATAAGTCTATCAAAAGTTAAAACATGTAATTAAGGATATCTTATCTTCTAAAGACCAAATGCCTCTTAAACACCGATAGGCTCGAGGCATCAACCATCTCTCTAGAAGCCTGTTCCAGGGTTTGACAACTCTCTTGGTAAATAAATGGTTTCTAATGTCCAATCTAACCCTTCTCTAGTGCATCTTTGAACAATTCCTGTCAGAGCATTCCAGGGAGAAGAAATCAGTACCTTTCTTTCCCTCTGCAGGAAGTTGAAGAGAGCAATGAAATTGCCCTCCAGTGTCTTTTTTTCCAAATTAGACAAATGAAAAGTTCTTACCTGCTCCTCATAGGACATTCATTCCAGTCCTTTCACCAGCTTTGTTGTTTTTCTCTGGGTACATTCAAGGACTTTCACATCCTTGTTAAATTGTGGGGCCCAGAACTGCCCACAGGACCCAAGGTGAGGCTGCACCAATGCTGAAAACAGTGGGATAGTCACCATTTTGAGCAGCTGGTGGTGTTTGATGCATCCCAGGATGTGGTTTGCCCTGTTGGCTACCCAGGGCACCCTGCTGACCCCAGCTGAGCCTGGTGTTGGCCAGCAACCACAGATCCCTTTCTGCAGGGCTTCTCTCCAGCCACTCCTGTCACTATTTATACTTGTGCCTGATGTTACTCTGTTCTAGCTGCAGAATCCATCATTTGGACTTCTTAAATGTCAGTCAATTGATGATTCCCCAGTGCTCCAAACTGTTTCAATCCCAGTTTAAGGCTTCTTGTCCCTCAACAGAGTTATCAGCAGGTCACAATTTGGTATTATCGGCAGGCTTAAATGCATTCAGCTCCTGCATCCAGGCTATTGATAAATGTTCTGAACAGAACTGGCCCTAAAATAGAGGTCGACTTCATCATTATGTCCAGATAAATTTCTATTTTATATAAGCATGTCCATAGTAAGCTACGTTAATACCCCCCAGCACAATTTTCTCTGGTAACCAGAAGTCGTATAGGAATGCAAAAGTATAAAATATTTTGTTTCAGAGATTCTATACGTTTCTTTCCTTTTCTGTAAAATCATTATGTACTTTAACAGACTTTACGTGCCTGATTGTAAACCTGAGATTATTGCTCCCCATGTAGATATCTTTCAGCCTCTATTTCTACATACTGATTTCTATCTTTTGATGGTATCTAAGAATTTCCTTTACAAGTATTATAAATTTATTAACAACTATGTTTCTAAGTTTAAAATATAAATCATGAGCAGAAGCAAGTCTAGCATGAGGACAGTAATCAGTGATATTTAATACTCATATTATGCATATATTTTTTATTCTTTTAAAAGAGCTAATAGCTTTTGTTTTAAAAAACATATTCACAAAAAAATCTTGGATCTAATTATATCTCTTCTAGACATTTAGAGATATATTTTAAATACAATTTCTCAGAATCTAAGCAAAGAATAAAGTTTCACTAACCAATATAATTATTTGCAATCTTCTTTCTTCCTTTTTAATAAAACCTGCTGTTTCCTTTTCTACAATCATATGAAATCTCTTATATTTCCTATAATTATGGAAAATACAATCACTGATAGTCAAAGATAACAGTAGCCAGATTGTACAATATTTCCAAATATCATTTTTCAAGTCTGACCTACAAAACAATTTATATCACATAACATTGTCTTTATAACTTTGTTTTGAAATCCAAGTGTTCTTGAAATTAACCTTATGACATGCATGGGTCTAATTTCCTCTTTTGTGGATAGCTATGAAAGCACTTTCAAGACAGCAGCCTTCTTCAAAATTCTCTTTTGAAATTTGTTCTTACCTGTTTAGTGTTCAACCTTCTTTCTTTTTGCTTTTCTGTTCACTAAAAATTCTGCTGTGTGAACCACAGTAAATAAGTTCAAATCAGCTATAAATAGCATGTCTAGCATTGCTATGTTCTCCTAACCTTGAAAGTGGCTCAGATTGTCTTTTGTGCAAATTGCTTTTCTCTGCAACACAGTTTTTATGTTTCTAGATTGTGGAGTCTGTCTTAAAAAGCAGTTGTGTTTCTCAGTATTTTAAAGACAGTTTGAAATCACTAGCTGGAACAATTAGCATCCTCCACTTGACCTAATGTCCACGGAAAATAGAGGGTCTAACTATTTTAACCACAGTATAGAAAGAATAAGTGGGATTGGAAAACTTACAAGGCTTCTATCCTATTACTTCTCTTAATATTTCTCTTCTAATTAAAGTCATAAGAGGTTCTCTTGCTGCAATGAACTGGAGAGATGGTAGGGGACACCCTCCCTCTAATTAGAAGGAATAGGTTCAATACCATTAATAACTTCTGAAAGCACTGAGTAATTGTGTTGAACTTTGTCCATGAAATTAATTCCTTGTTGAAGCAAAAAACATATCATCTGCGAGGAAGAAAAAAAAAAAAAGATGGTAAAAATAATTTTTCTTTCTGTTTTCACTGTAGGGAAATATTTATGTGCATAAAAGTGAGTCCATTTGTTTCATGCAATGGTTTTTACTTCAAAGAAGGGGAGTGGCCTAAATAAATCTATTTGCTTTGCATGTAATAAATCAGATAAATTATAGAACATAAAATATACTCAAATATTTACACAAGTACTTAGCTAATATTTCTGTCTAAAGACATGAGATAAAATTAGTTAGGAGGTTATAATGAAAGTTTCAGCTTTATGTATAATAGACTGGTTTTTAGGTGGAGGCTGAAATGACTAAATTTAATCCTAAAAATCTAGAACTTCCTAAAAATCATATTTTTATTATTTTATTTTACTTTCTGACATAATGACACAAAGATAATAAAAGGTAAAATTATTCTCTTAGTTTCTTCAAGAGAATGCTATGTACTTTGACCATATTCTACCCTCAGGTAGTCTGAGTTTATATAGTTTTTTTAGAATGGACTTCTGTGACATTATTCCTGAATCAAAATATTTTAGTTAAGATCAATTTGTTGTGTAATTAATTTAAGAAAAGAAAAATAGTAATTACTTTTCATTGTAATTTCCATTCATTTTAGCTGGTCTTGTAGTTTCCACTATTTAAAGTAATACCTTCATTCTCTCTTCTCTTAAAAGTGAGAGGTAGCTGTTCTGTTCTACATGACCAATTTCCCTTTTCAAATAAAGCTGTACAGAATCTGACAAAAGTATGATAAATTGGTGTCATTCAGGCATTCTTAAACACCCACTTCTATATATTCTAAATTACAGCTTTAGTTTTCCTGTTTTGCAGGTGCTTTTTTCTAAAAGTGAGTAAAATACATATTTTTCTACTGACATCTATATTAAACAGGCAGAGCAGGAAACTAAGATCCACTGCAAAGACCTCTGACATTTATATATATAAAATGTTGTTTGTAATATAGATCAGCCAATAAGATTTGTAAACCCATGGTATTTACATTCAGGATACAAATGCCATCGATGCTGTTGTTTTCAGGCCGTGGAAGATTAGAAAATTAGTTGATGCTTGTGATGGGCTTGATACAGTATCAGTATCTTCAGTATCCTCAAATTGAAATTCAATTGAGTGGTTCAGGTTTGACTGCAAAGCAATGTAATACATATCTTTTGTGTTTGTATCTTTTATGTTTGTTTTTGGGAAATCACAAGTTTATCTGCTTTTACCCTTCCTATTTTCTCCACAATCCCACTGGAGAAGGAATGAATGAGCAGCTGTGTGGTATTTGGGTGGCTGGCTTGGGATAAACAATGACACCTTTAAAGGTTCCTTCCCACCCAGTCTGTGAGTCTACGTTCTGTATTTTTTCCATGTGATTTTGTGTTCCTTCTTTGTACTCTTCATTCTGGCATTCTATAAATCTTTATAAAACAATCAAACTACTTGAAATTTAAAGCAATTTTTTTTTGGAAAAATATTACATAAAACAGGCATTTCAATGGCAGGTGTAAGGAAATTAAGTGTAACTTATCTAAGACCATTTATTCAGGTCCATCATTTGTCACTTTTCAGAGGAAGAATCTTTAATTCAGAAAATTATAAATCAATATGGTAGAGCTTAAAATCCTTTGAGCCCATAATAGGTTTTAGTACCTTCATTCACTCAATTCTGGACTCCAGATTTTATATTTTACTATAATTTGAGTGGAGTGGGATGTCAGACACATGATTCATTTGCACATAAATAATTGACAGACTAAGACTACAAAAATATAAGCACATTTTCTAACAAAATTATTAAAAATATAATTACTTGTTGAAGTATCTATTCTTCTCTAATATCAGATGGGGTTTTTAACTATATATTTTAATAGAGTTTTACAAATTTATTACAAAATTAGAATAAAATTATTGTAGCAATTGGATAATTCTTATTGCTTTCTTCTAATAGTATTAGCCTAATGACCACGTACTTCTATCACATTGTGGTACACTTATTTTTGCTGCACAGTTTAGCTTAGATTATAAACTTGTGGACACTGATAGAAATTTTACACTAAAATACTTACTTTATATCAAATCCACTTTCCTGAAAAACACATACACTACCAGTACACTCCTTCATAGCTTAATTAAAATAGATGCCTTTTTGTCCTCCTCTGTAATTATTTTCCTCACTTTTACTGTGTTTTGCCACATTCTTTCCAGCATGTGACATTGATATATGAGCAGCCAGTGGATGAGCTAATGCTCCGTGCAGCCTGAGTCACCTAGCAGGTAATTTCTTCAGGCAGTGAACACCTGACCTACATTTTCCAGGAACCAGATGGGTCAACTTATTATCCTATGATTCTCTGGGTGTTTGGATAGTAGCTAAGCACCTACTGTAAGGAATCAAATTCTAGACACCTAACCAATGCTTTCCTTATTTTAAAGTGATCACAATTTCTTAAAATTGTCCTTTGAATTTCTTTAATCTCAGCAGTTGGTGGGTTACTTCTTATGAGATTATAAATACATTATGTGGTTCTGCTTTCCACAGGTTGAAGGTACTGGTAGTCTTCTGACTGAATATTTTAACAATGAGGCTAAACAACTATGAAATAGGATTAGTATTTCCTTTGCAGAAATCATTTAAAGAAAATAAATCTCTTGTTTGCTATATAATCCCTTCTGACCAGCAATATTTTTAGAGTTATCTCTGACATGTTTTACAAAGAGTACCGGGTTTCCTAAAAGCTACCAGTAATGCAGTTCTGAGAGGCAGGGTCTTTGTTCTAAACCTGAACCCACAATAGATTTGCCACGAATCTTTCAGGTTTTTCCAAGTATTATAAATTATGACTCACACGAGTGAGTGTGAATATTATTGAAATACTCTGTAAATATTATGCTGTATTAACTAAAACTTTTCTGGATAGAAATGTAATGAATGCTATGCATCTCCAAACATCTTCATTTCCTGACTCAATGGTAATGATGATAAAAAAATACAATTGACTTTTCTCTTTAGGAATTTCAAGACTGAAGTTGGGAATTACTCTATTTCTTTGCTTCTACTGTGTATTTAAACTTTGCTTTAAGATTTGTCTTTACAGCATCTTCTTTCTAATTCAGAATATGAAAATGTTAGAGACATATTTCATAGTGAGAGATACTCTGTGTACTTAGAAATGAATAGTTCTGCCACTGAAGCAGTAGGGCTGATATAAACCTATGGCAAAGTAAATGTGGTCACGGTCTAATTATTTTTTGTTTATCTTATAATTTAATTAATATATTTTAANTTACACATTATTCTGGAAACCACCTCCTCCTTGACAAGTGATAAAATTCTCATCTAGGTGGTGTCAGCTGGAGGTGCAAATGATCTTGTAGGGAAACATTGATTCAAAGCCCCTCCGAATATAAGCATTTTGATGAAACAGAACTCAAATTTACTAAAAATATTCAAAACTACTGAAGTATGTGTACTACTGCAATATACTGAATGCTTTCTTGGACAAAGTCTTGACAACCAGTGACAGGAGATACTGATACATGATTTAATGCCATATGATACAGCTTTTTTTGTTGTTGAAAAAGTGCTCACAGCCAAAAGAAAATTAATTGAAGTACCCAATCGACAAGGGCATACACCTATAGTTACTATCATTGGTATCTGAGCTAACATCAAACTAAATCAATACAACTATTTACAACATTCAATCTTTCTTTTTCTGAACTGATGTAAGTATTACATTTATTTATTTAACAGGAATATGTTTTATTCAATAAGTACTGTCTGAACTGGTGTTGAAACATTTTTCATTCAGCAGCCATATCCATCTCAAAAACATTTTGAAGCATCTTCTAAGGAGAGAGATATATGTATTTTAAGTCTCTGAAGGAGACTTTTTCTATCAGCCAATCATTCAAAATGCTAGTTTCATCAAAACTGGTTTTGAAAATATTGTTTAGAAATGTCAAATAGGAGTAAGAAAGTATGGGGACAGTTGTCAAAATCTAGGAATTACATTAAACCTATGTACTTGTGCTGTTGTATATCAAGATATTATTTTAACCTAGTGATTAAGGGCAAATAGTCTATTGTGCTAGAAACTGGGAATAACATATGTGCTTAGCCAATACTGAGGAAGTAACTAGTTCAAAATAGATTTCCAAGAGGATACAGTAATTCTGAGTCACTAGAAAATGATTATAGGAATATTCAACTGAAGAACATGATTTTCCCTAAGAAAAGTTATGTTTCTCTTTGTCCACTTATTTACTGCAGATTTTTTTGTTGGCTTCTATTCATCAAAAACAATGAGCAAAATGCAAGGTGAACGTGAAGAAAGATAGATAGTTTTGGAACTGTTTTTCTCACAAGTTTTTTTAATGAAAAATATTGCCTACCCATCGCAAGTGTCTTTAAGTACTTGAAGTAACAATGGGATCTCACTAGCTTTTACATTTCCATTAATAGATTTAGGTCCACAGTTTTCCTGCTGTGTTTACAAGTGAGGTAAGTCAAAAAAAAAACATTTGCCAAAGGTGTGCCCAAAGACCTTTCTCTTCACTTTGTAATCAGCTCACTCTTCTATCTCAAGTCTCCTGACCGTTCACAGAACCGAAATGCTTAATATCTATCTTCTATACACCATAATGATATAACAAAAAAATTAACTTTGCTTGAGCAAATGAATTTCAGTAGCAATTAAACTGACTGCAGATGGCTGTTACTAGAAAACTAGTAAATCATAAAATAGCTACGGTTACCACTTCTGTCACAAGTGATATTAGAATTTTACCTTGGGCTTTCCACTAAGTGTAACAGTATAGCTAATATGAGTAAATATGAAATTTCATAGAAAATAGTTGCTTGAGGGAGAGCCTCTGCACAGTAATTGATAGATAAGTATAAAATATCTAAATGGGGTATTTAAATGAAATATTAAAATGCACTTTTAATGAAAAAAAGCTGGTATGGGATGTTCCCTCTATGATGTGATTAACTGAGACACATGGAAACAAACTTTCCAAGTAGTGTTGTGTGACTATTATTAATGCCAGTGACAGCTGAGCAGCTAGATCACTGGATACCTCTTTGAAATGTAATTTTACTTCAGTAATGGTTTACATGTTACGTGAAATTGTTTTAAGAATTAAGCACTTGAAAGAAAACGTTTTATGCAAATTCGATGCTTCAAAACGGTAGTTGTAATTTTCAAGCTTGAATATGAATAATTGTTTTTCTAAGTTCATGTTCTAGTTCTAAGAAACAAAATGTTAAGATTGCTGAACATCTTCATATGAAGACAGCAAAAACTATATTCCCAGCAAAGTTAATACAAAAATAGTATTTTCGTTCCACCAAACTTTTGTTTTCCATGAAAATATTTGACCTACATGAGGATGTGGAAAATGTAAAATACACAGGATTAAGACTGTCATGAGGTCTCCCTTGTCCCCTCACTTGCCACCCCCTCTCTTACTGCTTTTAGGTGTTACGCTTTGGGACATTTCAGTTTTGAATGAAAAATTTAATGAGCATTGAGGTGGAAAAGGACAGTTGAATGGAGTTGAATGGTGAGAAGCTCTTTTAGTTTCATGCAGAGTGAATGGATGTAGTGATACTGATGGGATGCCAGCTGTTCATGGAGGAGATAGTGGTCCACATAACAGGAAACCTGGGCAGGCACAGGAGTGTGCTGTGCTGCTCACATCCCTCACTGCAGAACACAATTGACTGTCTCCTTGGAACAGAGGAGCCTGCAGGCAGGTTCTGCTCGCTATTGGAGATTAAGCCACCTGTGTGCCTTTGCCTTTATCTAACAGTGCAGGAACAAGTTCTCAGGTGAACATCCTTTCTACTGGACAATTAAAATAATGAGTAGAGTTGGCCATCTTAAGAAATCTTGTAAAAGCTCAAAAGACCAAAATGTCAACTGAAGTTATCACAAGTGTGCTACACCTTTACTGCAATGCTGCTGGTTTTGGGGTTCCCAGAACCGGAAGGGATCTATTATTGCCAATGCTATCCTCTTTCTTTACAGTGCTGGCTTTAGTAAGTGACCTTTTGTAGAATTATGGAATGGTTTGAGTTGAAAGGGATTATTAAGGGTCTTCCAGTCCAACCTTCCTTTCTGTGAGAAGGGAAATCTTCAACTACACCCGGATGAGGATCCAAACTGACTTTGAGTGTTTCCAGGGATGGGGCATATACCATTTCTCTGGGTAACCCGTGTATCTCCATCCTCATTATTAAAATTTTCTTCCTTATATCTACTCTCTGAATCTGCTCTCTTTTAGTCTAAAGTAATTTCCTCTTGTCCTGTTGCAACAATCCCTACCAAAAAATCTGTCCCCTTCTTTCTTTTGGGTCCCCTTTAATTATTGTAAGGCCATGATGAGGTCTCTCCATAGTCTGCTGATCTTCAGGTCAAAAAGCCCCAACTCTCTCAGCCTGTTTTCATAGGAGAGGTGTTCCCTATGAACATAATAATATGTTCATAATTTTTTGTGTCCCTCCTCTGGACCCACTTGAAGAGGTCCATGTCTTCAAGACATGTACCAAGATATAGACTCTCAGTGCCTTTCTTATAAGGATGATAACAAGCTAGAACTTCCAAAAAATGATGAACAGATGTGTGTATTTGACAAATGCATTTCTTAGAGGAGGAAGAAGGGAATCAGCTGGTTGATAGAGCTATGTTTTGGGAGTTGTCTGGCACTCTGGATAGATATCTTGCTGCTAGAACTGCTCAAATAATGGACCTTTAGTTTATGCATGTTGCACGCAAAAAGGTGTCACTGCTTCTTTTATTCTGCAAATCTTAAATCCTTTCTGAGGATGGAAATGGCAAGATGGTACAAAACTGGATACACCTCCAATCAGGCCACAGAATGCTCTAGATGCAACCGTGCCTTGGCTCACCTATATTGCCACATTTTAAAGGCGTACTTTTTATTAAAAGTATCATTGCATACAAGGAATTAATATTCATTTCCTTCAAGATAAAGCCAAGGATATGTTGGTATCACTGGTAATGCAAACTGGGTGATACCTCCAAGACCTTTTATTATGATTCTATGGCTCAGCTCATCCCAGTGTGGCCCAGTCCTGAAAATCAAATGAAATGTGCCGAGTACAGGACACAATGGCACTTATGTCAGCTTGCTATTGGAATATTAACTCTTCAGTGTGCAGTAGTCTTCTAGTTGGGACCACTACAGTATACAGATCATATATTCTGTCAGTATTTATATAAGAAAAATTATCAAAGAAAATAATTTGGAACCTACCAAAGTACTTTTATTAATTCAAAATGTTTTAAATGTTTCTCTTTTTTTTTGTTTAGTTTGCATCTACTTGATGAATTGATCAATCCATGTTGCAAGGTATTTTTTAAATTATCTTATAGAAATGCTTCAAATAAATTCTAAGCTGTATATAAAGAATGTCATAAAGAAATTTTGTAAAATTCCCTGCGTCATTGGTTTAAAGATACTGTTTTACTAGTGTACAAATTTTACACACACACACAGACACACACCCACAGAAGAGTTGTTCTGTTCTATAAATATTTTTTTCACTTCCAGTGCTTTCCATAGTTACTTATTTGCTACCAAATACTGACACAAATCTTAGTTGCTTAAAGACTGGATCACTTTCAATGAAGATATTTTTTTTACAGGAATAAAAAAAAGATCTGCAAAACTGCAGAATGGTACAAGTTCTATTACTGTCCAGGATGCAATTATTTGCAGATGGTGATGGACAGCACATGGTCAAAAAGGACACACTGCATTTTGAAACTTTAAAGCAAGTATGCTCAATCTGGCTGCTTTTTATATAATCATTCGTATTTCGGTGATACAAGGGATAGTTTCTTCACGCTTAACTTTACTCTTCAGCCTTTCAATTATATGTAAAGAAGGCATTTGTAATCTTAGTCTTTTCTTTCTCTTAATTTCATGCTTTAATTAATTTTATTTTCTTCTAAAATATTTTTTGGCTTTTTTCAAACAATTTCATGGACAGATAGGAACTAAAAAAAAATAAAATCCTCCCCATTTCTGTTCAGTAGAAAAGAGAAAAGCTGTACAAATGCTGCACATGTGAGAAAGCTTTTCTCAGTGCTCACAGTTTCTAAACATGCCAAAAAAGGAAAGAAACCCTGACTTCTATAGGTAGCATTTGGGATGTATAGGGAAGGTTTAGATTGAAATAGCAGAGAACATGGAAATCATGATCTTCCTGCATCCTCAGCTGGATGATGCATCTGCACCCAGCTCCCTGAAGCTGTCAGTCTCCCATGTAGCCACAGCCTGCTTTTAGAGCTGGTCAGTGGTGTTACCATTGCCTTTTTGAGACAATTCTATCCTTGGCTGCTCAACTTGTGTTTAGAGTGCAGTTGCAATTATTCAGCTCGTTCCTGTCTTGACACATGCTTGCTCATCCCTGATTCTGGTTGCTGCTCTGGATTCACTTTCCTGCACTCATTTATTATTGTTTGCTCTGCCTTTAGAAGCCTAATTTGCAGAAAATACAGCCTGCCTGTTTCTTCTATGTTGATAAATTCCTGATCCTGCATGTCCCTTGCAACTCAAGGTTTATCTAATGATCCTGACCACACATATCATCATATTGCAGGCTGAAGAGATTCAAGTTAAAAATTCTAGTAGCTGCCACTTATGATATGAAGATGGTATTTATGAGTAGTTAGAAAGGTTTTACAAATATTCACAGAGTGCATATATGCATACATATTTTTATCTTGAACATGTTACTATTATTTACCTGGTTATGCCTACATGTATATTTCTATCTACCTACTCTTGTAACACTGAAAGGTAAATTGAATATCAAAAGAGCCTGGGAAGTGTTGGAAGCCTGTTTTATTCATGACCAACTATACATTGGAACTATTTTGAATCACATTTGAATACACATAACATCTGTAGAAGATGTTATTTTTAAAGGGTGTTATCTGCATCTGTAGACAAATATTTCCTGATTTGTGGTATACATATGACCTTGGAGCAACTAAGAAAATAAATTCTCCATGAGATACAAGCAAGCTATGGCGGAAAAAAACGCATTTAAGACTAGTATGAGTAGCAAATTAAAGAGAAAAGATACTTTTTGTGGAAAACCAAATTAAGCTTGTATAGGAATCACACAACTTAATCATATGATGAATCATCAGAGTTGACTATAACTAATAGTGCAGGATAAAACAGAGCTAGGTGTTTTCTGGACTGCAGCAAGTTTCATTGAACTGTGCATGGTTTCTTCTCTGAAGAACCAACTACAGAAAACTGAGCATCATTAAAGGGAACCGTGTTTTAATTCCTTCCTTAATACATTTTTGGCTTTTTTTTTTTTTTCCTGTTTATTTGGCTTGAAATATTGGTGTAAGTCTGAATGCAGCAATAGCCAGAGGTGTCTGTCAAAATAAGTCCCATATAGCAGCTTTGGGACTGAAAAAATATTCCCCCAAATTGAGCACAAGTCTGTCTTATCTTCTGAATACAGAAGCATAGGGCTTTATTATTATTTCTCATTCCCTCAAATCCATAAGAAAAGTTTTACATTCTTATATCTTATCTTCTTTTTGGAAGTATTAATTTATTTTCATGCTAGGGTCACAGGTCTCAGGCTAATTTTGAGAATTACTTGTGATGCATCATGGTTTAACCCCAACCAGCAACCCAGCCCCACACAGCTGCTCACTCACACCCCGCCACAACCCATTGTTGACATGGGGGAAAGAACTGCAAGACTAGAAGTGAGAAAACTCATGGGTTGAGATAAAGGCAGTTTAGAGATGAAGCAGAAGCTTCACACACAGAAGCAAAGGAAAACAGGGAATAAATTCATGGCTTCCATGGCCAGGCTGGTGTTTGTTCAGCCATCTCCTGGAGAGCACGGATCCATGGGGCATAACAGTAACTTGGGAAGACAAATGCCATCCCTCCAAATGCCCCCCTTCCTCCTTCTTCCCCCCATTTTGTATGCCAAGCACGAGGCCATATGGTGTGGAACATCCCTTTGTTCTGTTGGGATCAGCTGTCCTGCTTGTCTGTGCCCAACACATAAGGACAAAATCAGTATTCCTGAGCATTCATGGAAATACCTGATTTCAGGAAGATCAGACAAGTTCTTAGCAAACATATTAGTAGGTTTTCCAAGGTAGTATGATTAATATAGTGCTGTTATTGCAAACATGTACTCTATTTTTCATGAGTGACAAATATCATGCTTCATTGGGAAAACGTATAATATTTTTTGAAGGATCAAGTGTTTTTTAAAATTACAAAAACATTTCCTGTATGCATTTAGCATAAAGTAAATTGAATTATCAAATTCACGTACCAGTGAAGAGAATGCTATGTTATTGAAAGAATTTCTAATCTGATGCAAGCACACCTTTGCATTTTTACATTTTATTGTTCCGTATCTATGTGACACAAAAGTACAAAGGCTTTTGTAAACATGTAAGAAAGCTTTTCGTGTGTTGTGTTTGGTGATGAGAGAGAGTAGATCAAATATCCACACTTGTCATGTGGTTGGTTCTTCCCTTTTTTTCCAGCTTGTTTTCTAACTGGCTTATGCATTCCATTTTGTAGTATTAGTATTGGAGCCAAATAAGAAGTAAAAAAAAATTTTTTGCATTATTTCAGAAACTTTAACATGCAACTAACTACACATGTAATATTTGAATAGTGTAATTTACCAAAACTTATTTTGGATGTTCACTGGTACCTCTTTGGGACCAACACTATCCCCTTTGTTAAGCCCAGGGGAGATGTTACCTAAAGCAGCCAATGTTCATGTCAGGATAGAAGTAGATTCCAAAATTTATTTGAACATTTCATTTATCTTTCATAGCATTCCATGGCCTTGCTTCTACCCTTGTCTAAACAAACAGTAATTCTACTGAACATTGGAGAGACAGAGAGGAGAAACCCTTTCATCCACCATTTAGAAATACCTTGCAAACAAAAAGGATTTTACATAATAGAAAATATAATAGATCAGTCATATGATGAAGCATACAATAAGTAAATATGACAGTGCTTGATTTTCCTTCATTTTCCTAAAATTACTTTGTGATTGTTCATATGAATAAAAGACATCAACTTGACATGAAACCATCAAAGAAAGAAATACAGCACAAAGAAGATGAATTGGAGTCTGCAGTATTTCTGCACATGAATTTGTATTTCCAATAGTGTATGTGTTCCCTGTTCGAGGTAAGTAAAAAACTAATGAGCATTCCTGTTTTGACTGTGTTTATGATCCACTAAAGATGAGACAAAAATTATATTAATGTCATACCAAAAGTGATATGTTGTGTGGTAAGGGATTAATTTGCAGATCCCCTGAAAGTATTCTAAATATTAAGGAGCTTGAAATAAGCAACAATTTATTTAGCTTTGTCTACATGTCATTGTTTAATGTTCCAATTTTTGAATTATAGGAAAACTACCAAGTAATAATTGTGGCCCTAGCATCTTTAATGGATAGGTTTTTTTTCTTGAAACTGATGCAAACAGTTATATTATGGATGCTAATATGGATATTATTAAGAGATGCCATAAAAACCGATTCTGTTCAGTTCAGTCTTGCTGTTGTCAGACAAAAGCAAACTACAAATCAAGAATGTAGGAAAATGTCAAGATATAAACCCACAATTTTTTATTTTTGTGAAAGAGAAGCATGGAATGCTTTTTAATTATTGAAAATTTGTTGTGGAAGACTGAAACAATAATCCTGAATTATAACTGAAAGATCAGCAATAGCAATTTTCATACACTTGTTTAATCAAAAGTTAATATTGTCTGTGTTAGTGTACCCTTACCACTACAGCAACCTGTAGTTGCCATTGCAATTTGTTAATATAAGAGAAAACCTGTAGTTTAGTTTTTAAGGTTTCACAATGAGAATGAAATAAATAAATAAATATTTTTAATTGGTTCTTATCACTAAAAAATATTGATGCAAATGCAATAGATTGAAATTTGCACTTAAATGCAATAGATTGAAATTGAAGATAAAAACATTTCTTTTTAAGAGAAGAACTATGTGAGTAATCAGTTTATACATGCTTTTTAAAGATAATGTCCTCTAGAACATCATTCTTTGTAAAGTTTGTGCAATGACACCTGTAGTGCATTCCAGTTTGTGGGAATCTCCATAGGAAGGCAGAAAACACTTTCTCCTTCCTTTACATACTTTTTGTTTCAGTGGTTTGTGTCATTGCATTTTATACTGGCATACACGTTGTTGTGCCCACCGCATGAGAGAGCTCAGGAAGGTTTCGGTGGTGTCAGAAAAGTCTGATGTGGATGAAATTCCCTTCCGTGGGATCAGTATCAGGGGTCAGGTCAATACCAGCAGGGTGTTGCCAGAGTGGGTGTCCGTGTGCCACGGCTCAGCAAGACACAAAGTGCCTGCCCGAGCTGAAGGGTACCTCCCAGCAAAATCCATGAGGGCCCTCAGCAGGGCTCCTTCCAGAGCTCTCTCTCCCACAGTTGTTGGTTTGGTGGGTTTCCCCACGGCTTCCTGGTTCAAGGCTAGACAGTTGTAAACATCAGAGCTGTCCTCACACTCAGACAGCTAAACCCCTAGAACTGGGAGGTCTGGGGAGGTGCCCTCAGAGCCCTGATGGCAATCACTTTGGGTGACGGAGATGTGAACTAAAAATACGCCAATTTTATCATGCAATTAGAAAATCTATGGTTTTACCTGACAAATGTATTCTACTTAGTAAATTCAAGAGAGAGACTAAAACTTAACATTCCATATAGCTGGTCAGTTTGCCCTGCTTTCTCTTGGCGATGTGAAGGAATTAGGTGGGTCAGCTGGCTCAGCTGTGTTTACTAATGAACCACCACACAAAAGTCCTGCTTATTCAATATTTTTTCAATATTCAATATCATTCAATATTTTTTCTTCTTCTGTGTCTCCAAGTACACGGGTATGACAGAGTAAATCCCAGCATATACACAAGAACAATAATTTAGGATGCTTTTGTTTTATTTCTGTTTTAAATTAATGTTATTAAGGTAAGTTAAAGTTCTTTAAAGAAAGAAAATGATGACACCTACTCAAGGAAATGAAAAAAGGTACCCCATCTGGATTCTTGCAAATGCATTGTTCTCTCAGCTGTTTCTGTTCTGGGAAAAATAAAAAAAGGATTTTTTTTTTTTAGTTATTTATATGAAAGTTACTTTAGAACTCTCTTTGCCACTTTTTATTGCAACAAATAATCAATGTGTGTATCAGTCTATCACAGCAGCAAGTATCTTAGTTTCCTGGTTCAGTACTAATTCTTCAATAATCATGATGCTTGTACCCAGAGCTATTCTGCAATGGGAAATATGGCACATTCAAAGGCATCATTGGAATATATGCTTCCAAAGGTCCCTCCTGATCTGAACCAGAGCACCAGCACAGACACCTACATTTAATTGACTTTTGATAAGCCTTCTGGACTAAATCAACTGCAGTTGATTTATCTACTGCAGATGATGTCCTTACTAATAGCAATAAGGATGAGTCCACAACAGACCCTGATTTTGCTAGCCCTGCCAAGCCCTTGAATGTTATCCTATGAGCCTTGTAACCTTCAGCATTTTCTTATTTTCTTGTGCAGTGTCCCAGTGCAGGAAATGCATAATCTTTAATGCCATGCTAAAAAACCCCACAAACAACCCACAAAAGCAAAAACCAAACCAAACCAAACCAAACCAAACCAAAATAACAAAACCAAACCAAAACAAACAAAAAAAACCCCACATCAAAATCCACCAAAAACTTATTTGATGAGGTAACATATTATTAAAAACTGTATTTCAGGATTTTTGCACCAATACCCCTTTCTTAGAAAGTAAATTGAATTTTTACAGATCACCTGTACTGTGAGACCTTAGGAACCCTTAAATTCTAACTGAAGAGCAGTAATATCCAATGAGGGGATATATTTATCTGCTCCAGCAATATCACAAAGTATGTATCTGATTCTAAAAATGCACAATTTTTGATTGTTCTGTATTCCCCTTGTAACAGAAAAGTAACTATCATATCTGTGATATCACTATCTGGTTTAATTTAATGTTCTAACACCAACTGTAGCACATATAAACTATCACACTGAAAAGACTTGCCAAAACAAGACAAGAAATTCAGCAGATTTTTCATGCAGATCAAAGATTTTTATCTACTTGGTTATATGTGTAATTTGTTTGTTCTGAAAACCTGAAAGCAATTAAAAACTAAAGCAAAATGCACTGGCACGAAACATGCTGGAGTAGACAATGTGGTATGTGGCTGTGAAAGCTGAGATTGTACTGAGTTTTTAAAAGATACTGGATGTTTATGTGGATATAAGGATATCCAGATTTATGGTCTTATAGTTGAAAAAAACTAGAAGGTGCATATTTGACTGATCCATAGTCATTAGACAAAACCTAATCAAATATGTTTGATGCTGCTTATTGATATTTGTGGAAAGGTTCTGTTTCCTCCACCCATTCTATATTACTTACCATTGAAGATGGGTTGGAAGACCAAGAGTATATTCCAAGTCTAACTCTTGCAGAGTAACTAAAAACAAGAAAAAACACAGCACAAAAATGTCATTACCATTGCTATCACTGTTGTGCATGTGGTGTACTGTTATGAACAAGAGTCAGTAGGAAGGAGCACCCCTATAATGCATAATTGCAGATATACTCTAAGCTGGAATAGAAGTTGGTGTAGTAAGAGCATTAAAGACTTCATTCTCTGGTATTTTGATCTGTGCTGTAATTGGACAAGGTTAAACTGATGGCCATGTTGAGAAAAACACAGCAATTGAATGACTGTGTCTTTGCTGGATTCTTCTCATAGATACGTTTTGTCCTCCTTTTTAGAACTGTGGCCTGTTCCAGCAAAGTGCCTGAAGTGCCTTCAAGGTTCTGCAGAGAGATCTCAATGTTCAGTTTGGTTTCATCATCAGCAAAATCCTCTTCCACAAACAATGAGCACTGCAGTATTCATTGCCAGTGGCACAAAACAAAGTCTATTTTTGTTATAGCCTGAGGTGCCCTTCCACAGCAGTTCAACGTTCATCGTTTTCTTTTCTGCAGTTTTTTTCTGTCTTTCTGTTTCATTCAGTTATGTGACAAACCTGTCTCTTGACGTGACTGTTGGGACTGTGTGTGACATCTCACATCGCCCACTCTGATACCTGACCGAAAGATCGTTTGCACTGATATTAAAATAAATTGAGGCTTCCAGGCATAGATTTAAGAAGAAAAGCATATTTATCCCATTTACAAGCCTTGTAAAGTACTTTCTACCCAGTGCCTGTTAGCAACAGTATTTTAAATAACAAGAACGTTCAGAAGTAGGCAGGAAATTTCTCATACTAACTTCAATGCATTGATTAACAAAGCAAAAGAGTGTTAGGCAAGGTGTACAAAATACAAAATACATCTGAATGTATTTATCTAACAGTCAAAAGACAAGATTTAGAGAAGAATTAGAAATTCTTCTAGAAATTCTTCTAGAAATTTCTTTGTAGAAATTAGATAAATAAATACAGAGCATTCCATTTATTGAAGATCAGTTTTCAGGATGATTTTGAAATGTTAAAAATAAAAAAAACTCAGCAGTTGCAAACCTTTTTCTTTGTTATTCCATTTCCTTGCACAGCATTGGTATAACTATGAGTATAATGAAAATCTTAGGTTAAGAACAGCAAAAACAGATATAAATTTCAGAAGGAAAATAATAATCGTAACGCTTTTTTATTTACTAGTGCTGGCTACACAGAATGATCTTATTTAGCAGAAATGTTATAAAATTGATATTAAATATTTTTTTGTTCCTGTAATAAATTGCAGTTTTAAACACATCTAACTTTTTCTTTCCAGTTTTCCAGGAATATGGTAATAAGTTAGACATTTATATCATTGTCTTTAATCCCGGTAAGTTGGAACGCATCCAAATGACCTATAATGATATGGATTTTCTCTGGAGAATGTGAGAAGACAGGTTATTAATAGGTTTATTTTTAGGAAGTGATGCAACTTGAGTCTTACTGCCCCATAATATGAAAAACCAAAAATAAAATATGTAAAAACACACATCTTGTGCACAAGAACATCTTGTGCACACAACATAAAAAAAACCCTCAGGTGTACTTGTGACATGTACTGCTGTGCATACGCAGACTACTATGCATACCCTAGCCATCCATGTCTGGCTAAGAGACAGCGTGAACTGGCTGAACAGAGGGTTGTACCTGTTTTAAAGGATGTGGAAATGCCTTGCTAACAGAGGAACAGAGTATTCTGGTGATCACAATCTGTGTAAAGCTCCTAAAAAATCTGTAAAATGCAAATTGCTTTCAGCCAGTGTGCCCTGTAACAGATTTGGATTATGAAATGATACACTACGTGCCACTGTAACCTTGACCAGTTCAGAGGAAGGAGCATGCCTACACACTGCATATTGAAAGCAGAATAATTCATTCAAATTACCTGCATTGCAGCTGAGCACTTGTTAAACTCTGAAATCCTACAGCCTTTAATGCTACCTCCCAGCCATGTAGAAAGCCAGTTGTCACAAGATCATATAATTAATTTCTCATGCAGTACACTGGAGACAAATTACTGTCAGTGATCAGTACTGCAGTTTTTATCATCTTCTAGAACAAAAGAAACAGGTTTGGGGTGGGTTTTTTCCTTTTTTATTCTATTTTTTTCCTTCCCTCTAGGGGAGGAAAACAGTTACAGCTTTGTCAGCCTTTTTGGCCCTGAACCTTAAAGAACTCACTTAGTTTAGCAGCCTTAATATCTTTGCAGCACTATAAATAAAGATCTGTTTTCCCAAGGTAGGAGGCATTTCAGGAGCAGATACAGAAGAGGGAAGAAAAAAGAGTGAGAAAACAAACAATGATGGCTCAAACTAGGCAATCACCAACCTAACCCCTTTGACATTGAGGCCGGCAGCTTGCTATAAAACTATCATTTCATTGAAAAGGAAAATTATATTTGATATGCACTGAGGTAGCTTAGACAGAGAAATTGCATGGCATCTTTCCTAACAATATCAGTGACCTTATTTTGCCAGGTTATTTTAAATTAAAGGATGCAGACTTAACACAACAACTGCTGGCAGTTGTTGCTCTGCATTAATTGATGATTCAGAAGGAAATTCACAGGGAAATTCTCTGGCTAAGATTTTTTTTTTTTAATTTGTTTCCCATCACAAAAGGCTACCTGCATTTTCTGTAGGATGAAATCCCTTACATTTTCTTTACAAGACAAACAAATGTCCCTCACTATTGCTTCCATTCCTGTACTGCTTTATATTATTGTGCAATACAAGGATTGATGTGTTACGCTTGCTCATTTTCATGTCCATGTTTCAACCCTGCTCCCATGGGCTTCACTGCTTGCTTTTCAGCAGATTTGCCCCTTAGAGCAGCAGGGCTTCAGTATTGCTGCAGGCTTCTAACATTACAGCCCTGCAAATGTCAAGTGGTGTTCCAGTGAAGCCTGCTGGCTCATTTGCTTGGATCTTCCCCTCCAGGCTCTTTTTAGCTTTCTCTTCTTCTTCCCTCCTCCCTGAAGAGCCTGATGCCTGGCATATTTCCCAACTGCATTAGTCATGCCAGAAGCAGAACCATGTATCCTCAGTTGAGCTGGTTCCACAAGCTGCCCAAGAGCCCTTATGAGACCAGCAGACCATACAGCTTTGATAATTTTGCTAGAAATTTTGCTGTTTATGGATGGAGAAGCACTAATTGTGTATTTCAAGTGCTGTTTCTGAGTTTTAATAGTGATAACTTCAAATTTGTTTGGTGTGAGAAAGAAACTAAAGATTATTTTTTAAATGTTTTAAGTTCCTTTGACATCAAACAGGCTTTGCTAATCCATAACCTTATATTTTTAAATGAAAACCTACCTGTATTCAGCTGTCAGCATACATGTTATCCCTCAGGAGATGCCCTCTAGCTTTTATGTGATACCTATCTATATTAAAGATAGACGGAAATCTGGAAAATAAATTAAAAATGTCTTCCCAGTAGTTTTTTACTTATCACCTCTTTATCACGAAAAAAAAATCATAAGCAGTTTGGGGTTCATAAATAAAAAACATAAACCCTTTTCTCCCCACATTACTCTCTCTAAAGGTATCTTCTTGTAAACTTCATAGTACTGACAGAGAAATGGACAACAATATGCAGAAATGTGACTTAGAACCTTGCACTAACCTCTGCTGAGCTTCCATGGCTTTTATAAATGAAGTGGAAATAATTCCACAAGCTTAAAGTCTGTCTTAACAAAACTGGTGATCAGGATGGGAAAGAGGACCGGAGAAAAAAAAAGTGGGCCAACAAAATACCTGCTTGTACATTCAGTGGCCTGCTGAAAACAATATAAAATGCATTAACACCATTTTTAATACCTGCATTTGCAAACAAGAAAGAAAAAAATTTGTGTGTGTGGTTTAACTTTCAGATAATGGAAGATAAAGAAGATGGTATGGGGAGGACAAAAGGGGTGTAGGAAGTTGTCAGAGTCCATCAAAGATGCTATCAGAGCACCACAGCAATGAACAAATCTGTTTATGTGAATTAGCCACACTTGAGATTGTCTTCATGCACTTCCTACATAGAAAACCCAGAAATGTGAGGGCTGCTGCTAAATTTTATTCTAAAAATATCTTCTAGCAGTTTTCCTAGTAGGAAAAAAAATGATATTTGGAAACATGAGCCAGTGTAAAGCAATTGCTAAGATTTTATTTTGGTCTGCTCAGGAACCTGCATCTGATCTATGCAGAATCCTTTGCCCTGTGTCCTCATCGTATCAGTGCATGTCACACTAAGTGATACAACTAGCACTTGTCATCTTATATTTCTTCTTTAAGCATCTCCCAAGAGAGAAACCTTCACAAAAATTAAGAAAGCTGAAGAAATATGTTGGGTATCTTGACTGGAAGTAGTGCTACAGATTTCAACAAGTTCTGAAAAAGCTCTGACTCCTCCAGAAACAAACAAAAATGGTTTTAAAACTGGGGATCTGAGTCTCTGACTGGAATGAGACACAGTTCTGTGTTGTGAGTTAGAACAAAATTTCTATTAGTACAAAAAGCATAAGGCTGAGAGCTAATTGCAATTGTCATTGCCCATCCCACATAGACCATGGTAAAATAATATTTTGTCTATTTGGTAATTTTGGTTATTGCAAGATTTTCGTGGCAATTTTTTTTGTGTTCTCTTCTGTAAGCCATAAACAGCAATGCAAAAAGTCACACAACTAAATTCCAGCCTAGAGTTTGAGCACCAGTAACAATTCCTCAGTGGCAGTGTAAGATTTCTGAGATTCTGTGAGCAGTACAACAAAGAAATTTATATTATTACACATTTTCATCAAAACATACATTTCATGAAGTCCTAAAACATTGCAAAGGTGTACAGATTTTGCTGACCTGTTCAACAGAAATTACATGAGATACTGGGGTTTCTAGCATGTGAGAAATGACTGCTCACTTTAAAATTATAAAAGGTTTATTAAACCTTAACAAAAATACAGTAGAAGGACTAAATAAGGAAAAACAGGCCTGAGAGCTGCCCTCGTGACTCATCTATAGCATAGCACTTCCAGAGAAACAGAAAGGAGACATAGACAGACACACAGAAGACACTGCCCTTTTCAGCCTGAAAATAGGATTATTAGGACAGGTCTATTTTGGAGAAAAAAATTACAAAATCAGATTACCAATAGTCTATAATAACAATGTTACAACCCATTCCAGAAGGCAAGAGAAACCCAGGCTCGTGTTTAGAGATCCTTAGGACAGATTTGAAGGAAATGACACTGAGTTATTGGTGTTTCAAATATTTATATATAGGGTTTATTTTAGAGCAATTTGGAAAGCAGGTATGTAGCCATTTTGGTTACTATCTATAGTAATACAGAAATACAAAAGCATAAAAATAGCACTTAAGAAAACAGAGAAGGAAAAGAAAGAGTAGGAAAAGAGTAGAAATATCCCAATGGACTGCACAACAAGACTGGGTAGTTGCAATTTCGATGTCTGTTGGTCAAAGTGATGGTCATAATCTTGAGCCCATGAGGAAAGTCACCAAAATACACCATCCACAAGGTTTACATTCACTCAGGTTAAGGTGGGGGGCACACAAACATACTTTCCCTAGGGCAGGGAGTTTTACAGTGGATGATGTAATATTTTGGATCACAGGATACTTTCCCAGGTCTTTGATGATCTAAGATGTTACAGCTGCCTCTTCTCAGCAGTTGAATCACTTATGGCCCATGAGCGTGGGATAAACGCCTTCAGGCTACCTGGGAATGTCCCAGTACTTCTTCACAGAGGACTTTTCACAGCTGAGCAATTTGAGTAAGGACTTTGGCATGTTAAAGATCACAATATGCTTCCTAGCAGCCCCTTCTCTTACCTTGGTCAACACCCAGTTTGTAGCCTGAGGTGCCAGGTTTTCGTGTCCTCTGCACATGGGCAGTTACTTTGCACATCATCAGCTTGCACCCTGATTATTTGAGCCATTATCATTCCAGTTTCTCAAAAGCATTGAGAATCACAAAAAACCAAAATCAATTACAAGAATAATAACAATAAAAAACAGAAGGAGAATGACAATAACAAAAACAACAATAACAAAAATAAATCTCTAAATCTAATTATTCAACCATCTTTCTGACTTTTATTTTGTTTCATACTTTTGACCAAGATCTTTATCATCTCTCTTAACTATTGACCAGCTATGATTAGCTTTACACCCCTAAGAAAAACAGACATAACTGTGCCTGTTCAGCTGTTTTACCAGCTTCAGCAGCACTTGGATGGATGTCTTAGTGCACTGAAGATAGAATACTGGAAAACCTACTAAAAGACAATATTCAGAGAGGTTTGGGATTTTTTTTTAAACAATAGATGGATAATGCTAATATCTTATCTGTGTATTTGACTATATTCCTCACAAACACATGCATGCTCTGACTTGTATTTTAGTAACTCCCAATAAATATTACAACTTCTTAAATGTTTTGAGAGTTCAGCTGATTTCATAATATTACATCTTTGTCAAGGTAAATACAAGGAAAGCATCAAAAACGTGGACTTAATACTTTGCCTTAACTAGAGATTAAGAGAATCGATATGTCATTTTGAAACTAGGCACTTACAGAGGAAGCTACCAAGCAACAAAACCTTGAGGCTGACCTGCTGGACCTGAATGCAGCACTAAGAACCAGCTTTTACTTGTGTGTACTCTGAGGACTCTATTCTTAGATGGTTCTCCTATGTCCCAAGGTATCCAAGTTCTGTTCTTTTGGCAATTTTTGTGCACTCTTTAATAATGACACAAAGAGATTTTCCTTCCATGGTTTCAGATATCAGCATGGTGAAGAGGAGGAGTGTTTTGAATGTAAAAGTTTTATTATTGTATTAGGACCTGGTGATCAAATGATTTAAAATGTGGTACCTGGCTTCTGGACTGGAGCTCCATGTGGGGCAGTCCACACACATTATTGCCTTTGTTAGCAAAGATAAAAAGTGTTAAATATATTGATGATATTTGAATTAATTTCAATTAATTTACAATATAATTTACAAAAAGCAAGAACTTGGGTCTGTATCTTGTCCATGCTTATAAAGAAGAGAATGATGAGGAAAGAGCTCTTAAAAGAATCATTTGGGAATAGGAATCTTTCCTTCTCAAATTTACAGGATTACTTTTGTAAACAGGAACAGTTAGAGGTCTGTGTGAAAGAAGATCATGCAATTCTGGTGGCATAGTTCTCAGGATGGGCATTCTGCCATGAATGGATGCAGTCCCTTTGAGAAGGATGGGCTGGGGATGGCAAGGAAGGGGTTTTTCCTTTTGTGTGGGAGAACAGTGAGAATGTGTGGAGCTCTTCCTTAGGATGGGTGATGAGCAAGCTAAGAGCTTGCTGGTCAGGATTAATGGGCAGAACAACATGGGCAACATTGTGTTGAGTGTTTGCAACAGACTCACCAGTCAGGAGGAAGAAGTTGGTGAGGCCTTCTTCAATAACTGGAAGAAGCCTTGTGCCTACAGGCCCTGGTCCCATATCTGCTGGAAGAACAGCACAGCTTGACACAAGTAAGGCAGGAAATTTCTTGAGTTCGTTGATGCCAACATCTTGGCACAGGAAACTGCAGATCTGAGGAGGGAATTGCCCTGCTGGTCCCAATAGCTGATGCTTACACAGCCGAATGAACTTGGTGGGGATAGAAAGGCTGGATGCAGCTTTGCTGTGATGAGCATGAAATGATGGAGTTTGGGATCCTGAGAGGAGGCAAAAAAAGGCAAAAAACAGGAATAGAAGTGCAGACCTTGGCCTGTTCTGTGATTGTCTTGGATGAATCTAAAAAGATGGTACTGAAGAGTAATTTTTCCCAGTAGTGCCATTGTCTCTTCTCATCAAGAAAAATGATCATTCAACAATCAGGGATGTTTATGAACCAGAATAAAAACCCACAGTATGAAAAAGATATTAGAGGTAATTCCTCCTAATCTATAACAAAAGATAGAACATCTTAGTGTTTGAGGTTTTGAGAGATGGATTTTTTGGTGGGTTTGTTATTTTTGAAGGTTTGTTTCATTTTGCTTTTAGAATGAAGAAGAAGACCAGAGTTGTAACTTGTTTCAATTTCCATCTGTTTTTGTGTTTGTTTGTTTGTTTTTGGTTTTGTTGTTGTTGTTGTTGCTGTTGTTTTAATTTATTTTATTTGCTTCCTTATTTTGGATTTCTATTTATTTGTGGTTTTATTTGTTTGGGATGTCTTCATATTTGACTGTAGCTTCTTTTATGAGAGAGAATTCTGGAATAAAAAAAAGACGAGTGGGAAAAATTTCCTTTTATTTATTGAAATATTTCATATCCTGCAATTAGTTGATAGTGCTAAGACCGACAGTTAAGCTCTCTTCCCCTCGCCTATTCACCCCTCATTTCCTGCACTGTCACTCTCATTTATAGCCAGAATTAAAACTAATGATAAACACAGAAGATGAATAATTAATAAATTAAATAACTAGTATTAAGGACTAGATGGAGATGTTTTATGTACTGTGAAGAAGACTAATCATTTTTAGTGACTGAAAATTCATGTTCACTTTTTTTGTCCTAATGAGAATGTTTCTAAGTCACTGAAGCTACATCTCAGTTAAAAATATATCAAGAGAAAGTTATTAAGCAGTTTCTTGTTGTCAGTTTCATAGCATTCACAATCTCTGTTAAGTTTATCACACTGTTAAAATAGCATTGGAAAGACACAAAAGCAGATAACTGAGACAATTCCACTGCAAGCAATTAGCCTTTTAGAGAAAAAGCTTCTGTGAAATGGTTGGTTTTAAACAATCAGCTGAATAGTTATTCCCTGTAAAATCTTGATGAACTGCACCTTGAAGACTATTTTTGCTAAGGACTAGTCCCCAGCAAACTCCATATTTCATTTTTTGCTTCTTGATTTTTGGTGTGAAATAAGAAGATGCACTATTAAGAGAAGATATTTTGGAGATTTTGAATAGAAAATGGTGTCTTTTATGCATTTTTTTTTCAGGAAATATACTTCTGATTAATTATCCTGTTCTCTTAGTAAAGAATGATTAGATTCTAATGACAGGTTTTTTAGAGCTTTAGGTTTGTCAAACAAATGTGAGAATCTGTATCCAAACACTCAAAAAAGAAAGGCTAGCAACTGATTTTTATATATGCTAATATTTTTGTTGGGTAAAAAAAAAGATTCAAAATTTAGATAAAAATGGAAACAAAGCATCCACTTCTAAACAAGCATTTCTGTTTCCTATCGCTCTCTCAGCATTTATTGATATTTACACTATAAGAAGGAGTAAACTGTAAAGATTTCACAGGAAAAAACCAACCAAACAAACAAAAAAAAAACCCCAACAACTTTTCCTTTGTCCAATAGATCGTCCAGGAATCCCAGTTATCAGATCACTCTGAGTACACGTCTCAGCAATGCCTATCAAACATACCTATACTTGCTATTATGCTTTACATTACCATTTCTTCTATATTTTATCAGAGCAAATTTTCTGAAGCAAGGTGCAGGGCCTCACCCATGATTGTATGCAGGCTTTTCTAGTCTCAGATTAGAATAGGAGTGTCAAAAAGCTACACATTCATTCTGCCTTCCAGAAAAAAAAGGTATTGTAGTTTGCAAGACTAATCCAGGCATTTTATGCAGTAAGTTTATGTACATACAATTTTCCACATTTTTCTCCCAGTGACTCTTACACACACACTTTCCATAGGTTAAACAACTTAATGGGTTGCATCTTCTTTTATTTTACAAAATGTGGAAAATAGACGATGAAGGATGATATGGTGCAGAAATTTTATTAGTTTTTGTTTAGAGGGTCACATGTGCACATGCATTCACCAATTGCAAGCACTGGTCACTCAATTTAAAAGGTACTACATTTATGTGACCTGATGAGGGATTAAAAAGACTAATAAAAGAATAAGGAGAGATTGAGATAGAAATAAATCTAATCAATAGCATTCAGAAAATGAAAAGCTGGTTCTTCCTAATATTTTACTCTGACAACTGCAGATTTGCATGTACTAATGCACACAGACATTTTAAATATGACTGAAAATAAAAAATAGTGAGGAAAACTGTAGTGTATAATATTGGAATTTACCTATTGATTTCTAAGGAAATCAATATTTTTCCTTAAATATTTAAGCTTTAGAAAAATATTAATTTTATAACAAAAATGCATTTAATTGCATGCTAGCTATTTTGGGAACCTAAGTTCTTCCTGTGTTGTTACTCAGACCTGCACAACAGAAATATCTCTGTTTTCCCCTGTGGGTTGTTGATATTGTGATACACACACTGCAAGGATGAACTGAGCGTGGCCATGGAACCTGTCACAACGGTGGTGGTGTGACTTCCACTCCCCTGTGTGTCTGCAAGATTGGTGTTCCCTGCTCAGTCTGGGACATGCTCTATCTCCAAGGATGAGCTGAGCATCAAAGCAAAGATAAGTCTGAAATTCAGGGAAGCCATCTCATGATCTTGTACTTACAGAGAGGTTTCTTTGCAAGGTTTCTCATTTCTTGGACTAATATTCTAATGAGAAAAGTGTAAATTTCTAGTCTCTCTTCATCTTATTTTGAAATAAGAGGCTATTGTTTGAACTCCATGGGAAGACTGAGACTAATGTACTTGCGGTTCAAACTATGAATTCAAGTCTCAGATTTGCAAATATTTAGAGACAGACTTATGATAGCTGAGAGGTTAGTATTTCTCTCCATTCTTATATTTTAACTCTCAGCAAGCATCAAATAATTTACTTGGTATCTCTCATCTCACCCTCATTAAATTCCAGCAGAAAGATTGCTGAACATTCATTTGATATTACATTTTTCAGTTATTAGTAATAAATGCTGACATTGGTGGCCCTATATTTAAATCCTGAATACAATGAAATTTTATGGAACAGCAAGGTCATTAATTTAGGAATTACTACAATAGTAAGCCATCAAGATATATTGCCTCTTTGTAAAATAATCTGACTGACCAGGTTGGTAAAACCAATACTAATTTACTCAGCTTATTTTGCCAAAGTATCTAGATATGGCCCACATTTTCTTTTGCCTTTTTTTTAAATCTGAGTTTCTAGTTACGTGGTAAACCTTTGTATCCTTCAAGAAATGGAACCTATGAGGTAAAAATTGGTTTGGCACGATGCAGCTGGGATATTTGGAAAATCCTTTATTCATTTCTGACAGCCTTAGGCTGAAGACAATTGAAGTAATATACTTAAGATGATTTAGAAAAGACCATTGGCCACAGACTCCCAAACTGGTACAGATTCTATAGTAACACACTATTAACATATTTTATGCAAATAATTTACATTATGTCAATGGCTAAAATCAATAAAGAACCTCAGAAGAATATTGCTCATTGAGATACAACTATTTTGGGGATACCAACCTGTATGACAAGAATAGATAGAAGAAAAATGAGCCAATAAAACTGAGTACCACTGTTTTCTGGTACAAGAGTAAGATGTTACTACTCATAGACTCTTTTACATGAAGAGAAAAAACAAAACAAAACAAAAAACCCCAAAACAAACTAAAACCAAAAATCCCACAGAACAAACCCTACCACAGTTAAAATAGATAGCCTGTCAGACTCAATATTGAAACTGCTAAAAGGAGGCAGAACTCTTTCCCCCAAGCATATCTTCCATTAACATTAGATGATGAGTGATAACTCTTCCTTTCAAAAGTTATTCTCTGATTGTATCACTAGTGAAGAGAGGGAAAGCAAAAAGCGAAATTTTGTGCTGAAGCCAGCCAGAGTTTATATGGGATTATAGCATTAAAATGAAAGATTAACAGGACTTTAGGGAAAAGTAGAGTGCATTTTATTACAATTAAAAGCTTAGTTTACACAGAAAAAAAAAAAATGAAGCCAGCACGTGGACCTTTTTTTGTTTGAAATATCATTCCAAGTGAGATGAAATTACTTATGCCTTCACGTACCAAAAAAACCCAAAAAAACCCCAACAAAATAAAACAAGAATTCCTTTAGTTTCAAATAGTACAAAGGGGAACAGCAAAACCACTTATAATTTTAAACAGCTTAATGGCTATGATTTATATAGTGCTGTTTACTTTGCTCCCAAAGGTTCAGGACATTTATCCATATTCTAAAACATCAGGTAAGTAATCTAACTAAAGTACTGTAATTCTTTTTTGCTCCATTTCATTCTCCTACTTTTCTGCTCTTTTTATGAATTTTTTTGGATATGATGCCTCATATCATTACATATGGTGGATGTTATCTTGAAGATAGCTGGGCCCATCCCTATCATACCTCTAAAAACTCACTAAAGCCTTTCTTTCTGTCTATGCCTTATTGACAACACATAATATTGTTAGTAACAGCAGCATTACACTGTTGATGTTTGAGAGAACAATATCATACAAGTAAAGACCAGTATGTCTTATTCGCTGCTTAGAGTAAGAAGGAGGAAAGAATGTTTAGTTCATATGTCTCAGAAAATGGGATGGGGAGAGGAAATCTTGCAAAGGAACTTTCTCCAATACACCTCATTTCAGTCTTAGCTAAAGTAGTCATATCTTAGTCCCTATCAGTTTGGAGATAATCAGCAAAATCCCCAAATTTTTACATCATTGTCTTGAATAATCTAGACTGGTTTTGTTTTGGTTAGTAGTCTTTGAAAACTCCATTGCCTTACATGTACACACATGCATCCCTGCAAAATTATACACTCTCATATACAAGTCTGTGAGAAACTTTTCTACTGAGACTCCCCAACAACTAAATATATCAAAGCTACCCCTTTGATGCATCAAAATCTTTTCATAAGACTAGTACAGCTTGACTGCAGTCTAGCAAACATGTTCAGACAGTAGGCTGACATATAATGTTGTTTCTTTAGTTTTATGGATTATAATAATGCCTTCTCATGTAAATTTTTCATATTCCTTAGGCTTCATATACAGCTGCTCACTGCATCCTTTTATCAGTTCTTTAAAGCTCCTTTGTATTTCCAGCTCTGTCTATACCAACTAATACCTCTGTCATGGATTTATACAGTATTGATTAGATTCCTTGACATATTACCTGTTTTTTCCTTCTTGTATCTATTGCAGATTAAGCTGTCATTTCTGTGGCTTTATATTTTCTACATTTTGACATGTAGCAAATTTACCTTGTCTTAACTTCATTGAGTTATTAAATTTCTTAAATCTTTTCCATCAGAAATGAAATTAAATTTCCTTCGCTATTTGAATGGTGTGACACAAAAGCAAGATATTCACAGATTTATGTCTTTTTTTCGCCATGTATATATTAAGATAATATACAGATTTCTACTTTAAATAAAGAGTTACATATATATATACACACACAATGTTCTCATGTCTCAATTCCATTACATTGTCAAGCCAGATTTAGAAATAAATAACAAAGAGTAACAATGGTAACAGACATGCACTAATTTCTTTACAATCACATGGAAAAGTTGCAGAGAAGAAAAATATAGTTTGATATAATTTGCAATGAAATATGACATAAATTCATTAATAGAATTTTTAATTTATTAAGAGAATCCACAGTAAATAGGAAAAGAAATAGAAAGTAGAGACCTAGCTTTAGAGCTACCACTCTGGATCCAATCCTGATGTAAACTAAAACTGAACAGGAGTTACTGAAGTTTCAAAATCATGTATATCATGCTTTATGTGAGAGGGGAAGTTTTACAGAGGGCACAAAAATCTAGCACGTATTATAAATGATCCATGAGAGATTAATGAATCCAAGAGGCTCTGAACCTCATGACTCTAAAAATAATACAGAGAACAGAAAAAGTCTCAAACATTGAAAAAACAGGTGTGCCTTCCAGGGCTGACAACTGCTCAAATGCCTCTCCACTACTGAGCCAATGTCACGTTGAGCAACAAATTCAGACTGCTCAGAGACTGCTTTATTTACACTGAAGTTACTGCGGAGCTGGCAGTAGCTACCAGTGCAGCTGTGCAGTCTGGCAAGGCAGCACTCCACTGTGCCCTTGCCTGTCTGGAAGTCAAGGCACATCAGCACTCTCTGAATGTGAAAGGTTCATCCGAAGCGAAGGATTCATAATGTAGCATAAGTAAGAAATGTCTGTGTCCAAACAATACATTAGCAAGAGCAGTGAAGGCTTATAAGCCAATAAACAAAGTAATAGAATAAATCAGATCCTTTATAGACAGCTGAACTTCTTACCCAAAAACCTACTGCATACACAGAAAAGCTAATTTCTTGACCAATAGTTCCTGACATAATTTTAAAACTAACAACGCAACAACATCCTCCCTCTGCCCACCAAAGCTACACAGAAAAGAAACCCCAAACAACCCAAACCTAGAAGCTCAAGGCAGTTCGACATATGTTGTGGCTTAATTCATATCACTGACTTTGGCTTTCAAATAAATTCTGATTCAGAATTCTTACTAAAACATAGTTCAATCCTTATTTTAGGACTTATTTTAGGTTTAACATTGGTCATGGAGATTAACAGTCATGACCATTATCTACAGAAATTGTTACCAATGCTAATAACACACTAAAATGGTTATTTACAAATGATGACAAGTTAGGATGCAAATTTGAGACCCAGAATGCCATATGGCAGAAACAATCCTTAGTCACTGGATTTAGCAGTTCAGAGGTTTTGGGTCTCACTGATGAACAGCAGACCTGTCAATACTGACACAACCAGAAATAGTATTATACATTGGTATTACACATCCTGAGCCTTGACTTATTTGGCTTTCTTAAATCATCTTCCCATTATTGCTCAGTATTTCACTCAAAGAGGATTCATCATGAACAGTGATTATTTTCCAAGAATTCCGTAAAGCCAGCAAGTCAGTTGATCTTTTCTCAAAAGAGTAAGATGGAGTGTCACTAAAACACCTACTCTGTTTCTGAAATACATAGAGCTGGCAGCATTGAGGGAGACTCAGCAAACTGAGATGCACCCTGAGTCTGAGAAAAAAGTTGGTCTTTTTGTTTTCTGACTTTATCACTTTTTGAGTTACCTCACTGTCTACAGTTTTCTAGCCTATTCTTTGTAATAAAAGAAATGTGTTTTGCTCTTTTATTTCATGCGTTTCCTACAGGTTTTTTTGTATGTACTTGAGAGGAAAGACAAAATGAAAAAAAAAACTAAACCCAAAAACAAACCAAACAAAACCCAAAACAACTATCAATATATTATTTCAGTTCTTAGCTAAATTTGAGGAAAACTCCAAGAACTTAAATGCACAGTATTTGATTGCAGATAACCAAATTCTAGGCTGTCGCATGGAAGCTGACAAATACCAGACCTTTAGTTGTACAGCTGTTCAAAAAAAGGAGAGGGAAAACCAAAGGACCATGAATTTAGTTAAAGGGAGACCATGGAAAAAACTTATTTTTATATTAATTAATGCTTTCTTTTTCGCAGAATGACTTGGGATAGGGGCTGTGGTAGGGGGAGATTGGGCATTATGTGGAGAAAGCACCTCATGGTACACTCCATCTGACTGGTCAGAGTTGTTGACTTCCAGTTTGAAACAGGTCTCCTTTCTGACCAGTAACTTGGGTGGCACTGCCCAGCACGTATGCACCCATTGGTTATACCCCCAGCAAGCACAGCCAGGGCCCATCAAGATTTTAAAGCGTAAGTGATAAAACTATACAGTGTACAGTGATAAAAAGTATACAGGGATAAAAAATGCCTATCAATTTTTATTCTACATAATTCTAATATTTCACAGTGTGTAAATATTTTTTATTAAGCCTGAAAAGCTTTGCCAATTCTCAACATCTGTAAGAATCTCAAAATTTTGACCTTAAAACTGCACATTCTTTAACAGTGTCACTTTATGGGACCTTTACAAAAAGATAATGTCCTAAGGGACAAAATACATGCTGTTGTTTCACTCTTTGTGCTTTCCTTTTTTTATTAACATCTATGTTAGACATTTTTTTTCCCTGAGTAATTTGTAGAATATAACACGCTACTTTGTCTCTCTGTGGGTACATTCATATTACTGTAGTGCCTTCAAAGACATCTAACCACAACAGTGTAGAAAATTATGCTTGATATTTGAGAACAGTTTTCATTCATATTAATTTATCCCTTCAATTCTCTTGTGAAAACAATCACAATGAAGACAAACCACTGAGTGATTTAGTTGAAACCGCAGGTGCACCAAATCTTTTTACTCTGCCTGCAGAGAGATCTTTGAATATCCAAATATCTATTTCAGTAGTAGTAATTGGTTTATAATAGCAGTCTTGGACAAAATATGCACAAAGTTTTGAAAACAAGAAAAAAATCTGCTATTTATTTTATGATGTTTTTTAAAAAGACATCACTGTGTTATAAGTTTATATGGTTTGGTATATAAGACATTCATTCAGTTTTGCTATAACATTAAAATAGCCTCTATGGATAATTCTAGAAGGCAATATTCTGTGACTTTTCTTTTTGTCCTGCATCATCCATTTTGTAAAGGCTTCAGCTCTTGCAACATTTAAAAGGATACTTAGGATTTGGCTTTACTTGAATCTACTACAGAGAAGACATGCATAATCTATCCCTATCTTGTTTCTGCAATGATATTGAAATTCATAACAACTTCAAATTATTGTTCCAGTTTGTTTGCACTCTGAAAATACCCTTAGAAAGCAAAGGAGGAAAAAATAAACTCTCTAAAGTTAAGAAACAATTAAAGAACTTTTATTTCATACTGTGGCTCTTCTCTACCTTTGAATGTATGAAATATTTCTTGACTTGTAATGCATCAGATATAAGTTCATCCAGAATTTGTTTCTAATTCACATGAAAAAAGGTTATGTTATTTCGTCTTTTCTGCCACCCCAGCTCCTTGCCCCCTGCCTTCCCAAGCTTGAAACCTTCAAACAAATAAGTAGAATGCAGTCCTTTGACAAAGAATTGATCAAGTAATATCACCACCAACGAGAGCTGGAAGAAGCTGAAATTGCTTCAGTCTATATAAAAAATTGATTTCACATGGTTTTCTTATATGTATTTTAAAATTATTTTGAAGACCAAAGAAAACTGGCAACAATTCTTACAGAGCCTTCCCATGTATTACTAAAAATGTTGTAGTAACTTCAAATACTAAGTAACAACAACTTAATTGACTGTTTTGTAAGTTTTATACTATAATTATACTATAATACCAAAGTTGGCACAGTAGTGCACACTCTTGTCAATAACAATGCTGATAAAGTGAAAAGTTCATGAAATCTCTGGCTATGAAAGAAAATCTGTATGTTGAAAAAAAAAATCATGACACATTGTTTCATCTCCTCAATATTTTGTTCTCTAGTACATCCCCCATTTTGGGAAAAAGAAAGAAGAGTTTTATAATCTTATTTTACTAGAACTGAATTGCCTATATTAGAAGGCACTAAAGTGTTACCTAGCCCAGGTGTTTATTTTTTGTTCTACACGTATGCTTGAAGTCTGTGGCTGATTTACAAAACTGTTACTTAGAAAATGTCTTCAGCACCTTCAGGTGCAGACTGAGTGGGTTCTGGTAGATACTAATTTGTAACCAAACTAATATTTTTTAATTAAATTACATGTGAATGTGGCACTCAAGATTCATATCCTATTTCTACTACTTGTTCATGATACAATTACTTAATGTTAATGAGAAATTCTTTAAGAATTTAGGTTTTATGGACAAACAATTTGTATCTATTTGAGGAAATAGTCAGACCTAATTGTGCAATTTGGTACATTTTCAGGAAATCCCTGCACAGTAACCAGTTCATAAATTCCACAGCCTAATGCCTCTTTTAACAATTTCGAGGACTAGTTGTAGTGCTTACTCAAGGTAAAGAATAACGTCTATTCCATCCTCTGTCTTAGAGTTTGCATAATAGGTCTTGTTCAGAGAAAGAATAATTTACAATTTAATGAAAGCATTTTTCAAGTTTAAAGTTCTTCCTTTTTCTCAGCAAATATTTGCCTTTAGATTTTAACAGGTGCAACAGCATTTCCTAGTGATGTTTGGAAAACTCCTATGACACCATATCTTAATGGAATCCCACCTCTGTTTAAAGCATAATTCTACCTGAACTTATTTTAGAGTGTCATTAAACACTGATAATAAAAACAAGTCTGAGTGACAGGACCTTATGTATATCTTCCCACTTGCACTTGCAATTAAGTTTAATCATGCTGTTTAGCTGTATTCTTAGGAAATGTCTGTCTATTAGCTCTTGGTACCCACCTTTAATGCTGTGGAGTGTCATATCACACTGGCAAGAGACAAGACTGTTCCAGATAAAAATAAATGTTCCATCTTAAGTGTTCTTTCACTGGCAACTGTAATGCCTCATAATGTTTCACTTTCAAGTGACATATATTGTAAGTACGAGCAAATTTTTATTGTTAACTGAGTAACTAAGCAATTTCCGGCTCAGTTCAAAGTTGAGAAAAATACTTTATGGTGTTATGATAGCATACTGATGACCCATATCACACATCATAGTGTTTAATCCTATATCTATTTCCTGTGGTTTTTGTTTTCCTTGAGAGGTATACAAGTGAGGGAAATCTGATGAAAAGTAGTTTTTTGCTACAAGAAAACTTCATTAATACCAACTCTGGTTTCAGAACTTCTTTTTTAACTAATCACATCTTGATGTAAATTGTAGTACACGTTTACATTATGACTGATAGTCCTTAAGAAAAGGACTATCAGAAAAGAAAACTCCTTAAGAAAAAAGGAAAATTTTAAAACTTTCTTTTCTATTCTTATTTTAGTCCAAATGGACATGAAGTGCTTGAAAAAAATTGAATTAAACGTATTTACTAACAAAAAAATTTTCATGTCAAAGACAGTGATGATGAGATTGTAAAAAATTAGTTTGAGTGGTAAATTAAGAATATATTTTTTCTAATTACTGCTTGTATTTAGAGCAATGTTTTTGAAGTCCAAGAATCTCTGGAAAAGTTCACTCTTTTATATGTTCATGTTTATGTTTATATGTTCATCTGTTTATGTTTTTCTCACTATTGTAGGACATAGCAACAGTGTGAGAATAGTATATTGAAGATTAATTTTTACACTCTTCTTAAAATTCAAACCTAATAATGAGAAAGTACATACTTCCTTTAAGACTTGATAGCAACCTTGTATTTTCTTTGCACTAAAGCGTATAAAAACACCAAGCTAAAATACAACTCTATTTTTATATTACGTTTAGCTGTAACATTCTTCAGGCAAATTTTATTAAAATTTCATAGGATACTCTATCTCTCATGAAAGAAAGAATTTATATTTTATGTATTTTTTTTCCAGTAGATACAGAAAAAAATATAATAATCACTTTTAATAGTCACAAAATTAATATAGATTTTTTTTGACAATGCTTACTCAGAGATTGTTGTAGAGGTTGAATCTGCAGTCCAACAATAGAAGACAATGAAAATTTAGGTTGAAAAGTAAAGTAACTCAGCTTGATGAAGGTGTAATGCAAAGATGTCATAACAATTTTTAAGTATGAAGCTTAATAACAGAGGATATAAGCCTCTGGAATTACTTATTCTTGTATCTTATAAAGTGTTGTACTTCTCTTGATTGCATCAGATTTACTGTATACATTGGATTAATATTCTCAGCAAGTACTATGTTACATAAAATCAATTTCAATTCCTATATTCATAAAATTTTCAATACACAAGCAAATTGTTTCAATTCTTTCACACTTTCATTTTTATGTTCATTGTACTTATTTCAAGTAATTATAGCTCAGCTATAGAAGCATGTAGAAGACAAAACTTTGCAAATAATTTTAGATTAGAAATCACATCTATTTTTCAGTAGCATTTCCAGTGCTAGCTTAAGAAACACACACATACACATAAATTAAAACAGAGGAAACAAGATGTAGCTTTGATTGAATAACTCATTCTTCTGTAACTACTCAATGCTGCTTTTGAGATTTTATTTTTTTGAGGCCTTCCTGTAAAAAGAGAGGGCCATTGAATGAATATAAAAATATATTTATGTTCTTAAATGTTCATGGACTCTGAACATTATTTATAATAATATATATGGGAAACATTTAAAATTAATGTTTCATTATTTGAAACTGAGTTTTGCAAAGAAATAAGATGTGATAAGAAGGGGCATTAATGAAAAATGGCTCAAATAATACAGAAAATAAATAAAAATAGGTACTCTGTTTGTCTCCATTACTTTTAAACAGAACTAAGACAAGAAAAGCAAAAGGCTAATGATCACATTCAGTTTAAATTTTATTCTGAACTTAGTCACAGAGACAGAAAACAAATAAATCTTTAATAAACAAATGCTCAAAGTGATCTTGAAAAATGCCATGTGAACCTGCCATTGAAAAGGCAATGAGTGAATTTTCAAGTGCAAATCTTTATTGTAGATCAAACCCAGTTTTACTTCATTGTGCCATAAACATGACTGTCAATCCTAAAATGTTACAATTTCTTTTCTCTGCCCTTACTTAAAAATTTAACTCTGACCATCATTTAAAAATGTGTAGTGCAATATTTCATAGTAGATATATCTTCACTGTACAGTAGATAAGAACCAAGCACATAACACTTGAGTCCTGAGGCTTGCTGTACCATCTGACAGTGCCAGCTGAAATGAGAACACGACTGTTGTTGCCAGCACAGTGGCAGGTTCTGTTTTGTTAGTTTACTTTCTGATTCCATTTGGATTGCTATGCAATTGCTTCGAAATGGCACCAATTTATATCACACCAAGAGAAAATATGTTCAATATTCAGTTCAAGACATTCTATCCATTAAGCACTTTTTTTTTTATTATTATTGGTTCTGCTTTTACATTTTTTTGACTCCTTGATTACTAAAAGATTGCACCTTCTTTGGATTGTCACACTATTTTTTTCAATCATTTCTGCAAGCTCCTCCTTGTTCACTTATGATTCATTGTATAAAAAGTCCCATCTGTCAAGGTCTGTTTTAATCTTTCCTGTTTCTATCTTTGGCACAGCTAGCCCTTCTCAGCTCAGATCTTGCACACTCTGGTTTTTACAGCTGTTCCAATTATCAGTAAAGGAATATACTGTTTTAAGCTGCATGTCTGGACTAGTTTGAAACCTTGCATTTTGATGGGAAAATATTCCAAATGGTTTCACACAGATTCTGTCAAATTTATCTTTTAAAATAGTTACAAATCCAGCACTTAACAAGATGACTCAGGCTTCTTGGGGTTTCAGCAATTTAATACTTTGGCTTTTAATGCCCAACATCAGGTGCTCATGCAGTCTTGCAACCTCTATTGCTTGATGTATCAGAGCTTTTAGATAGGAATTTTCTCTCTTGCTTTTTCTTGAAAATCATTCAAGCCTTATTTTTTCCGTTCTGCCTTCAATTGACTGCATCTGTAAACAATTTCTTTGTAAGCTATTTATATTTATGCATCTAAAAACTTGCTGTGTATATTTAACTATAAAAAGAATGCAGCTTTTGGTTTTCTTTTATTGAACGAAATGTTCTGTTTGAACATAACACAAGTTCTAGGTTCAAGTACAGGTATTTAGTTAAATACAGTCATAAGCAGAACAGCCCTACGTGAAATTCCAGGAGCAGAACATTGCCAGTCAGGGAGCGCTTGCAAAAGCAATTGGATCAAGAGAATAATCCATTTCTTATCTTTGGATAAGAGCATAAGACGACCAAGAAGCCTTTTCTTCAGAAATCATTCTTGTGTCTTGATCTGAGTGAAATTTCAACTAATCAGCTACTTGTTTGTTTGCAGCATATCATGTGAGTTAATGTACAAAATACATGGTTATTTAGTTTAGCTATTCATGGCTCAACATTACAAAACGGGACATAACAGAGAAGCAAGAGAACAAGCATTAGCCATTTTGACAAAACCTGGACTTGAGGAATTAGTAGGCTGTTATGTCACAATAAAGTTTGTAAATTTTGATTATTAAGGAGAAAAAAAATCCCTAAAAGCCTTGAATACCACCCAGAAGACAGTTAATATGAGTCCTATCAATTTTATTTGATTTTAAATGTTATATTTTTGGCTGAACTGGTTTGAAGACAAACAGGAAACTCACAGCTTCTTGTACGTGGAAAGGCTTGAATAAGAAATAGTCTACCTGGGACTACAAACATTCATGGTGGAACTACCTTTTCTGGTTTCTGTGTTTTATACCATATTATGTATGTGCAAACATCTGGTGAAGAGCTAGCTAACTTCAGGAAAAACTTTGAAGATTGATAATTCAAACGGAATAGCTAGAATGGAATCATCAAATCTGTAAAGATGCATGAATTAGGATGAAAATGAACTGAGACTTTTTTTACTTAAGCATTTTCGCATACATAAGTTTTAGAGATGAAAGTCTTCAGTGTTCTTTGATGAACAGAGGGATGGCCTGTTCTACCTCAAAGCAGGCTGGACTCTAAGCAGAATCTTCCAATGTTTTAAAATAGTCTTCTCTATCCTGACTATAACCTTCTTAATGAAGATAAATGTAACTTCTCATGTAGTTTCTCTACTACCAGATTCTCTTTTACTTCAGCACTATAGACTTTTTTTTTTTTTTTTGCACCCTTAACCTATTTTCAGGCCTGGCAGAAAATTTGCTAATTCCTTATAATCTTCCAGTTTCTTTTCAGTGTTTCTAGTGGAGAATGAGAATGTTCATTCAGACACATAAATAAGGTGATTATTGAAAATCCACTCACATTCTATGTTATAGGTGAAAGAAAAAGGATATGTACTTCTCCTTCTCCTCCTCCTCAACACTCACACCTAAGGACAACAACAATTAGGGCAGAAACCATAATTTTTCAATTAAATAATATTTGTGGATCATATCATTCCCATATCCTTCAACAGAATGCTGAGGTCCTGAAAAAAATCACATTAGTTCTGCTGGTGGCCTTTTAATAGCCTGAGCTTTTTAATGAGCTATTGAATTCTCTCTCTCAAAACCATCTTGTTCAACAGGCATCTACAGGCACAGATTAGTTCCCTGTTGATCTGCGTACTCTGACCTTCTAAATGCAGGCATATCTTTATTGTATCTGCTAATGATTTGGACTTCCCTTGAATATTTTTACAAAAGAAGCCTTTAATCTTACCATACATCTTCTTGGATTTCTTTTTTAATCTGCTGTATATTTATACTTTTGCATTCATAATTAATTCCCCACCCTATTTATATGATTTTACCAGAAGGTCCAATTCAAAATATAAGAAATTAATAGAACTTATCCTAAGGGGATTTTTCTTTCCTTTGTTTCTCTATAGCTGTATTTCTTACTTTTTCCTCATGGTTTCCTTTCTTGTTAAGATGTAATTTTACCTATCTTTGATGAATGTTGTAAAACAAAGGTCTTGTCATAGTAATGCCATATGCATATTCATATATACATATATATATAACCCCAAAAAGGTTGGTCTATATTCTTCTGAGTAACTACAAAAACAGATTTGAAAGCGTGCTGGACTTGATAGAAAACAATAAGTTTTCAGATCAATTTTTTCATTCTTTACGCTTCTCTAAATACGGTCTTTTAAGATAAGTCTTTTCAATGTACAAAATGGTTTTCCTTTCTTTCCATTAGTATTAGGATTTTGGATTTTTTAAATCACATGCTCTTTGAAGTTCCTCTCAAATTATCTTTTTGGTTAAGGTTATTGAGGTTAGATTGTTGCAATAATAACTAAAAATTTACTGGGGCCATTCATTGGCACTGCAGCCTTTTGTCAGACTGGCCCACAGCCATGCCACTAAACTCTCAGACCCCTGACAAGTGTGGCTTCAGTAAACTGCCTATTGAGAGTAGCTCCTGGCCTTTTTCCTGAACTGTGCACAAGGGTTATTGGGGAGAGCAGTTTTAATGGAATAAAAAGTGTACCAGGGGCTGCAATTTAAATATATTTTGCCAGTGCCAAGTTCTATGGCACTGTTTAATTTATTACTTATGACATGAAGTTATTGGTTAAAAAGTGGCAGAAGCATTCAACAGCTACAAACAACTTAGGGAAGATGCTTTCTTTTTGTTTGCTTGCTTGATTCTTATAGAATTTAATGTTTGTTATAGAATTATTGTAACATTGTCTTCATAGGCCAAATCAGCACCTCTGCTGAAAATTCTTCCAGTAGTATTGATGCATACTAATCCAATTGATACAGTTTTTCAGTAGCTGTGTTTTATTAATTCTGCAAGCTCTTTTGTTCTCTGGAAAGTCTCATACCAGCAGTAGCTAATAGTAGCTTTCAGCTAATAGTCACTAGTAGTTTTCAGCAGAGATTTATTGGCAGAGGCAGTACACAGCTCTTAGAAAAATAATGCAAAGAAGAAAAGGAGGAAAATGGAGGTTTGCCAGAGGAGAACCACTTGATTCAAGATAACAAAAATAAAAGGAATGAGTAAAGGCAAGGTTGCTCATTCCTTGTCCTACTTTGTTGGCTATAGGCATTTTGTATAAAAATGATGTGTTTAGAAATGCAAGTAAATAATGTTTATTCATCAGTCTATGAAAAATAAGTAATTTGATAGAACAAAACTAAAATATTCAAGTAATACCTTTTCTTCTGCCACTCACTAAGGCTGATAATCACCTGGTTTTAGCTGTCATTAAATGTTAGTAATCTAGATGAAGCTGGTTGTCTGGTGTTCCTCAACAGTGCATGGAAAAAGAAGGAAATGGGGAGAACAAGATCAGAGCATAAGGAATCTTTTGTCTTTTAAATATTCTTATAAAAAGTCCAATGTTTTCTTCATTTCTGTAAAGGAAACTTCAAAATTAAGTTTAGATTATCCCTCTGTGATTACGTATTATGTACAACATAGGTACTAATGATGCATTTAAATCTCATTAACCTTAATGGAATTTAAGTAAGAGAATTATCAAGTGGTTGCCTAATGATTAGCCCTGAAAATATGTGTGTGTGTATATATCTATACATATATATATATATACTGGCTTTGGCTCTGTCCAGATTCCAGATATCCTGAGATATTCATAGCCTGTACAAGGGACAGGCTGAGATTTCATTTTTTCAAAATTATTTTTGAATGACAATTTAAAAAATTACTTAGAAACCAATAGAAATCAATGTTACTGAAAACAAAACTTTCCAATTTGGTCATACTTGGATTTTGTAAGTGAAGCATTATTTCATAGTGAGAAAGTAATCATATATGTTTATCTTGACCTTAACAAGATTGTAGTTTAGTGAATATGTGAAGAATTTTTCTTATGACAAAGGTAGCTTTGAATTAATATAATGCAATGATACACTTTTTATCCCAATTTGAAGTTTTTGTTTAAGTTATCATTTACTTATGAATTGATTTCTTTTTAGGCTTGTCAGAGTAGCCTTAGGGACTTTAGGTTTGGAACAAATACTATCCAAGGACTGCTTATTTTAACTGATTTGAAATGTAACGCAGGAGCATGACCCTAAATCACGTATGTTATAATTGATTTTGTTTTCACTTGTACTGCTGTTTCATTATGACATTACACCAAGCTCTCTTCCCAGTGGCAATAAAACTACTAAATCATCTGTTGTGACCTTCAATTCCATTAAAAAATCTTCCACTCACCTCAATCTCTAAATACAGAAATTTTCATGACCCTGCAAGAAAATAAGACACTAAATGCAAGAATATTGTACTCTTTTATAATTTCATATCCTTTTCTGCTTTCAAGGAGATAACAGACTTAGAAGAATATTCCTCAGTAATTTCTTTTTATTTTTTGGGTTTTTTTTAAGAGTTGTGGCTAATTAGCTCTTTAAGATAGGATATTCTGTTTCTCTGTATGTGTTCAGTAACAATTTCACAAAGCTTCTGTGTGAGGCTGATTAATCAAATATACCTATATTAAAGGTTACCTATATTAAAACTATATTAAATAAGACTGGGCTTAGTGATATCTATTGACTCATTTTTGTCAACGTAACTATGTTAGATTTGACAAATAATGACTAAATTGAATGCCAGCTAGAGAAAGCTGGTTGAGTATAACTACCATTAATAGTCTTATATAACAATTCAATTATGAAGTAAATGCATCTTTTTCGTAGGCCTTCTACAACTCCCCAGATAAAGAATTTTACAGGTTGGAGAAAAAAGAATCCATAAAAGTGCTAAAAGAAACCCCTCTATGTATTTCTAGAGACACAAACTGTCTCACACATCAAAACCTTACTGTAAAAAGGAGCATAATCCTGTCTTGATGGGAGTTGATAGCAGAACACATACTGATTACAAGACAAATAATTCACTCTAGCAGTCTATATCAACTGCTATGTTTTGATATATGTGCTTTTTTTTGGCACAATTTATGTTAGATCACATTCTTTTCAGTTCCAGGAAAAGAAACTAACCCACTTTTTAAAACCAAACCAAACCAAACCAAACCAAACCAAAACAAAACACACAAAAAACCCCTAAAAAGCAAACAAACAAACAAAAAACCCACAAAAAAATCCCAACCAAACCTAACCAGCTAACAAAACAAAAACCTCAACAAACAACCCTCTAGGTTTTACTATATGGTCTACCATGATTGCATGTGACATCTTGTCTCACTACATTTTTCCTGGTGAAGTAATTATCATTTCAGAGCTTCAAAAGAATCAGTTGAATTGGTTTTCAATATATCCTAAGACATTAGAAGCATTCTAGAGGTGGAAGACAGCTAATGTGGCACTGTTTAAAAATGCTTACATATGCATCTTATGCTATTGGCTCACCAGAATATCAATCTTGGACAAAATAAGGAACACCTTACAACTGAAAAGATGAACAAATAAGTAAAGAACAGCAATGAAAATTATTTCAGTGAGTATAGTTTATGGAAGAAAAGCAAACAGCATCCTTCAGAATTATTTTGGTAACATTTTTGATAAAAACTATGTTAGTTGTTTTTTTGTAATAGTAATAGTTTTGATGTGATTCACTTTCATTATCACAAGGTACTTGATCTGGTACGTATCACACATATCTCAGCAAAACACAGAATGGAATTTAAGATGAAACTGCTTATGGGGATTAAAAATGACTAAATGACTTGCATATTAATGTAAATGTCAAACTTAAATGAAGACGTGTCACTTTAGAAGATCTTGATTCTTTTTTCTTAACCATTCATTAACTATTCTTAACAATGAAATGAAAGAAAATAATCCACACATTTTATTTGGAGATGACTCAGGTGTTCAGCAATAGGGAAAAATTATGTAGTGCTCTGAGTGCTTTAGTTAGCCTTTTGCAGTGGAACAAGGTTTCTCTGAATACAATTGCAAGAAAAATAAATGAATTACAAGTTATATTTTCTGTATAGCAACCTTATCTCTGAAAACAGTGGCTTACAGAAGACTTGTGGTCATTAGGAAAATAAACAAAACACAAGCAGCTAGTAACATTATTATCCACTTTGTTGCTCCAATAGGAATAAAAATGTAAGTTCACAAATTCAGTACTTTCATATATGACCAACATGGGACCATTCATTTTGGTTCTAAAATCTCCAATTCTAAATAACACTCAAAATTTAAAGATGCAAATAAACAGTCATAGGTATTCTTGACAAGGTTTTTTTCCCCCTGAAATTGAAACCCAGAGATTCTGATCTAATTGCTTATTAATAAAAGTTTGCAGGTGGTTCAATGACAGTTTTCAAGCACTTAAAGGATGTTAGTTGGAAAACATTATTTTATCAGGCATAGAAAGTTTAATTAGATTTGTTGGCAGCAAGCTGAAGCTAAATAAAATCAGGCTTTAAATAAGGTAACAGTGGTACAAGAACTATCTTGAAAGTTGTAAAGTAAATAAATGCACTGTACAAGTTTTTTTTTTAGTTTATGACTGCAATATCAATTATTATAGCTCAGTTGATAGCTTCTGAGTTACCAGAAAACTTCATATTTGGACAAGAAAACATATTTATCTCTTCTTTAGCTTTCACATAATTTGATTTCCTATGAATAATTTTCCTCTAGTTAGCTCTTTGTTAGCTTTCTTGTATAACTGGACTCTGAAAACAAGACTATGTACACTTCGCTGTCTCAGCTTTCCCAAGTTTCTTAGCATAGCTAATGATGGACACCTGTTCACCCAGAAAAACTCTGAAGTGCAACTGAAACTGCCCTCTCCAAGACATTAATATATATTGTTAATCTGTATTGCTTTAATTTGATGGACATAAATGACCAGTTTCAGAGTCTATTCATCATTTAGCACCCCTTGCCTTCAGTTTTTTCCCAATAGCAAGTCCTGAATTGAGATTTTTCTCAGCTCATGCAGAAGCAGAATGCCACATTGGATACAATGTAGGACAGGGCATACTGCAGAGAGGACGAAATGGTGGCTACCAGTGTGAGCTAAAGAACCTCAGACAGATTGTCAGGATAGTGTACTTATGCACTTAGCACAAGAAAAATGGAAGTGATGAACGAACAGGAAACACACTGGAAAATTGGAGGAGAAAAGTCAATTCTCTTCACAGCTCTAGGACAGGTTGAGGAACCAGATTCAAGGGTGTAGCAAAACAAGCTTGCTTTTCATCTAGAATTTTGCATGTATTGGGTTTGTATGACCAGGTTTTTAGTATGGGGGGGCTACAAGGGTGGCTTCAGTGAGCAGCCACCAGAGACTTCCTCCATGTCCAGCACAGCCAAAGCCAGCTGGCTCCAAGACAGACGTGCCAGCTGGGCGTTGATCTTTGTCACAGGACACTGGGACCCCCTTGGTCTGTCATCCGTGTTGAAGACTGAGGCAAAGAAAGCATAACACACCTCTGTCTTGTCCATGTCCCTGTTTGTGGGGTGACCATCCTCATCCTGCAATGACACGGTGTTATTTTTATACTGCCTTTTGCCATTAATACATTGGAAAAAAACTCTTTTTACTGTCCCCAGCGTTTCTGTCCAGCTTGATCTCCAGTTCAGTTTTGGCCACATGAATTTTCTCCTTACCGTGGCAAACAAAATCTCTGTATTCTTTACACATAACCTGACCTTGCTTCCACTTGCACATTTGTCTGAGACCTTGCTTCCACAGAACAAGAATTTTCATTTTCTGTCTTATTTCCAAAAGAAGAATCTTGTTCAGTCAAGCCAGCCTTCTGCCTCCTCTGCTTGATTTGCAGCATTTAGGAATTGCCTGCTCCTGTGCCCTTAGGAGGTGATGTTTAAAAAGTGACCAGCACTAATGGATGCCAGCACCTACAAAAACATTTTACCCACAGGATTTTGCTTACTGGTTCTCTGAACAGCCTGAAGTCTCCTCTCCTCCTGTCCAGAGTTGACATTTTACACTGAAGTTAAAAAAAATAAATATCAAACTCTTTTGTTCTCTATACTAGTTCTCTTTTGTTCTCCGTACTGTAATGCAGAGGGCTATGGAGAGAATCCTTGTTTTCACAGTACAGAAATACATACATTTCACAGAGCTTCACAGACAACTTCCTCTTCTTCAGGAGGAAGCTATTTGCTACCATGTTGAAGAGTAATGCTAAAATGTTACATCATGCCGTAGCAACTGAAAGCTTTAAGTACACAAAGTAATGTAATTCACTGTAAGATTAAACTGGTGTTTAACTTGTCAATAAGCAATTTGCAGGAAAATATCAATGCCACCCAGGTAGCATGTAATTGTAACTATCAACTTTTTACAGTAACATTGAAAATGCATCAAATTTGTTGTTGTTATTCATGTTTTATTTTTGTGTGGCTGAGTTGATAGCAAGTAAGACAAGAACATCTTGATATAAACATACAGCTTATGTAAATCCACCTAACAAAATCTTCTTTATCATAGCTAAATTTTATTTTTTTGTCTCTTGATTACATTATTCAATATATTTTCAAACAGTGAAATACATCAGTAACACATGGAGGAAATTCCGTTGAAGAAAACAAATAATTTTCAATTAATTCAGTTTCAACACGAAACATCAGTTTGATAGAACAAGAAATACAGTGATATTCTATGAGATATTGTATGATATTGTATCGTATTTAATGAGTGCTTCATCCAGGTGACTGGTGCCCCCAGATTAAATTTTAAAATTGAAACCTGTCAGGAGCTGGTTGGATTGCTATGTTTATTCTACATTTTATTCTTGGGACATAATTATATGTAGTGCATTTATCTCCTTTATCAACAATGTCCAGACCAATTATTTGCAGCTATGTTGCTAGCTTTAATTTCTAAAAGCTGCTGAAATTACGTCTGTGAATTTTTCTCTTCACACACAGGTACAACCATCAAAGTTCTTTGACAGCTCCAAACTGTTTGGTGTGACATAACCATACATGGTTAACTCCAAATATTTGTATGGATTTTTGGAGCAGTTATGATACCATTTATTGCATATTTGTGTCTGACAGCAAAATTTTAATTATTTTCATCAGAGTTCCGTTTATTTGAAGAGAAGCAGACCTGTAGCCATCTGTTATCCTATCGTCTTCCTCTATTCTTTTTCTTTTCACCTTTTTTCAGATGAGAAGACCAGAAAAACACAACATCTGTATTTTTCTCACAGCAAAAACTGTTCTACCTTCCAGTAGCTCCTTAGTGTTACAACAATATGACTCTGTCAGAAAATTTGTGTTTACATTTGGGTTGCCGATACACCCAGGTAAATTTTGAAACCAATTTATTTTTTACTGAAAATAAGAAAATACTAGCTTGGTTCTGCAACATATAGTTCATGTTTCTTTTCATTATACAAGTTTTGCATATAATTTTTATTATAATGATTATCAATAAGTAGAATTGAAAAATGACGTTTATTTTTCACTTGCGCATTTGTCTGAGACCAGTTGTTTGCCAGGCTGAGGAGTAATAGAACAGTATATATCCTTCAGTTTTGAACATGTGGCAATTGTACTATGAGATGCTGGAACTAATATATGTTGTAAGGGGCTTTGGTTTCCTTGTTTATTCATTTTGTGTTGCTTTTCTTCTTCCAGAGTATTATTTTGTAGGTGCTTCTAGTTTTGTAGATTTTCAAATGTTCAGCTAATGCAAAAGACTCCACTCTGGTGCACAAGTGGTCAGAGAGGTGGAACACCTCTCCTGTGAAGAAAGTCTGAGAGCTGAGGTTGCTCAGCCTTGAGATGAGAAGCTCTGGGGAGACTTTCTTGTAGCCTTTCAGTACTGAAAGGGGGCTTGTAAGAAAAATGGGCACAAGAATTTTAGCATGGACTGTTATGATAAGGTGAGGGATAATGTTTTTTTTTAACTAAAAGTGAGTAAATTTAGACTAGATATAAAGAAGAAATATTCTATTCTATTCTATTCTATTCTATTCTATTCTATTCTATTCTATTCTATTCTATTACCAAGATTTTATTATACTAATTCTATACTATATAAGGAATCTTTGATACATGTAACATAGGATTACCTTTGATTTCTTTGTATCTTCTATAAAAGGGAGTTTGAAAAACTTTCCTACCTTACTATGAAGAGATCTGGTACTTTATACTGACAGTATTAGCCATAATTACTGGAGATACCACTTAATTCCTAGGAAGCATAGCATAAAGCACTTGCATACTGTTGCATTTATATTTAATTAGCCATGGAGGACATAAAGCCTTCTACCTTGACTAGTGATTGTATGCTACTTGGCTATTTTATTATCTCCATAGTGCAAAGAACTTCAGCTTGGGTATCCTCAAGATTTGGAAGATTCAGAATTCAAGATTTCTTACCCTGACAAAATGAAAGATTTTTCTTTCCCAATTTTTTCAAACAAATACTTATATAGAAATGGGAATTGGGTACACCAATCAAAACTCCAACCTGGCCATCATTGTCTGAAGCAATGTGGAATCATATTTTTGGCAAAAAAAAAAAAGTATGGTGATTGGACAAAAAATATGAACTCATTTTGCTCAGTTACTGAAGCAGAAAAGTGTTTAACAGTCCATTTCAAAAACAGATGAAAACAGGACTTTTTTTGCTGTGAAGGAAGGAGAAGAATTGAGATTTTAGGCTCTCCAGGGTGAAGAATATAATATGAAAGAATTAACTGACCCCTGAGGAAATTAAACTAAAATGATATGCCATATTTTATTGATTATCTGGTGGAAGTGTGTTCCTCTACACTGGAACTAATTAAATGTCCAAAATGTCAGGATGAATGAGAGCACGTAATTCTTGATAATTGTTAATAAAATTGACCTGACGCTTAAAATTGATCCTGCATGTCCCTCACTTACCTGCACATTCAGATCAATTCTTGAGACATTAGCTTTTTAAGTCCCTACTCACAATTAATGGTATATATGAACTTTCTTTCACTGAATTAGAAAGCAGGGTAAAAAAGAAAAAAAAGGCAGTTTTGGTTTTCCTAGAAATACATAAATGTCTCCAGGTACAGCACTGACAGCACGTGATATGTGCCAAAATGTTGTATAACTAAATCCTTCACTGACTTCATACATACAGAAAGTTTAATAATTAAAGAATACTAATATTTTTTCTATGTCTCTGTGAAGGGATATAGGGGAAAGTGAAGCATATATAAATTTTTGCAAATTGCTGTTTTGTCTTTCTAAGAAAAAATATAATTTTACTTAAATGAAACTTTCTTCTTGACACAAGTCAGAATCTTCCTTTTAAGTCTATAGTATTTTACCCACATTTATACTATTCAGTGAATCAAACAGAAAGCAAGTCTATAATTTTGTGACTTTATATCCCTTCCAAGATGTACCTGTGAAAGGTCACACCTTCCTCAATGTCTTTCAAAAATGTGATGTGAGAAAGAATAAATCCACTGAAGACCATGAGGAGAGGGAGACCACGCTAAGAATAATCTAGATCTTATAAATTGAGGCAGTAATTTAAGATATGGGAATTAATTATCTTCTGAAGACTTGGATAAGACAGCAACTACATCAATAAATTCAGTAAAAATTTGTTTTCCCAAAGAAAGTTGGAATTATTTTTCCTACTACTTTTTCTTTCTGTTTTCTGTGAATCTTGCCTGGAAAATGTAATTTTGTGTAGGTATATCTATTTTTGTTCTCTAAAGATATTTTAACTTTTCCAATGTTTTGAACAAGGTTATTTTTAAAATTTGACTGACATCTATTTGGTCTATCTAAAACCGTGTTTTCTTATATTTATAAAGTCAAAACCAAAAAAAAATCTTATTCAAGTTTATTTAGAAGGAGGCATAATGGAATAACACCAGTGGGGATGTTATATTTAAATAAGGATACTTCTATTCTAAATTAAAGTTTGCATTTGACTGACCAGATACTTGTTAAAATAAGATAATACCACGAATATGAATTGCAAGTGAACAACTCCGAATATCAGAGAGAGCTACCTATGTATTTCACTGATTTCCTAATTTAGCAGTAGTTTTAGTCAGCTGCAATCTTAAAATTCCTGGAATCTCATTGCATGGTTAAAGTCAAGAAGTAGTTATAAATGTGTACAAGAACTGAAAATAATGTGCTGCACACAGGGATAGCTGGCACTAATTAACGTTAGATTCCTAAGTTTCTGGTGTTAAATATATTTGACTGATATATTTTCAGTAATGGTCAGCAGTGAGAATCTAATATCCTAAAATCACTTTGCATTAAAAGGCAGCAAAGGCAAGGAATGCAATTGCAGCTGCTACAGCAATAAAGACTGCTATAAAGATATTATTTCAGATTATTGCTAGCATGGCACTTTTTCATGGATAATCAAGGATATAAATTTGACCAAATTATTTACATATCATTATCAACATTTTTTGTCATAATGACACATTATACAAACACAATAAATTGGCCAAATATGCGAGAAGTTACTCACAGGAACTAGGGAGTTTTTAATAAAAATTAATGTTTCATTAAAACTGCTTTCAAAAATTTTTAATATACTGAAATTATTGTAAGCTTGTAAATGTTGTAATGATCACACTAAACAGACATACTTAACATAGGCACTATATGTTCAGAAGAACATACACAAAAAACTCTACATTAAATACTTATAGATGCATGAAAAACAATTTATTTAGATAAGCAGCAAACCTTTTAAAGGACAATATTTGTGGGGTTTTGATGATGAAAAAGTCCTTTCCTCATAAAATGGGTAAAAAAAGGAGAGCATAAAAGCCTTACAGTAGGGGAAAAGGTAGGAGTTGCTCAGTTAGGATTTGGACAAAGGAAATATCTTTTTTCTAATGTCACAGCATTTATCCAAAAATCAAGATGTTAGATCTAGAAATATAGTAATAAAAATATGAATACAATTCTTTTTACATCTGTTAACATAAGTGGCAAATTTCTTGTTTCTGGCTTGATATGGATGACTTTTAAATATATACACCTAAGTATATTTATATGCACTTGTATACATACACATTTATATAAGGAAAGCGAGAGAGTGACTGAGTAGATGCTGTTGACTTAGCCTGACTATACAACCATCATGCCTTATTTTGTGTACAAAAATTAAAAAGATCAAACACAAAACAAAAAAATAAAGAAAAAAGGATAGATCTATTTTCAAAATATGTTCAAAACATTACTGCTTGAGAATTAGGATAACAGATCATACAAGCTTTCAAAGGCACTGCAAGTCAGAGTTATCTGCAGTACCTTGTAGAAAGCAGCCTTGCAGACAAGTATTTTGAGGTACTGGCAAGTGAAAAACTGGGCACTGAGCAGGCGATGTGCACTTGCAGCCCAGAAAGCCAGCTCCATCCTGGGCTGTGTCAAAAGCAGCCTGACCAGGAGGGTGAGGGGGCTGATGCTGTCCCTCTGCTTTACCTTTGTGAGACCCCACCTGGAGTGCTGTGTCCAGTTTTGCAATTTCCAGTACAAGAAAGGCACGAACTTGTTAGAGGATGTCATGCAAATGCTCAGAGGAGAAAAACATTGTCCTTTGAAGAGCTTTTGAGAGAGTTGAACAGAAGAGCTCATTGGGCAGGGACCTACAGAGATCACCCTGTCCAAATAGCTGACCAAGTTAGGGTGACCAAAAGTTAAAGCATATTATTAATGGAATTGTCCAAATGTCTCTTAAACACTGAATAACTTGGGCCATCGACCACCCTTCTAGGAAGCCTGTTCCAGGCTTTGACCAGACTTGCAGTAAATAAATGGTTCCTGATGTCCAGTTCAAAACTCCCCTGATGAATCTTTGGTCTATTCTCATGTGTCCTGTCGCTCGATCTCAATAGCTCTCTCCCCAAATCCCCAGGAAGCTGTAGAGAGCAAAGAAGTCCCTCCAACCTCATTTTCTCCAAACTAATTAGCCCAAAGTTAGCTGCTCCTCATGGAACATTCCTTCCAGCCCTTCCACTAGCTTTCTTGCCCTTCTCTGGATGCACCCTCACATCCTTCTCAACATTGTGGAGCCCAGAACTGCACGCAATCAGGCCACAGCAACACTGAATCCAGTGGGATAATAATAATAATTTTTCATCAGCTGTGTTTGGTGCACTCGAGGATAGGGTTTGCCCTCTTGGCTACCCAGGCTCCCTGCTGGCTCCTGCTGAGCCTGATGTTGACCAGCACCCCCAGATCTTTTTCTGCAGCCTCTCAGTACCTAAGGCTGATTAGAAAAATAGAGTGACACTTCTGTTTACCAAGGTCTGTAGAGACAGGAGGAGGGGAAGCAATTTTGAACCGAGAGTAGATTTATACTGGATATAAGGATGAAATTTTCCTGTTCCTTGAAGTGTTCAAAATCAGATTGGACAGTGTTGCAGTAATAAAGGTCTTCACCCATAGCAAGGGACTAGACCAGGTTTTGGTATTGGCAGGGGCTACATGGGGTGGCTTCTGTCAGAAGCTAACAGAGGCTTCTTCCATGACCAGGACAGACAATTCCAGCCAGCCCTAAGACAAATGTGCCACTGGTCAAGACAGGGCCAATCAGAAATTGTGGTAACACTTCTGTGATAACATATTTAATTCAGAAGAGAAAAAAAAAAGTTATTGTGTAGATGCAATTGCAGCCAGAGCAGAGGGGAGTGAGAACATGTGAGAAGAATAATTCTGCAGGCACCAAGGTCAGTGGAGAAGAAGGGGCAGGAGGTGTCTAGGTGCTGGAGCTGAGATTCCTCTGCAGCCTGTGGTGAAGCCCATGGTGAGGCACCTGAGCCCCTGCAGACCATGGATGTCCATAAGGATGCAGAGATCCACCTGCAGCCTGTGGAGGAGACCCATGTAGGAGCAGGTGGATGCCTGAGAGGTGTCTGTGACCCCACGTGAGCTCTATGCTGGAGCAGAGTCCTGGCAGGGACCTGTACACCCACGGAGAGAGGAGCCCATGCTGGAGCATGCTTTCCTCGCAGGACTTGTGACCCTATTGGGGACCCACTTTGGAGCAAGCTTTTCTTGAAGGACGGCACCCCATGGTAGAGTCACCCATGCTGGAGCAGTTCATGGAGAACTGCTGCCCATGAGATTGGCTCACATTGCAGAAGTTCATGGAGAACTGTCTCCCATGGGAAGGACCCCGCACTGGAGCAGGGGAAAGACTCTTCTCACTGAGCAGTAGCAGAAACAACCTGTGATAAACTGCCCATAACCCCCATTCCCTGTTTCCCTGCCCTGCTGGCAAGGGAGGATGTAGAGATGAGAAGGAGGGAGGGGCAGGGGGAAGATGTTTTTAAGGTCTGTTTTTACTTCTTATTATTCTACTTTATATTTTAAGTAAGAAATTCAATTAATATCTCTAATTTGAGTCTGTTTTGCTTGTGACAGTATTTGATGAGTGATGTCTCCCTGTCCTTGTCTCAACTCCTGAACTCATGAACTCTGTGTTGCATTTTCTCTCTCCTGTCCAGCAGCAAAGGGGTATGAGAGAGAGACTTTGGTGGGTGTCTGGCATACAGACAGGAACAACTCTGTATGAGGTCCAATCCAAACCATTCTGTGATTGATTCTGTGATTCTATATCTTTTCTCTTTGGCACTAAGATTTACAATCAGAAGAGCTCATCTTAGGACCTAAATTCTTTCTGAATTCCATGGTCATTGTTGTTAATGATAAAGCCTCCAAGTATGTAAGTTGGAACTATTTCCAGGTATAACATTATCTTTGTACTCATTAAAGTAAAAGTTACACTGCTTTGTGACATTCTGATTATCAAGAAATACAAATTATAATGGTAACAGTGGTAGTAATTGGAAAAAAAATAGAAAACAGAAAAATAAAAGAAGATAAAAGAATGGTGACTACAATTCCCCATATAGCTATGTGACTTTTTCTGGTTATGGAGCTAATTATATGGAGAAATTAGCTACAGTGTTGAACTAGAAAGTAGTTCAATTTTTAGTGTTGTTTTACATGGTTTTCTAAAGGGTTTTAAAATAGAACATCTCTGCATCTCTGCAGTGATTATTTTAACTATTACTAATATTTATACTCAGTACTAGTTTGAATGTATATTTCAATTATGTGCATTAGGTATTTTTACATTACAAAGAAAGCAGTAGTGCTCAAGTCTGTTGGAAGTTACTGTTGGAAAATAAAGCAAAAGTGCAAAAGGAGATGGGAAGGGATGCAGGCAGAACAGCTGACCCCAGGTGACCAGAGGGATTTCCCACACCATATGGCATCTTGCTCAACAAATAGAGCTAGGGCGTGAAGGGGGAAGGGGAAGGGGGCCTTTTCAGTGATGGCGTTTGTCTCCCCAAGTGACCCCTGTGTGTGATGGAGCCCAGTTTTCTTGGAGATGGCTGAACACCTGCCTGCTTATGGGAAGCTGTGAAAGAATTCCCTGTTTTGCTTTGCTAGTGTGTGCTTTGGCAGCTTTCATTTCTTAATCTGTCTTTAACTCAATCCAGGAGTTTTCTCACTTTTACCCCTCTGATCCTCTCTCCCGTCCCAGTGGCAGGCAGTGAGCAAATGGCTATGTGGGACTTAGTTGCCAGCATGGATAAACCACAGCAGGACATCAGGTGAATCAGATTTTATAAAGGATTTCTTGCCATTCTCTTCCAAGGAAACATGTGAGGTTTTAGAGAACATGAGGGATAATGGAATTATCAGTGACTGAATTGGGAAGGATATGGTAATTCCTATTATTCAATGTTATTTATTTATCATGCTACTACTCTAAGCAATAATTCAAACGTGAAGTAAGAAGCATGACTAAACTAGTGGCTCTAGACTGGGAAGTGTATTATCATTAAATATATGGAAAGTTTCTTGTCATAAATTTGCATTTATAACTATTTAATAACAATGGCAGCATTCAAAATCATCAGGTTTTATTAAAAGATGGATGGTTAACTTCCTTGAGGTACAACAAAATGTGGAAGTTTGAACATCTGAGCCGTGATATAAAAATTTAAAACTTACGATATGTATGTTGTACCTTAATAGAATTGTATTATTGTGATAGCAGTCCAGTATGAAAGGTGATAATCAGACAGAAGAAACAGAGAGTGTTTTCCAAGAAAACGGTTTGAAAGTTGATGAAAGACAAAAGCCTTCTCTGTAACATTTGATATTTTAAGTTGAAGCAATACATCTGTTACAGCGTTTTTCTATCTAGTTTAAAAAATATTTGTACTATTTAGAAATATACTATTTAGATTTTCCTTTGAACTAAAGGACTTTTCTGAAACAGAAATTTATTAAAATTCTTTTCATGTATTACTACATTGCACTACGAGGCAGTTATAAATTAGTTATTATAATGAAATATGAAAACATTAATATGAACAAAGCTCTCACTTTTTTGAAATGTAGATTGACAGCATTTTGAAATATTCAATCCAAGATGCTTTAAGTAGGGAAAGAAAAAGGATTAAACTTACATCACATAACCAGAATAAATTTGAAACCATAAATATCAACCAGTTTGAAGTCTAATTCTTGGAAGCATGTTTAAAGACCAGTCATCCACTTTTCATTTGTTTTATAACGGGAAAGGCTAGGATAATACTCTGGAAACACTGTCAGTTTGGGAAAATAGGCAAAAAACCCTCTATGTATATACATATTTTTAGATAGAAAACAGTAGAACAGTAAAAAAGGACAAATCTAATATGAAAACACAATGAAACTGGTAAGAACTTTGAAGGTAAAAATGAAAAGCTACCTACAGAAATGAGAGATGAGTCAGAAATTTCATGGGCTGGATAGCAAAAAAAATTTAGTCATCTTCATTTTAGAATGCCTGAAGGGCTGTCTTAGAGCAGTATACTGAGTACTAGAAAATATCAGCATATAGGAAAACATTTTTGTTTTATTTTTCTCTTATTAAGCTTTTTTAATACTTAAATGAAATTAAAAAATAGTTGTTAGTTTTTATGTAATGCATAGGAGCTAAAATAGACAGAGACTCTATGATTTCCAGCCATATGATAAATACAAAAAAAAATGGGAAAAGCGAAGAGCACTTCTGTCTCTAGCATACTCACACTGAACTGACAGTGAACCACCCAGAAAGAAATGTCAGACAGGCTGAGATGGATGATAGCCCAAGAGAGAAGATGTCAGGTAAGAGAGGATATGAAAGAGAGCTTCAGTACAGAGAAAGTCAGGGCAAAGATTTAGTCAGCGGATCTGAAGATAAAAGGAAGAATGGATGTAAAAATGGCAGAGAAGAAAATGGACAAGCAGTGTATTTTTTTGTTTGTTTGTTTTTGTTAAAAGCCCATATTTAGAAACTGAGAGCATGTTTACCACAGGAAAAAAAAAATTGAGGTAAGTCTTCAAAAGAAATGGGAGGAGTAACATGTTTAAATGAGTCCTAGGAGTTGGAAAGAACAAAGAATTTGCAATTTTCATTATCATTATGTTACTGTATTTGTATTCAAGAAAATCACAGAAACATGCTTCCATGAGGAAAGAATCTCTAAGAGAGATATCTCATCTCTCCTTCCTGCAAGAAAACTGTTTTGGATTTACTTTTATATAGTTAATATTACGTATCTCTACTAATATTGCCTACCAAGCAAGATTAACATTGTTGGTAGTAACAAGTTTTGTGATTTCTTTTTTTTTCAGGAAAAAGCAAGACTGTAAAATAAGTAAGAAGAGAAGATGGAAGAAGAATCAGGGGCTAACAGCTCTTCTTGTTCTAAAATGGAGATTGATTTAAATGTGTATGGGGCTATATGATAAAGGTGTTTGAAATTAGTAAGAATATTTGATCCCAGAGGGGTTTTGTAACTACTATTTCCTATGTTCCATATTTAAGATAGCCTATTTTGACCAAGTAGAAGTTGAAGAAGAAAATAAAACAAAACAAATACCAAAATACCCCTTTCCCTACCTCAGTAGAATGGAATGAATGGAAAATTAGCTTCTCATTACATCATCCTGTAAGAACTATCTTTAAATTCTGGCAGCACTTATTTAGCAGCAATCCTTCCTCAGTGCCCAGTCACAGGGATAAGCAAAAAAAATGTAATTGCAGTTGTGTTGGTTTCAGCTGCGGTAGAGTTAATTTTTTTCACAGTGGTTGGTATGAGGCTATGTTTTGGATTTGTGCTGGACACAGGGTTGATAACTCTGAGATGTTTTTGTTATTCCCAAGCAGGGCTAATACGGAGCCAAGGCCTTTTCTGCTTCTTGTACAACTACACTGGGACGGAAGGTGTTGGTGCATGGGAAACTGGGAGGAGACACAGCCAGGACAGGTGACCCCAACAGACCAAAGGAGTATTCCAGACCATGTGACATCATGCTCCGTATATAAAGTGGGGAGAAGGAGGAGCCTGTCTGTGGGGAGCAGGTAAATGAATTCTTGTTTTTCTTTGCTTTTGTGCCTGGGTTTTGCTTTCCCTATTAAACTGTCTTTATCTCAGCACATGGTTTTTCTAACTTTTGCCCTTCCAGTTCTCTCCCTGATCCTGCTGGTGGGGGATTCAGCAAGCAGCTCAGTGGTGTTTACCAGCTGGGGTGAAGCCATGACACAGGTTAAAGCTGCAAATGAAAATATGTGGTGTCTAGAAAGCAAATTAATGATGGGCTGAATGACTATTTTTCTGCTAATAATCTCAAAGGCGATAATTGCCTGACCCATCACCTTTACAGAGAACTCTAGCATGAAGGTGTTGAATAATTAAATCTACTTTCCTTGAATCTTTCTGGCTTATGAACAAAATGTATGATTTTGTTACTGCTTTATAAAGCAAAAAACCAGACATATGTTTTAATCTCTAAGTAATGTTTATTCAATCACTACTCACCTGTTTAAAACTTCTTAATGACAATACTTGGGCCTGATTCAGACTTCACAGATCATGAAAGATGAAATTCTATACACACGGAATCCAATGCAGCAATTTGTGCACTGTCAAATATCTGCAATTTATAAAAATAGATTAAATCCAATGATTCCCTGCAAAACTGACACTCACTAAAAGTATCACCTCAAAATGGGGTCTTTTTGTTCACTAAAGACATATGGTTTTCATGTCAAGATCACAGTAGAAACTTCCAGAAGGAATAGATAATATATATATTCATCCATATATATATATATATATATATATGCTATTTTCCACAGTTGGTTCATCACCTATTTTTAAGCCAATTTTAATTCACCTGGCACTCAAAATGTACCTGCACTTACCTAGTAATATCTCATTATTTCTCTTTGTTTGGGTGATAGCTCTGGGCTGGAATTTAATTCCCAAATTTCAGAAATTAATTCTGTGAGCAGAATAAAAGTTTCTTAGAGTATATTAAAACCAAAACCTGTTATGTTTCAAATATATCCCCAGTCACTGCTGCTATACATGTGAACTGTCAAGAACAGACAAAAAAAACCCATTTCAATATCTTGATTGATAAATTAGCATATGATGAATATGATACCCCTCCGAGGTACTACAGCAATTTTGTTATAAAAATGATGAATTCAAGAAAGCATCAATAATCTTTTTGCTAATATCAGAGATTACAAATAAAAATTTTTTTATCTGCAAATTCTACAGTAGCTTTTTTACTATTTTAAACAACTTCTAGCTCCCAAGAAATAATAAGATGGTGTCTTTATGACCACAGATTTGTCTGTATATGAGTAGCTCATTCATTATTGATAAAGATTGATTTTATCTAATTACCTTCTCTGTACTTGGTAAGAATCCTGCACAACTCACCTTTATTTTTGCTGTAGATGAGAAACTGAAACTACTTTTCGCTGCTATGGTAACATTATTTTATAATAACGTTCTATTTCGGCTTTTATACTAAATTTGCTCACAATGTAGGAGGAAGAAGAAAGGAAGAAAAGTGACATGAGAACAGGAAAGTGAGGATAAGTTAAAAAAACCTAACAAAATATTCAAAATTAAGCATGGGTTCTTTCAAGTTTTCACTCAAGGGGGGAGAGGGGAAGAACACTATGTAAAATTCAATATTAATGTTTTATTTGGCAATATTTACGGTAAAAATAAAAAGAGTCTTATTAGATAGATATTTCATTCAGGTTTCTAGCCATCAAAATGAAACATGAGAATCAGAAATAAAGCTAGTCAATAATGTAAAATAATGAGAGGAAAAATAAACAAAACAACCATATTTGAAAGGTTCCAGTGAAAATAAGAAAAATATTCAGAGATCCTGTTTTGATTTTCTAGATACTATACTGTTTTAGTTACAAATTGTAACAAAATAGGGTCATAGAGTCATAACAGTCAATAAAAATGGTAATTCCTAGGTCTTTTTCATTTGATTTTAGAGTCATTTAATGCAATCTATATCATGTACTTTACTTCACAAAAATGTTTGAGCTCAAATATATGCCTTAAATGTATGTTTCAATTAGAGTTTCTCTTGATAACTAGTATGACATGGTGAAAGGAACAATGGTTCTGAGGTGTTCATACTAGAATATGAAGAGAGAAATATTCCACAGCTTGTTTTTTCTTTGTTTTTCTTTTTGTTTTGTTTTGTTTTGTTTTGTACTTCTTTGGTGAAAAAAATTACTTGTGTAGTAGAAATAAAATTGATTTATCTTTACCAGTAAAGCAACATTAACTTCCCCAGTCTGGGATCAGATTTTGTAAAATCTACGAGTTTCAAGAGCCTTCTATAATAAACCACTTGGTCCTGCTTAAAGAGTAAATATGCCAGATCGGGCTCAACTTTTAATAGAGAATCTTGCCAACCAAACCACAAATAGATGGTGGCTGTTGTTTTCTTTAGTGAAGACAGTCCTCTTCCTGAAAAAAGGGACTAGGACAGCCCTAGGATGCAATGTGGAAAGAAAAAGTGGTGTTACTGTTAACATTATGACACAACAGATTTTTTTTTTTTTATTTAAAGAAAATAAATCAATATCTTTTTCTGCAATCATTTCTTTTATTACTTTAATTAACCATTTGATAATTCTAAGCAAAGGAACAATAAATGGAACATTTCTAAATATGGTCCCTCAATGATATCTGTTGAGAAAATGCTTTCTTTCATTGTGCAGAAAACTTACTGGTTGTAAAGTTGAGCCAACACTGATTTTTTTAGGGTAATGGCCAAATCACAGAAAATAGTTCTGGTCAAACCAAATGTACTTTCCATACAAATGAAACCTTTACAAGGCATATTTATACATGCTATCTTGAGGCCATATATCACTGATGGAATGACGTGACATTTCTGATTCGTTTTCGTAATGGAAGTGATGAAATTTTTCCAGTTTTTCATTTTTCCTGTTTTTAAATTAATTATGTCTACAGCAAGAAAAATTCTAATTCAACTTCAAAAGTTTCATTTGGGTGTCACACTGTTTCTATATTTCTGGAACATTTCCTTCAGCAAAACTGTATTGAGGTGTTTATTATTTTTATTTTAACTGGACCTATTTTAGTCAAATTCACTCTATATTTAAAAATATCTTCCATCCCTCCAAATATGCATTTTTTTTCATATATAAGTATCTAAAAGAACAATCACACAAATAAGAAAACACTTGGATCTAAGTAGAAACACACAGTGCTACCAGAACCTCCTTGTCACCTCCAGATGAATCCAAGGTTGATCTGTTTTTTTAGATTCTCAGAACAGTGTCACCAGGGAATTGCATGCAATATTTGGAGCATACACTACTTCAGGGCATGAATGTTCTAAAAATAAAAGCTGACACTATTGTAGTGTGCTTAAATATGATTGACAAGAGCAGCAAAGTCATAAAGAATAAGACAAAATTGTTATGACACTAGGCAAGCTGCTTAAACAATGACTGAGAAACAGTTGCATTTGTATTCTGGGATTTTTTTTCCTTATGCATCCCAAAAATGGTCACTGTAAAATTGTAGATACAATTTTTCATTTGTTTCCCTGGAAAAAGCAGTCATTCCACAAGACATTTAAGAAATCCATATTTCTTCAAAAAGAGGCACATATATAAAATTTTATGTTTCACTGAAAAGTGCTTTGCCATTCTGTAACATTCATTAAGACAGAGTTTCAGGGTTTGATTCATCTCCTTGTATTTTAGTGAGCGCTTCATGGTTCCTAAGAAAAGGAGTGAGCTATACAAGAGAGGGTTAAAAAAGACAAAATAAAGTCTCAACACTTAGTTGAGTTGTTTAGAATCAACTTGTATTGTTATTTTCAATGACAAATACCTTCCTCGAGGAGAAAATTTGGTGGGGTTTTGGGATGTTTTGGGAATTTTTTTCCAGACTTTTTTTTCTGTTTTATTTATTCACACTCTGTTATGCTCCTGAGTAGCTCCTGTGTGGTTTTTACTTCACCTTGATGTATTAACATACATTAAAATGTGCAAAAATTAGATCAAACTAAGACAATAGAGATTTTCTTTTTACCATTGACCTGGTTTTAGCTGGGATAGTTAATTTCTTCTCAGTACATGGTACAGTGCTGTGTTTTGGATTCAGAATGAGAAAAATGTTGGTAACACACCGATGTTTTGGTTTTTGTTGCGTCATGTTTATCCTAGGTCAGGGACTGGGGTTTTTTTTGTGTGGGTGAGAAATAGAATATATTTGGTTTGTGTGGCCAGGTTTTGGTAGTGGGAGTGGTTCTACAGGAATGGCTTCTGTGAGAAGCTGCCAGAAGCTTTCCCTTAGTCTGACAGAGCCAATGCCAGCTGGTCCCATGACAGATCCTTCACTGTCCAAGGCCAAGCCAATCAGAGATGGCAGAGGTACCTCTGCAATAAAATATTGTTGTAATTTAAGAAACGTATTTCTCAGTTTTGTGTTCCTACTGAAACTCTCCAAACTATGTGCCACTGTATCATTCTGCCTCCTGTTCACCCTTCTGCTGCAGTGGGCTGAAGAGAAGGATTGGAGGCACAAAAGATAAAAATACTGGTTGAGATAAAAACAATTTACTGAAAAGAGCAAGGAAATAAGACAATGAACAGAAACAATGCTAATGACAGAGTGTACAAGAAAAAAGGTGGATGGATCCACAAGCTACTGCTAATCCCCCATGGAAAACCTGTGACAATGCCTGATTGCTCCCTCTGCCACACTACACAACCGAGAAGGGAGCTGTTTTCCTGTCTCTGGAAAATGATGTGAGGTTGTACAGAAAAAACTCCAAGTCCTGGTCATGCCCCCTTCTGGCTACGACAAAATGTAATCCTGTCTTGGCTGGAACCAGGACACATATTTAAGGAGAAAAGCAAAAGATACAGCCAGAAGTAATTGTTCTCAGAGAAGAGAGGTGAGTATAAGTGAGAGGAACAGCTCTACAGACACCAAGGTCAGTGGAGAGGGAGGGCAAAGGAGGTGCTCCAACTGAGATTACCCTGCAGCCCATGGAGGTCCTCAGGGATGCAGAGATCCACCTGCAGCCATGAAGAAGACCCACACCAGAGGACATGGATGCCTGAAAGAGGGCTGTGACCCCATGGGTAGTCTGCACTGGAGCAGGCTTCAGGTGGGGACTTGCGGACCCACAGAGAGAGAAGCCTGTGCTGGAGCAGGTTTCTTGGTAGGACTTGTGATCCCCTGCGGGATCCACCCTGGAGCAGGATGTTTTGGAAGGACTGCACTCTGTGGAAGTGTGACCCATATTGCAGCAGTTTGTGGGCTGTGGCCTGTGGAAAGAATTCACATTGCAGAAGTTCATGGAGAACTGTCTCCCACGGAAGGGACCCCACGTTTGAGCAGAGGAAATACTCTTCTTCCTGGGCAGTGGCAGAAACAACCTGTGATGAAGTGATAACCCCCATTCTCTGTCTCCCTACACTGCTGGAGGAGGTAGAGCCCAAGAAAAAGGGAGGGGTGGGGGAAAGGTGTTTTAAAGCTGCTCTGATTCCAATTGGTAATAAGTTCAATTAAAGTCTGGTTTGCCCTTGATAGTAACTGGTTTGTGATTTCTCCCTATCCTTATCTCAACTCATGAACCTTTCACTGCATTTTCTCTCCCTTATCCAGTTGTGGAAGGGAGAGATGAAGCAGCTCGGTGGTTACCTGGCATCCAGACAGGGTCAGCCCACCATAACAGCATTTGTAGGACAGTGGCAGTTGTGACTGTGGATTTAATAGAAAAAATAGCAACCTATATGTAGCAATTTACATTTGGTTATCGCAGAAAGTGTTCATATTTACATATAAAAATAGGCACAGGTAAATGTTCAGTAGAAAAAGTTTGGAAAAGATGAATGGAGAAGTAATTGAACTCCAGTTTCTTACTTTAATTTAGTAAAACTAAAACTTTCCATTAACGTATCTCCTTCTTCATTTTCTCACATATTGCTAGTCCCAGAGCTATAGACAGCTGAGATGTCCATTTAAAACTTTCTCTTCATAATTTGATACTACCAGAGCAAGCAGCACCTGCTGATTCCCAGGGTACACCAATAAGTGCAGTCTGCAGGCTGAAACAGCTGGCACCACTATTTAACATGATCAGGATTTACATTTAAAATGTAATCGGTATTATAATATGTTTCAGTAAGTACTTTTCATCATGTGACCATCTGTTTCTGCAGTTGCAATTTTGTGCTTCCCTTGATAGCTGTCCTCAAAAACCCAAAAAGCATCAAACCCAAACCAACTGAAGGTCATGCTGGGTATTCTACAGTAAACCTCTTTACTGAACACTAAGGATGACAATTGCCTAACATGGTTTAGTCCTGATAGGCAGCTCAGCACCACACAGCCACTTGCTCACTTGCCCAGTGGGATAGGGAAGAGAACCCAAGGTATAAAATTGGAAAAAAACTCAAGGGCGGAGGTAAAGCCAGTTTAACAAATTAACAAAAGTTGCGCATGCAAGCAAAACAAAACAAGGAATTTATTCACCTCTTCTGGCAAGCAAGGAAAGCCAGGCTCCATCACGTGTAACCATTACTTGGAAGGAAAATGCCATCACTCCAAATATCCTCCCTTCTTCCATCTTCCCCCAGCTTCAGTTTGTGTCACCTGTCACAGCTGTGATCCCTCTGACATCCCTGCTCACTCCCAGCATGTGCAGTGGTGGGGCAGCATGAGAAGCAGGAAAGGCCTTGGTGCCTTATAAGCACTAAATAATTAAATAATGAAGACATTCCTGTGCTATCAACACTGTTCTCTTGACAAATCTAAAACATTACATCATACGAGCTAAAAGAAGAAAATTTACTAAGGGTACCATTAATATTTCACAAACAGGCCCAAATAATATTAAGTAACTAAGTTGAAAACTCATATCTGAAACTTAACCATTCATAGCATCAGAAAATTACAAAAAAAACAAAACCCAGAACATTGGCCACAAAATGTTGACAGACAAAAGTGGTGTAGTATCATTTATAAATTATTTCCTGACTACAACATGGATTTCCTGCATGGATAATTTGGATATGTTCTTGGGAAGTTGTAAACATGAATATGAGCTCTCTTAGAGAGAAGATGATTTCTGTTACTGGAAAGAACTACAATCAGTTACGTATTGATCAACAAGGGTAAAATTTGCTAAGTGGCAGTACCAGCACTTCAAAAGAAAAAGTGTTTTGCTTTTTTCAAAGACAAATCATATGCATCAACTCTAAAAGTAGTATTGCAGAGTAAGAGAAGTTCTGGCTCCAACATTCTAAGGTTTGAAGGGGAGATCACAATTAACTCTAACCGTGTCTTAGAAATGCTGACAAAATTCTGAAACTGAACAGAAATAAATTGAAAACCCAATATATGGGTCAGTGTGCTAAGACCCCATTAATTGAAATATAACAAAACCATCATATTTTTAGCAATGTTCTTGAATCTTTGAGGGAAAAAATCTAAAATAATTCAATATATTTAATATAGAGCAGAAAAGTACTTTCCTGTACTGCTTCTGTTGCTTGTGGATGACACTAAGCTGGGAGCATGTGTCGATCTGTTGGAAGGTAGGAGGGCTCTGCAGAGAGACCTGGAACAGTTGGATGGATGGGCAAAGTCCAATAAGATGACATTTAATAAGTCCAAGTGCCGAGTCCTGCACTTTGGCCACAATAACCCCCTGCAGTGCTATAGGCTGGGGACAGTGTGGCTGGACAGTGCCCAGGCCAAAAGGGACCTGGGGGTACTGGTTGACAGCCAGCTGAACATGAGCCAGCAGTGTGCCCTGGTGGCCAAGAAGGCCAATGGCATCCTGGCCTGTATCAGGAACAGTGTGGCCAGCAGGAGCAGGGAGGTCATTCTTCCCCTGTGCCACACCTTGAGTGCTGTGCCCAGTTCTGGCCCCTCAGTTTGGGAAGGACACTGAGACACTTGAGTGCATCCAGAGGAGGGCAACGAGGCTGGGGAGGGGCTTGGAACAAAAGTCCTGTGAGAGATGACTGAGGCAGCTGGGGTTGTTTAGCCTGGAGAAAAGGAGACTCAGGGGTGACCTTATCACTCTCTACAACTTCCTGAAAGGAGGTTGTAGTCAGGTGGGGTTGGTCTCTTTCTCCAGGCAGCGACTGACAGAACCAGAGGACACAGTCTCAAGCTGCACCAAGGGAAATACAGGTTGGATATCAGGAAAAGGTTTTTTACGGAAAGAGTGATCAAGTGTCACGTCACTCTGTCCATGCCTGCAAGGACAGGAAGCAATTGTGAGGGGTTGGCACAGAAGAAAAGTGGGTGAGGGATCTTAGGTGGAAAATCCAAGAGTCCTTTATTCTTCTGCCATAGTAACAGGAGAACTCTTGATATAGCCAGACACTAAGACCTCTAATAAAGGGAAATCCCAATTTATATACACTGACATAGAACATTCTAGAAACATTCTAACCAATCATAATGGGCAACTTAACCCATATTAACATAGTAACTCCCACCATCCTATTTGAACAAACTTTAACTCTCCCTAACTGTAAACAGTCTTCCCGAACTCAGCGTGTTGCTTTCCATGGCCGTAGGTTGGTCCCAGCTATGGCTGGCTCGCTTGCCAGGCCAGGCCACTGGACCTCCACAATCAAGTGTTGGAATAGTCTGCCCAGGGAGGTGGTGGAGTCACTATCCCTGGATGTGTTTATAAAAAGATTGGGTGTGGCACTCAGTGCCATGCTTTAGTTGAGGTGGTAGGGCATGGGTTGGGCTGGATGATCTTGAAGGTCTCTTCCAACCTAGCGATTCTGTGACATCACTCCACACAAGAATTTGAAATTATTGTATTAATCCTGACAAAGAAACAAATAGCTCTTCTGCTCTTCTGCAAGCAGGAAAAGGGAAAAGTTCTATCAGAGAATTGCACTCCTGTTCAGAGTGAGATAGTCTGAGAATGGCTAACCAGTGACAAAGTCTTGCCAGCTGCAGATAATTTGTGTTTTGAGGCAATTTTGGTGATGCTGCAGACTGACACAGACATTCCATAGCACTAATTTTGTGATAGCTCTAGTCTGATCCCATGGACTGAATGTCCTTTAGCAACTGGAGCACTAAATGGTACTTTTTGGTGCATCTTTTAATTTTATTTCAGCCATGACGAGTAGAGGCAGTCAAAGAATTTTCTTTGAAAGTGCAATTCTGACATCAAAAAGAAAAAAAATAACAAATCTATATATATGAAAATACCTTAAGTGCTCCTCTTGTAAAGCCAGAAATTTATTACTTTTGCTGTATTTGAATTTTTAGTTGTCTGTAGCAGTATTCGGAAGTTTGTGAGTCTGATTAAAGTTGAGCTATAAAAAAAAATTTGAAAAAAATTATATAACCAAAGTTTAGAAAAAGAAAATATCGTTTTACTGAATTGCTCTTTAAAACCCTATAAGAAGAAAATTGTTTCATTTTTTGATTATCCAGGTTTTGAGAATTTACCTTTATAGGAAAACTTGGCTGAATCAAAGACTGACAGCTCAAAACATGACAGAGCAGTATAATCATCATAGTGCCTATTTTTTATGGTATATTCTTCACACCACATTTTCAAAGCTTCCTGTGGCAACTACATTTGTTATTTGCAGACAGCTTGCCAGCTTCAATTATAATCCACATGCAATTACAAGTTAGTTGTTGAACAAACAGGAGAATCTCAGTGAATGTATAATCAAGTGTTTGGTTATTAAAAGTTGTTTGTTAGGGCTAGTAAGGGATTATTTTCTTTATTTCATTACTGCGGTGATAACATTTCTATTTACCTACAATGAAATGTCTTTCATTGCCTTCTGTAATAGCTCTTCTGCCATTTTGCGGTTCTGCTGCAAATTCCTTAAAATGAAAAAGAAAATTTAAACATTTAGATTACTTTAACAAAGACCAAGAAAAAAAGAATGTGCAAATATATAAATAATCAGGTCCCCAGGCAACAAGACTCATGCATTGTTTGTCGTACGGTGCGTACCCTCATGCGGTATTTTATTTGGAATTTAGTCTTCATGATTGCAGAAAAGGGGATAAACAGAATCTCTTATTCAATGGCTAGGGATGTCCAGGTAGGGAAAATAAATATCTGCCCCAAGGTCATGATTGCTTCTGCTGAGAACTAGAAGAAATACTATTTGTTACATCTTCTCTTCCCAAAAGTTAGACTTTGGTATTTTATACTGAAAAGCAAAAGGATTTGTAGTATTTCGTTTTTCTCTTTCTGTATTAGTATTTACTCCATAAGAAAAGTCTCCTGAAATTCCGCAACTTCTAGACTAGCAGAAAATATGAGTTGCCTGATAGATCTAAATTAGCTCATGAAACCTAAGTGGATATTTACTTTCAAAAAAAATTGCAAGTGTATACAGAATGACTCATAGAAGGTTAAGGGGTTGGAACAGACCTTAAAGATCATCTAGTTCCAAACCCCCTTGCCATGAGCAGAGATACTTCCCACTAGACCAGGCTGCTCAAGACCTTATCCTGGCCTTGAACGCTGCCAGGGGAACTCACAACCTCCCTGAGCAGTGTGTTCCAGTGTCTCATCACCCTCACTGTGGGGTTTTTTGGTGGTCCCCACATGGCTGGGAACCTGCCACCTGGGCCCTTTGGAGGCGGTTCCCTTGTGAGTTCTTTGCAAGGATGAAGAACGAGCAGGACTCTCTGTTTCTTGGTCTTCAGGCTGTTGTTTGTTTTTCTCTTAAGTTCAGTACGCTGTCTACACATCAGACTTAGTGTACAAGAAGCAAGGCATAAAATGGTGCAAAATGGAGAGCAAACACCCAAAACCAAGGACTTTTAAAGCTAATCAGTCCAATTATTTTCTAACATGTATCTTGTTTTTACTTTTCTACCAATAATTTCTATTAATCTACTCACATAGCACCTATGGCACTGCTTTCTCTAACCAATGACCTTGTGCCACTAACACTACAGAAAATGGAGCAGAAGAAGAACAAGAAGGAGATGAGACAACACCCAAAATCCTCCATCTTGTCCCCTATTCACTCTCATATTAAAATCCTAAAATCCTAAATATTTCACCCTGTGACAAACTATTACTACTGCTGCTGCTACTGCTACTTAGTTCACACCTGTATGCTCCAACTCCCAAAGCCTTGGCAATTTTTTCCCTGGGACAGAGGTTAAAAGCAGTGTTCTGCTGAGAATCAGGGCTTCCCAAAACTGTCAGAAAAACATTCTCTGTGCCCTGGATTCCAACACCCACAATAAAGAATTTCTTCCTAATATCTAACCTAAATTTCCCTCTTTCAGTTTGTACCATTACTGCTTTTCCTGTCACTGCAGTTTCGTGGTGAAAAGTCCCTCTCTGGCTTCCCTACAGTCCCCTTCAGATACTGGAAGGTGCTGTGAGGTTTCCACACAACCTTTCTTTTTCCAGGCTGAAGCACCCCACCTTTCCTAGCTTGTCTTCATAGGGGAGGGGTTTCAGCGCACTTATAAACTTCATGGCCCTACTCTGGACTTGCTCCAATATTACAGTTAAATATATCAATATATGATAAGTAAACCTGGTTGCAAGCAGTCAGGCATCCCTGACTTATTTCAGTTCTGTGATGCTGTCCTGCCTTTGCAATGCTTATGAAGGATCGTTTTCTTTGCTTGTTACAAATTGCACATACATTCATTACAATGGAATGGAACCCTGGGCACAGCATTACTCTGTGCTAGGTGCAGAATCCAGTGTTTTGAGTTGTGAAGTTTCATCACATTATTAGGAATATATGTACAAACCAACTCCTGATCCATAAAGCACAAAATTATTTTCCAGTACTGGCAGTAATTTTATAGGTTTTCCACAATGGACTTATAAGTGATTTGCAGTGGAATAACATATTTTAATTTTACTTCATGTTTCACATATAGACTGTGAATTTTAAGTCTTCACATAATTTTTGAATTTGTAACAAGTATATTCATGGTTTTTCACAGAGCTGCAGAAGAAAAACTTAGTCTACACCAAGTTAAAGGCAGCTTACCTACCATGTAACGTGATAGTTTGGCTATAAAACATGCAAAGAAAAATGAGAGAAATTAGTCTCAGACAGATTTAATGCAACTAATTTGGGCAGGAATATTATGAATGAATTACAGCACTTGTGATGCATTATTTACTGGCTTCAGAGAGATGTATGCATGCTTTGAGAAAGGGAGTGAAGTCCCTACTTTTTGCTGCGGGTGAGTGAGTGAACTTATGGTACTGCAAACTTCTCTCCTGTCAAGAGGTTGGAATATTGAACTGAAAGTCTTCCTGAGGTGCTGGCTGTAGTCCTCTTCTTTCATGGGCACACATGCAATGCAATTTATAAACTAAGCAAGCTTCTTAACAACAGTTGAAGAAATCTCCATCCATTAGCAAACTTCCATAACTACCCTGATAGTAAATAAGGCATCTAATTTCTATTCTGTTTGTTCATGGCCAATTGATACCCATTTATTCTTTTTACTTGTAGTTTAAATAGCTCACATATTTTGCTAGTGTTTATCTTTTCTGCTTTTCCAGACCCACCCCCAACCCACATATATTTAGATTGAACAGTCATGTAAGAATTGGATTGGACCTTAATTTTCCAGGTTTAATGAGCCAAAGCTTTTGTTTCTTCCATCAAGATAAATCTCCATTATCCTTATTATTCTGTAAACCTTCTGTGCACTGATTCCAGTCAAAATGCAGCTCTCTGGATACAGGTGACCTTGCAAATTTTTCCCTTTCTTGGAATGTTAACTGCAAGTCATCACTGAATAATTGGCTGAATCATATTGTCTATTAACTATATCCTTCACTCCTTTAGCCAGGTATTTCATTAATATTTCATTAATTTTTTTTTTATGTTTTTTTCTTTTTTTTCCCCCCCTTCCCCCCCCCCCCTGTTAATATGAAATCTTCTGCAAATTTTCACTTGCTCTTGACCAAGGTCTAACCACATTTTCCAAAAATACTTTCTTGTCCAGCTTCTCTATTACAGTTTTGATATTTACCTGCACAATGTCTAAATATGTATCACATTTTATTTTAGTAGCTATTTGATAAATGAATATGCCACAACACTGTGGAATATATAGCTGGGATCTACTATTTATTAATATTATTTGTTCTTTAATATATATTTTTGAAACTACAATTCTGCCCTGAAGATAATTTCTGATATCATGTATTTCTCTAGTAAATTCATGCCAAAACCTGATCTATGGGAATTTATAAAAGTTTTTCACTCCTTAGGCTTCATTTGAACAACGACAGAGTGTTGGAAGCTTTAAGCAAGGGAAGCAAAGTATAACTTTATCAAGTTTGATCTTGGATTTCTTAAACAAAATATGCATAAGTCTGACCTCAGTGCAGAAATGAGCTCAGTGACAGAACTAAGCCAGACTGTGCAAATCTTTTCAGATTTCTTTATTTTTAATGAGGAACTAGACTGTGAAGAATACAGTGAGGTAGAAGAACTTCTAAACACTTTTGTTTCTTAGTACTCTATTATTCTTCACATCTTCATCTTATTCAGTATAGATCATTAATAATCATCAGTACAAAAAAATTATTTCAATCCTGTACTGGGTTTATATGGTAAAGTTTTGGTAGTGGGAGGCTGCAGGTGTCCTGTGTGAGAAGAGATTATGAGCTACCCCTGTGTGGGGCACAGACCACTCCAGCTGGCTCCAAAACAGAGTCACCACTGGTCAAATCTGATCCCACCAGCAATGCTGATGACACATTTCTGATAACATATCTAAGAAAGGGTAAAAAACCCGTGTGTGGTAGCTGTGCAAGAAAATGAAAAAAACATGCAAGAAACAGCCCAACAGAAACTTGGATCAGTGAAGGAGGGGAGGAGGTGCTCTACGGATGACAGCAAATATTCTCCTCAAGCCCAAGAAGAAGACCGTGGTGAAGCAGGTTGTTTTCCTGTTGTCCATGAAGGATCACACCAGAACAGACATCCATGAGGCAGCTCATGGAAAGACTATGGCAAGGGCAAGTTTTCTGTCAGGAACTGAGGCCCATGGGGTACCTACAGTGGATAAATCTGTTCCTGAAGGACTGTACACTTTGGAATGGACTCTTTCTGGAGAAATTCCTGCAGAGCTGTATTCTATGGAAAGGACCTACATCAGAGAACTTGATGAAGTACTGTGTCCTGTGGAGAAGAGATCAGTGTGAGGCAGAAGGTGTGGCAGTGGTGGAGTGTTATGACCTGGGAGCAAAACCTTTCTCCATCCCTCCTAAATAACATAGAGTTTGTAAATCCATCACAAAAGACAATGCTGCTCTTAAAGTCTTACATTTTTTAAATGAATAAATAGTTTCTTCAAGAACAAAAGTTGGAGCCCTTGTTACCTACACCTCTAGATCTGCCCCGTCCTGTCTCAGTTTATATGTATGTTGCTGCCAGTGCTTATCACCCTGTTTTCATAAAACTTTGCCAATATTGTTTTATGTGGCACTAAACAATATTGTTTAGTGTGGCAATTAAGTTAAGTGTTTAACTTAAACACTTAAAGTGTTTAAGAAGAATTAAACACTTTATTTTCCTGAAGACAGACTTCTCGTATTGGCTGAACTTTTCATAAAGCAAAAAATATACCTGATTATATTATCAGGTATAATTTGCACTACATGTGTGACTGGAGTGAGTTGGTTTCATAGTTTATTATGATATACAAGTCACAGAATGCACAAATCACATTAATACATAGGACATCATATTTAAACAATAGTCTTTACTAAGTTCAGTCATGAGATGGCTTCAATTTATTTGTGCATATTATGACATCAGAACTTCCCCTTTTGCCACAAGGTAATTAGATCAGTCCAATGATGTGAAGCAAATGTCCTGTACTTTGTGCACAAATGCTTTGATCAAAATTGTTGTCTCAACCTCTCTCTTGAGACCCACATTGGGCTACCATTAGACATGCTGGTTTTAAGAGCAGAAGGAAATTAAACTCCAAATAAGCCACTGCCCTTCCCCCTCATTTTCTGGTAAGAGAGGGACAAAACCACACAGCATTAAACTTCGCCCCCTTCTCTGTAACCCAGGCATTTGTGTATACTATTCCACTAACATCTAGACAAAACCTCCATTTCACTGGGTAGTGAACACATATTCTTCATTCAACAAGACCATGACTGCAATAGATTTGCTAACCAAAATTTCTTGACAAAAAGTACACATGTAGATCTGTAAAAAAAATTCTGGTTTTTTTATTAAAATCAAAATAATTCTGTGTACTATAGTTTCTGAGATACATCTTTAACATTTTGGAAGAATTAAAGATCACACATGCTGGGATAATGCTTCAGACTATATATACAATATTTAAAAAAAAATTTTTGGGAATTACCTTATATTTTCTTTTTAGCAAGTTTCTTTGTCTTTTAGAAGGCTGATGTAAATTTAGAAGAGGCTTCCTAAATCAGCAACAGAAAGTGTTTCATTAAAGGAAAATGTATGTAAAACATTAAAGGAAAAAGATGTAAAACATCTGTACAGGAGGCACCTAATTCAGTTTGGATTTCTTTAGAAATCTAGCTACAAAACATGGAGTTTAGATTGCAAACACAGCCTCAATTGGCAAAATTGAGAACTATGGCTTGACTGTGCTGAGAATAATATGTTAAAGCCAATCCCATAGTCTTCTGTAGTAACTTGTTAAACTTAAGTATACAGAATTCTAATTACAAAAATGGTAAATTTCCTTCTAGGTTCCCCTTACCCAGCCATTATATTGGTTTATATGTGAAGTACACACAGTATATGCCACCATTACAAAATACATTAAAATCTCAGGAAGCCAAATATGCATTGAAACTTGGATAAAGGTGATCAAAACCTTATGACTCACACGTGGTTTCCAAAAGTGTTCAACACCTAGACTGAGCTGGGCAAAATACTGACTCATTGAAAAATGGACTCACATTTTATCTTCATGGTTTTTATTAACCCTTAAAGGAAAACATGATTAATTTCCTGAGCAGCAATTAGGTCAGGAAGTCATCTTCATATTATTACATTTTGCTGCAAAGGATAAGATGAATCTGACCTTATTTTTAATTTCTTCTTTTCCTTGTATCCGTTTTATTTGTCCTACTTGTTCTCTGTCAGTGCCGAGTTGCTTATATGATTTTTACTATCCTGTCTGTTTCTCTGAATTAGGATTTCAGTAAAAAAGCTATCAGCCTATGGGAAGGAAAGCTAATCTAGCTCAAGTCTAGTGTTTATCAATATTCAAGAACCCTGGACAGCCTGTCAGATATATTACTTCAGGTTTAATTCAGTTAGAGAATAACAATGTGTGACTTAAAGTTAAAATGCGCTATTCAGCAAATGTCAGAGTTTGTCAAAATTTCTTATCTCCATAAAAGGCAACGAACTCTGTGTCTTTGTGGATATATTTTAAGCTTGAGAGAATGCATAGACATCTTCAGGACATTTCAGATTTGAAAATATGACTAAAAGAATAAAACAGACACCTTGATTTGAATGAACTAAAGCATCCCCTGGATCACTCCACCATTCACAAGTAATTAAGATCCTTCTCATGCCCTAAACATCTTAACTTTTAGAAATTTATAATGGAGTAAAATTGTACCCTTATTTACTGTGGGTCATTAAAAACAATTTAGCTTGCTTACCAAAAGTACAAATTGAGAAGAATGAATATTCTTGGTGGTGATCTACTCTATCAAAAGTAGAAGAAAGATAGTTCAGATTTGCAGTGAAAAGACAATCTAATACAAATAAGGACCAAACATATATACATAATTCAAAGCTGAACATCAAGAAAACTTGTATTTAAAATTGTCTAGATTTTTTCATAGCCTCTGGAGGTAACTTTAGTGCATGAATATGCAATTCAAACAAGTCCTTGGATCAAGGTCCACGGCTGATGAAAGATTCAATTTCCTAGATTAATAAAGAAGAATTAAACACTTTATTTTCCTGAAGACAGACTTCTCGTATTGGCTGAACTTTTCATAAAGCATATGAGCTCTAGGTCCTCAGGTGTAAGAAATCAGGGGAGGAAGGCAAAAGACCAGCATGGCTGAATCAAGACCTGCTGGCTAAACTAAGGAGCAGAGGAAATTGCACAGGCAGTGGAAGAGGGGCAAGAGCTGTGGGAAGACTATAGGGATGCTGCCTGGTTGTGCAGGGATTAGGTCTTGAAGGCAAAGGAGCTGAACTTGGCACGGAATGTAAAGTATAATAAGGAGGGTTTCTACAGGTATGTAAGCCAGAAAAAGAGGGTCAAAAAAAAGCATGGTTCCTCTAATGAGCTAAAGTTCATCAAATAATAATTGCTATTGGCTGAGTTAGAAAAGTTGCAAGAGTTACATATTTAGTCACCGACCTAAATTTTTTTACTTTTAGAGAACACACATACCATGTACTTCCATTATAGAATGTATATGTATAGATGTATAGAACTTCCATTCTTTGAGGAATTTATAAACTTGCTCAGCTTGTAAACAAGCTCTCAGAAAAAATAAAATCATGATTTTCCATGTAAGGATAGGATACTAAGCTTACTAACCAGATTTTAGGTGTAACAGCAGTAGACACTCTCTTCTTGGATCAGATTAGAAGAGAGCACTGCATGTAGTTAAATACTGGTGTCCTAATGCCTTTTCAATATACTTAATTATAATATTCTATTCACTTCATATGCAAACCTATGGTCAAACATGAGTCTCAAAAGTAAATCTATGATCATCAAAAGTTACCTTCTGTGTATGCATATTGCAGAATGATACCAAAGTCAAAATTATGTTTCCTGAAAGTTATCTGATCTCATTTTAAATTCTAGTTCTTGGCTTATCCACCACCACCTGTGGTGAGGGTTTCAATGTTTAATTATCTTCACTGCTAGGAAATCATATCTTATTTAAAGCTTAATTTTATCTCACCTTAAATTCAAGGCATTGGATCATGTCATCCCTTTATCTGCAAGACTTAAAAAAGATTGTAATTGCTTATACATTGTGCATAGTGACCAAGTTATGTTTCCCATACTTTCTTTAACAAAATGACGAGACTGAAGCCTTCAAGTCTCACAGCTAAGGCCTTCTCCTGGTTTTTAAATACTTCTTACATTTCTTCTGTTGACTGTCTTCTATATTTCTTTTTGAAGTTTTGTCATCTAAATCAGACATAACATTGTAGAAACAAGCTTTCCAATTCTCTTCCTCTCAATTTTACAAAAAAAAATTATTCTCTGAAGGACTACAGTAACCTTTCTCTATACCAGCTACAACATTGAACATAGAATTCATGGGAAAATGGCCATTTATGAACACTCTCAAATTCTTCTCTGAGTTGTTAACCTTGCCTGAAGTTCTCTGTCCTAAAAACATTGTTTATGCTCTTTCCACCAAAAATGTTATGATATTAAGATTCTTCTACTAAAATATGTTTGTCTCAACAGTGCTCATTTATGGGAATAGTTTGGATCACTCCATAAAATTTATAACTGTTTTTTATTTACTGACCTATAAATATGTGTCACATGAAAATTTTATTGCAGAGGCATTTTATAAACTGGGTAGCAGTGAAAGCATTGGGTGAGATAAAAGAGCAGTGTTATTACCAACAACTGCATTTGGAGATCTATCAGCAAGACTATTTTTAACCTAAAAGTACTGATTAACTCAATTGAATAGATACATTAAAAATACAACGTATTTCTAATTAGATACATTTTGTCTTCACATTTTATTATATGTCCAGAAAAAAATAGTAAAAAAAAAGGTACTTGATGAGACTTAATTTTCATTAGATATTTCTGAAAGCATTAACTGTATTTTTTAATTTTTGTTATTTTTAAATAAAAGTTTCTAAATAACTGTTCAGTTACTCTGGTGTTAGGCTAATCAAACTGGAATTCCTTTGGACAACATTTTTCTGTCAACTGTGCTCTGTTGCTTTTCTTCCAAAAAATAATATATAGAATAGTTTTTCAACCTGTGAAGGACATGTGTATTCTACCTTTAATTCTCTCCTGTGCTTTCTCCCCTTTTGAGAAACTCCATATATTTCATATATGAAGGTGAAGGTGCAACTATTGGTGGTGAAAAGTTACATTAAAATGAGTAATAGTTTTGCAAAAAAGTAAAAACAAATAAAAGAATACTAAAATAGTAGAAGCATATGAATGATCACTGAAAAGAGCTTCAGGATATCTCTGAGTCCTACTTTCTGCTTGAAAGAGTGCTGTCACCAATGATTGCCACTCAAGATCAGTTCACCCAGGGAAAATCTAACCAAAATTTTTACTAGACTTTTTAGATGAGTACTTACAGCCAATGCTTTCTAGCCAGGACTCGAAAACCTTGAATGATGCACATCTGCACAATCTCTCCGGCTAGCCTGTTTCAGCACTTGTGCACTCACTTGCCAGTGAAGAATATTTTGTTTCCTAATGTCCAGTGTAAACAACACAAACAACAAAAATTTCCCATTTCTGTTTTGCTTGTCAATATCAAGAACAGTTTGGCTTCATCATCTTAATTTCTAAAATAAGATTTATGTAGGTTTTGCCTTGCCCCCTAGCCTCTGCTCACTGAGTTAAGTAAACCTCTTCTTTAACGTCAGGTGCTCAGGTTTTTAACCACCTCAGTAACAGAGCCTGGACACTCAACAACATTCTTAAATCAGCCTGGGCAGAAGGAAGACCTTCTATTCCAGGTATGGCTTCCCCAGAGTTATGAAGAGGGAAATTATAAAAACTCCACTTGCTGAGCTGAAATTCAATAAGTTTCTGCTTGCAGATCCTTGAGGTTAATCAGAGTCTCTCTGGATCAACACTGGCATTTTAATGGTTCCCTCTCATTCAGCATCAGTCCACTTTGGGCTCCACTGAGGGCTGCCAATCAGCCAAATCATTTAACATTGCCCCTTGGAGTGGAACAGTCCAGTCAATTTTAAGTCCTATTTACACAGGAATGCTTATCCATCCCAATTTTTGAAACTATCAAAAACCTCACTTAAATTATGTCTGTCATGCTCCACTCATTATATTAACCAATTTCTTCTTCACAGATGTCCTGGTGCTACACATGTGTAATACTAAATCTATCAGAAAGACTGTGAGATAAACCATGCACGTGATTTACATGTCCTGAGCAGGACATTTAAGTTCTAATAGTCCATTACAATTGAAAGACTACATGAATTTAAAGAATATTTCTACATGTATTATATGTAAGTTCAGGTGTCTGTAGCGGATATATTTATATTTTTAAGAGTCACCAAGAATTTCCTTTAAAAGCAAAGAAAAATAAGCATTCTGGAATAATTTTCTCTGATCTGTCTTAGGTTTCTATGTTAGGATCAGAAAAATCAGGCCCTAGAAAGTGTCTATTTCTCTGCTTCAACTCCAAAAGGAAGACTGCACAGAGGATCTTGGGACAGGCAACATGTACATGGGAGTTCTGTAGCTGATGTCATACATCAACTGTAGCAGTAAAAATTATCTTCAAGGACAATGGAAAAAAGCCAAAACCACAAACAAATAAGCAAAACTAAAAAAGAAAAAGGGGAAAGTGAGAAGAAAAAAAGTAAATTTCCCTGTTACCAGTAAACAAAGACAAAAAATGGGTACATCTCTAGATGAATATCCTCTTCTTGGTAACTTCCCTAGTCCAACAACCACTCCTTCCAAAAACCTATTCTAAACTAACTGCATCATTTCCACAGTATCATAGTCTTGTTGCTCTGATTTCTTATAGTAGTATAGCTCAAAAGGAGCATGCTTTAACCAGTTGCAGATTTTGCAGAGCCAATTGACTTTTAAAGCTATGAGCATTATTGTAAAATGCTTAAGGACACTTTGCTAATGCTAATCTACTAAATTCTGATCTATTGTATAAGTTTGCAAAATAAAAATTATGAAGCAAGGACTATAAAACGGGGGATAAAAACCAAAAACAATACAAACATTATTTGAAACCACTTCTTTAAAATCACATTATAGCCATATTTATATTTTAAATAGTCACCAAGAATTCCTTTCTATTAGTAGGAATTGCAAAACAAGATGGCTAAGTGTACTTCAGAATATGAGGATAAGCAGTAGCTACAGCGGTATGTAGGGGCATGTAGGTGGAAGGTTATGAACTGAAATAAGACACTGCAACATTATGAGCTAAAGAGATTGAAATTGAAGGCATTTAGGTCAAAGAAGTTTTCCACAGGAGTCTAGGCAATCATCTTTGATGTATGTCTACTCTTTAGATGTCTGAATTTGTAGGGAAAAAACCATGTTTGTCTCAGTTCCACATTTAGAAAGCATGAGTGTCTATTTTTCCCCTTTCTTTCCACATTTCCACTTATTAAGACAGCTGGGTTGTCTCAGTCCTTCAATTATTCTCACTTGAAGCATCACACTTAGAAAAAGGAAGTCCTGAGCACTTCCACAGCATTAATTACTACAACTCTTAAGCCCTGTTTTAAACTTCCACTCTTTTTTGATAAATTCATAGGAATCAAAATGAAGCAGAAGTAATAGTTTATTCAAATTATTTCTCATTATTATATACTCAGAAAAGACAAAAGGGTAAAATTTTGGCCTTTTGAGAAGGACAGAGAAATACTTTGCCCAGCATTGGGCAACAGGCAGAATAAATGACAATGTAAAGATAAATGATAATTAGAATGCTAAAATTGACATTTTTTGATATTTATATAGTAAATATAAAGATTTGTGTTAACAGCAGCAACCTGATTTAAAGAAGATTTTGGTGCACATAGGATTTACACAAAGTTCCAATATACTTTGATATCCTGCTAGAACAATTTTGAAAATTATGTTCCTGAGTTAATGTTGTTAGAAAGATTAGAATAATTCTTAATCTTATCTTGTGGTTTCTAAGAGTATCTAAAACTTGTGTCTATTGATGAAACAAAAAGGTGCAATATGTCTGCACATGGTGAGTTTAAGTTTCTGTAGATCAAGGGTGTATGGACTTATGTGTCTTGATTAAAGCCCCCGAATTATGTAAGTGGTCAGTGCAGTGCTGTGAAAGAGTAGCAGTTGCAGTAGCTTTCCAATGGCTAAGCTGGAAACTTATAGCTTAAAAACTACTGTTTCAGATGGGAAACAAGGAATAGCTTCATAAAATATTTATAAAGCAAGAGTAAAAATGAAATGGAGAACAAGGACAAAAAAGGCGTAGATTAGTATGAAGGATGGGGACAGAGTAAAAAGACAATACAGCAAATAGGTAAACAAGTTTCTTCATTTCATTGTAGAGATATTAGTAAAGGGAGAAAGTAAGAGAATAGGAGAAAAGCTTATAAATTATCAGGAAGATAAAAAAGAAGTTTTATTTTTCATCACTGTACCAGAATATAGGTAACATTAATTCATAATAGATTAAAGGAGAGACTTCATAGTGACACAGTCAGTGCTTGTCAGTCTTTTGCAATCCGTTGGACAATTCCACTCCTAGTGACTGACACACACATCAGTTGCTTTTGTAAACTGCCCACAGAGTTCATTCATCAAGTAGCAAACTTACAGTAACAAGGAGAACTCTGCGGTCTCAATCCAAAGCCTACCAAAATTAATAGGAGCAATTCAAACAGGAGTGTTCACAGCACTTTCCTTAACTATTTCCTGAAAGAGGAAGTCAGTGACAGACTCTAAGCCTGATGAGAGTATTATGTCTAAAGAAAAATCGTGATAAGTGCTTTCCTAAATAGTATAATGAAACGTATTTCTAACTTGGATGGGCTGTGTGTGTGTGTGTGTATTGGTGGTGGATGATTGGCTTCATTTGGAAGTGTACACTTTGAAAATGAAAAATAGTATTAAAAGGTAACATTAAAAACATTAAGTGGATTGAAAGAATATTTATATTGCCTGCTAAAAATAGATTTTTAATTTATATTTCTCATTTATTTTAGCCCTGTATTGCCATTTTTCCAACGTTTTTAACATTTTAATAAATAAGGCAGTATTTTAAAATGTGGACTCAATATTCCTAATAAACCAGAAGATTAAATCTTTGATTAAAAAAAAAATCAAAATATAATGTATGTACATTTTGCTAGTATATCTGGCAGAAAGGTTAAGGTCCACAGAGAAAGGAGCATAGAGGAATGGTGACAGGTACGGGTGCGCAGATTGTGCCCTGCTCTATCTTAGTCCTTTGCACAGTGACAGAAGCCCTGGTGGCCCTGAGGTGGAGAGGAGACTGGGTTCCAGGGCCAGCTGGTGAGTGTTTGAGCTCTGTTGCTAGAGGATCCACACTGCACCTCTGTGCACACACATGTGATATTCCCATTAACAGACCTGTATCCTGATTAGACAGAGAGAAGATGAAGCCAACAGTGCTGTCTGCATTTGAATGCTGACTGCTCCTGTTTGTGCTGTTCTGTGTGGGTGTACACCCATAAATGTGTATTGTGTGTGTTTGTGCCTAGGGGGGTTACACGTGCTGGAACCAAGGATACTGATCGGTGGTATCCTTGCCTCCACTTGACTACCAGATTTGCAATTCCCTAGCACATTCCTGAAGAGCACTTTGTAAAAGATAATTCAGGGGGTGTTCAATTTTTATGAAATATTGCATGAAGGTAATGAAGCTCTGACCAAGCTTTCAGAAATTCTTTGTACATATAGTTAGTGTGTTTGCAGAGCACCTAATGACATTTAATTAAGAATATCAGAATCTGCCTGAAGCAAGGGTCTTCACAACAAAAAGGGGGTCGTAGTGATAAAAAATATTTTGACTAAGCTTTTAATTGTCTGACAACACAAATGTGTGGTCCAGAAAGTGCAAAAGTTTATGGATATAGACTAGGGATAGAATCTTTCAACTACAGGATGGAAAAATTAATCCAAGAAATGAAGTAATAATTTTAACTCTAATGAAATGTGGTCAGAATTTCTAAACAGTTAAAAAGTGGGGAGTATACAAATTTTGATGAAATTGTGGAGAAAACTACATACAAAGTAAAAACATGCTGATGTATTTACATGAAAATAAACATAATGTGCTGTATTATCTCAATTACTGTGTCCAGTTGTGAGGCCATCAATCCAAGAAGGACACTTTGTGCTGGAGCAAGTCCAGAAAAGGATGACAAAGCTGGTGAAGGTTCTAGAGAGTAAATCCTCTGAGGAACAGCTGATGGAGCTGTGGTAGTTTAGCCTGAAAAAAACGAGGTTTATGTGTGACCTTACTCTACAACCGCCTGAAAGGAGGCTGCAGCCAGGCAGGGGTCTTCTCCAAGGCAATGACTGACAGGATGAGAGGACACAGGCTCAAGCTGCACCATGGGAGGTTTTGGTTGGACATTGGGAGGAAATTCGTCATGGAAAGCGTGATTAAACATTGGAATGGGCTGCCCAGGGAGATGGTGGAGTCACCATCCCTGGCAGTGTTTAAGGAAAGACTGGATGAGGCAGTTAGGTCATGGTCTAGTTGACACAGAGTGGTGTTCGGTCACAGGTTGGACTCAGTGATCTCAGAGGTCTTTTCCAGACTAGCTGATTCTATGATTCTGTGATCCTGTGGGAGGATGATTAAAAATCTTTTATCTTTTTCAAACTCTGTTATCTGGTGCCATGAAAGACAGCGTTCCACAGAAACAAATTTTAATACGTTTTGACCTGCACAGTTTCACTGGAAACCACTCTTTATGGAAATGCAGTACAAGCTGAAAGGAATCAAAAGTGATTAAGAGAAAAATGAAGCTCCAGCCTTTTATCTGATTCTCAGATGCTGTGGGACTACTAGAAGAAGGCCTGCACAGTCGGTATTCATACAGTATTTTGGTTCAAATGGTAGAGTTTGGAACTGGAGTTTTGGATTTATTTATTTATTTATTTATTTATTTATTTATTTATTTATTTATTATTAATTCAGCCTCAATATACTGTTCTTGTCCAGATCCTTCATCAAGACATCATAAAGATGTGCGCTAACCTTCCTCACTAACGTTTCTATTTCAGGGAAGGAATTTCACACATACAGGGAGTATGGAAGCCATGGTGTGAAAAGTGCCCACTTCTCAGGTTTTTCTTTTTATCACACATGAGCTGCACCAGTGTCAAAACTTTTGTAGTAAAACTACTTTTCTTTTTCCTAGGAAAAATGCTTGGTTTTTTTTCTTTTAGAAAGAAGAGATCCTTTTACCTTTAACTTCTTCCAGCCACTCCTTACAGTCTGTAGGGGTAACTCCTGGTGCCCTGTACTTCCACCTAGGTCCCAGTTTTATTCCTTGCACACCTGCCCGTTGGAGAGAGAAGAACCTCAAGCCTTGGTCTCATAGAAGTGACAATATCACCATACACCACATGCACACATGTCACAGTAGCATTTTAATGTGCATTATGGGCTAACATTTGTTCTAATTCTTGCTTATTTCTAATTTCTTTGGTTTTTTATTCCTCGAGGACATCATGCATTTCAATCTTGTAATGGACCTGAGCATCAAATCTAGTTAGGTCAATCCACTGAACTGTAAACTAATATGCAATATAATACACTGAATTCTCAGCAAAACAAACAAAGAGGTCTAATACAAGAAAAATGTTTCATCTTTAATTTAAAAGACATATAGTCAGAAATTTTATTGCAAATATTGTTTTGACCAATGCTTTCAAAAACTACTCCTCAGTTAACATACAGTGTCTCTTAGAAAGAGGACATTAGAGGTACAAATTTATGATTTCATATTAAAACTTAAATACATGTTCTCTCTTATTCCAAATGTAATACAGATAAAATTGTAAAATCAAATTTAATACAGATAAAATCTTTGTTGTCTTGGGAGGATTTTATAAAACATTAATATGTTCCTTTAATTCAGTCTTAAAGTCCCATGCATTAGTTTACTAACTCAAACATAGGATTTTCATTGGCTTTCTTCCTCCAAGCTGTTGATGAATTAAATGATCAATAAAACTTTAGAAAGCTTTAATAACAGTATGACTAGGTTAACATTTTAAATGCAAAAAAATCAAAACACAAGCAAATCCTACATCTCCATCTGCCAACATACAAGATTGTTGCTAATTTTAACTCAGCTGTGTTTTGCAAACAATTTTTCAATTTTACAGTAAGAGTATTTGGGATAACATTTGTACTTCCATGCATGTATAAAAACAGAAGTATCAAACATAAAAAAGGTGATAAATAAAGAACTTTTAAACCTATTAAAATTTGCCCCAGTATTGAGTAACGGATCAGTACTTGCAAACATCACTTTCACGCATGTGTGGCAGTAAGACCTTTTTAGAACATAAAGCATTGGATCTTCATGCAGATTTCAAACTCCTGGCACGATGAACATGGCCTCATATCACAACAGGATTGCTTTCATCAGTGTCCACACCACCAAGAGCATCAGTAAGGACTTTTTCTACACTATCTAAATTTGGCTTTTTCTACTATAGTAAAGAAAATTATCAAATTTTTATGAACAGAAGTCTTAATACACTAGACTACTTCCAAATCTGACTGAATTGCAATTGCATAGTCTGATAGGCCAATATCAAAATAGGAAAAATAAGGACTAAGTGAATCATGGGGAAACTCACGAATGACCTGGAATAACAACAGGATACCTATCTCTGCTCCTACAGCACATGCATTTGTTTCTTTCCCCTTAGTTTGACCATGAGGTCCCAATTTAACTCTGCTGGTCTTTTCTCTTCCTTGCCCAATATCTTGCACTTGGGCGTCACTGACTCACTTGCTCTATGGAGGTCATCCTTAAAAATCTGCCAGCTCTGTTCTGCCTGTTTGTTCCTGAGGGCACTTTCCCAGACAGTCCTGTTGAGTATATCCTTGAAGAGCTGGAAGGGGTCCCGACTTTTCTCTGTGTCTGAGCCATGCCCCTGAGGACTGTGAACTCCACCAGTGTGTGACCACTGCAGTCCAGGCTGTTTTCGATCTTGAACCCACAGGCAGGTCACCGACACTGGTGACCCTCAGGGTCAGTATCCTGCTCCTTCTTGTAGGGCTGTTACCTGGCTGAAGAATCCTCCATGCATTCTGGGAGTCTCACATATGAATTCAAACCACAGCTTTCCTAGATTTTACTTCTTTCTTCCAATTCCCTCCCTGATCCTGGTGGTAGGGGAGTGAGCAAGTGGCTGTGTGTGGCTTGGCTACCCGCTGGGGTGAAAGCACAACATAATGCAGTGAGACTATAGTAGCTGTTTTTGCTCCTTTGCACATCTCTCCCTAAAAATATGGGACATTTTTATATTTTTCTAATTCCCTAAATTACAGTCTATCAAAATAAATCAGCTGAACAAAATATGGCAACTCCACATTTGTCAGCTAATAAGCAGGAACTGGTTTTCTTTATTAAAGCATTAGAGGTGAAAATATCTATTAGTTTTCATCCTCATGACAGTGACTTCTCAACTGAACAACAATTACCACTGTTTGGTTAAATATGGATGGGAAATGAAAGATTCATAATGAGTAATCTTATTTCTTCTTATAACAGTTCTCTTGGGATCAAAATTCTTGGTAAACCAAAATTTTAGGATTTTAGTTGATACAGCTTCCAGCCTACTGCAGAAAATAGAGGTTGACATACTTTATTATAAGTATTAGTTTTTCTTCTTTGTCTCTCTCATGATGACTGTGGAGAGATCAAAATTGAGAAATCTGCAGAGGCAAGAAAGACATCCTTTGATGTGGAAAATAATCCAGGGAGGATGTGGAAATGGGCACTGGAATGGAAAGAGGCTGCTATAAAAGATCAAAAGAAGTAGGTCCCAAAGAGAACTGGCTGAACAGTAATTGGATGTTTCCTTCTGAAGGGTCTGATTAATGGCAGCAGAAGTATAAATTTACCTTACAGCTCTTTCTCTGTGGGCTTTGTGTACATACAGACATATTTATATATATGCACAAAGTCATTGCAGAGAATTTCAACGTAATTTGTGACATACTGTAGAACTGTAATACTTTTTTAAAAAAACCCCAACATATTTGATGCACAACATGCTGCACAGAGCTAATGTGTTGCTCCAAATGGTGGCAACTATACTAAAAACTTACATTGTTATCAAGACATTGATTTAATAGGGATTTATAATACTCCATCATACATAAGGACAATTAAAAACCAGAAGGTTGTAAGTGCAAGCTTAAGTCCTGTACAAAAGCTAGAGAAATCTAAAATTATGACAAATTGGTAATTAAGCTCAGTAAACTCTACAGAGATCAGTGCTAAAGGAGAAGTTCAGAAAGGGAAACTTGGATGCTCTATACAGGATTTTGTAAGGTGTAATGTAATTAAGTACTGTAGCAATGTTCTTAACAAAGGAAAATTTTCATTTCTATTTCTAATTATATTTGCTCTGTATTTTAAAGCACAGCTGAAAAATACCAGCTTGCTAAATAGCAGAATCATTTTCAGGGCCTAAAGTATCTTTAAATAGGTGCATATTCCTTTCTCTCTACTTGGGATATGAAATGTTCTATTTTAAAAAACTGCATCATATTATAATCTTTATTGTCATAAATATTACAGCCCGTGTCATGATGCTTTTGATAATTCTTTGAAAGAAAATGCCTAGGGATATAGCTTGGTTTTGATAGCCTACATTACCTTAGTTGAATATTAACTGATTCTCAAAAAGCAATCCAGATTTAACCAAAGTATTTCTGCACTTGGTTCCCTCATTTGCATGCAATTTGCAGTAATGAATAACAGCTTTTCTCACATCACTCACAAAATAACTGTGTACTGTTCTTTTATAGTATTTTTGAGTTATCAAATGGCTTTTTGAAGATTATTATCAAGGTTTTATAACCTTTGTCTTCTCCTTACTTGAGAAAAGACACCAACAACAGGCAAATGAGGAAACAAATCCAAAAATTAGTATAAAGCTATAGCAAAACCAATGCAAGAAAAAAACTCTATAAATCTTGGTGAGAGTTAGCATTATACAAGAAGTTTAAGTACTTCTTCAGTCTAGTGTCTGGGAAAGTAACAATAATTGAACATCCTCATCTATTTTAACTGGAGCAAGAGCAAGCATTTATCCTCAGGGCTAACCAAATACTGATCTCATCTCTCTTCCAAATAACCTATTTATTTCTTGCAGGAATTGAAAAAGAAAGAAAACAAATAATTGCTTACCAGATTTTATTTGAGAGAATCCAGTTAAATGATGAAAAATAAAAGCATGGTCCACTGACTTATTTCAATGACAAGCCTTTAACTGTGAAGGGATATTTTTTTTTTTTCTGAAAGAAGTTATTAAAATTAAATAGTTTCATATACAGTCCAACAATCTAGTAGATACTGCATCAAATCCAACTTTAATATAGTTATTATTTCCTGGAATTTATTTCAGTCTTACATCACCATTGAGCTGGGAAAAAAAAAGACCTGAAAAATCTGAAAAGCATAAAAACTTGAAAATTCCAGTACTAATCCTATGGACAGGCTACAATAGTGGTGATAGGAACAGGTCTTCAACTGCATTCAAAATTCATGTGTATTTCCCCTTTCTCTGTTTTTCTTGTTTCAGTAGAACAAACAAACAAACAAAAATCCCTCACCAAAACCAACTCCAAAACAAAAACAAAATACAAACAAACAAACAAACAAACAGAAACCTCAAATATAAAAATCAGTGTATATCTTCTGTCAAATAAAATGCTGATTTCCTTTCCATATTATAAACATAATTTGTCTTCTACATGATATGGTACCAAAGAATGAGAGATAATAATTTATGATTGTGATTAATTGAGTTATAAATATTGGTCTACGTGGTCCTCAGATATTCTTTCCCTTCGTGCTAGACCTAAAAACTCTGTACGATTTAGAACTTGGATTTTACATACGGAAAGTGTAAGAATAATGTCACGAATATCAGATATCAGCACAAATATAGGAAAATTCATAGTAAATTAAAGGCACAACAGGAAGCTAACTCTTCCAAAACTCTGAAATGCATACAAATAACCTAACCTTTGTTGCAACTTCTTAGTTCATGATGGCTGAGCCATTTTTGATCCAGACACTCTTATTTCTAAATGTATCTTCCCAGATACATTAATCTTAATCCCAGAATCTTAGATTCTAATCTAAAAAACATTAGAATAGTCTTCCTTCCAAAAGGAAGGAATAAAATTATAAAATACCATAAAATTATAAACATATCATCCTACATTAATCAGACAGCCACTGCAGATGAGGCGTGGCTCATCTGTTCACACTTCCATGAAAAATATTTGAATCACTACACATTTTCCTTTCTTCCTGTGAAAGAATAAAAATAAAAATAAACTTCTTACTAGCAAAAATATTTAAATTCTGTTTTAGGGATGAGGATTAGTAGTTTATTATCCTTTCTAATGTAAAATCCCATTCCAGACTCACTTCTGGTTATAATCCCACGTTTAAGACTATTCATAGGTAAATATACTGAGATTTTTGCAAGCAGTATGTGTTAATTAATAATAAACTAATTGTCTGCCTAAATGCAGTAGAGATTAAAAAAGAAAGGTTCTGAGAGAGAAAAATAAAAATAATGAATGTGAGGTTGAGTTACATTTCAGTATTTCTATAATTTGAATATTAAATTAATTTTAGTAGTGTTTTTTAATGTCCCTTTTTGCAATGAGTGAAGAGCTACATGCAAACAAATTTGATATAGGAAAAAGCTACTATGTCTGTGAACATATATTTGGGATGGAAATTAAAGGAATATTATGGAAGTTGAAATGGATTAAGAAGTATAGCTAATATTAAAATACTTGAGAAATGTATGGATAAACTATGCTTCTCTGTGATACTATGTGTCTGTGTTGGATGATCCAAGAGGTGTAATGTTCAAAGAATTTAACAGCCCAAGACTTCCACTTACAAGGAGTACTTTTGCTATCCAAATTCTAAGATATAAAAGTATGGTATTAATGCTTCAGTTCTGCAAGACACTTCAGAATTAATTAAAATATACATAAATAGTGCTAATAATGGCATGATTTTTGAGCTTATTTCTACAAGGGGAAAAGGTCAGCTGACTTTTTAATAGGTAAAAAATCATAAATATTTGTCTGGTATTCAGAAAATCTGTATGATACACTAGCTAGGGATGCTGCCTTTAGAAGAGTTGCTTTATCACTAGTATCACTAGTAGAGAATTTACACACAAAGAAAAATAATAAATAAGAAAATACCAAGGACTGTCTCACTTATTTTTGCCTGCATGTCAGTGCAACCTGTTACTAAATTCAGTGGAAAAAGGTCCCTGTTCCATCAGCAGGATATGACCAAATGGTGCACATTTTAAAATTTTCTGGACACAGTCCTGGCTAGTCAAAACTCACTCTATATTTACTGTTTTTCACCTGTGTCCATTTTTACTCAGACACTTTATTTTTCATAATCTTTCATCTTTTCTATTAAATGTATGTGTGACAATTATCTCCATCTTGGTTCTTCATCCTCTGCACTGTGAAGTATTACTGAATTCTCCTGTCAATCACTGTTGCATGGAGCTTAGGTTTTTATCCCTGCTCTATCTGTTTACAATTTCTATTGCACTCTGATATGGATTCAGTTACTCAGTTAAGAACCCAATCCAAGGTATATCATATCCCAATCTTTTTTTTCTGAATATTTTATCTACTGCTCTGTGTTATGGGATGTACTGATGTCTAAGTCAATTGTGTGTACAGTTTTGCTATTTTCAAGTCCCACTGTCATTTCCCTGTGAAAATTAAACAAATTAGTAATGTATGACCATCTTCTTATTAAACATATCTAACAGGCTAACAAACTCTGCCCATTATCTACCTGGACAAATAGTCTTTGGAATTTTTAAAACCATGATGAAAAATAAAATTAAGAAATCTCTTACCATTTTTTAAAATGTTACAAAAGTTTAGGTGTATAAAGCTACCATACCTCAGAAGTAATACCTCAGACATTGAAATTAGTTTTTCAGCAATGGAGTAACTAATATCTGTGTCATCTGTCAAGGTACCTGACTGCATTTGCTTTACTTTATCAGCTTTCCATTTTGGAATAATCAAAAGCTGTGCAATTATTCCTGGCAATATGCTAGTTTCCACCAATGGTGAGTTATTTCTTTCATTTTTTTTTTCCCTCCTTTGGTAAAAAACAAGAGTACCTATTTGCTTAAGAATTCCTAAAAAGAATCATGACACAGAAGTTATTTTAAGACAGGCTAGTTTCTCAGGGTGTAAAATTCATCTTAAAGAAGTCCTGAAAAAGTTCTATTTTTTCCTATAAGGAGTTAAACTGAAATGTAGCTATACATACATCTGTTTGTTGTGTAGCCCTGTGCAGTGATTGAAGGACACAGACCATTTTAGTTCTATAATTTCTGTACAAAATTTTCCACTCAGACCCCTTTACCCCTGCTCCCTTAGCAAAAAAATGTTTTTGGTTATCAAGCACCTGTTACATTCTTTTGTGCCAGCAATGTCCTTGTTACATCTTCCCTTGTCAGAGCAGTCAGAGAGACCAGACGTGACGGCTTCACTTTTGCTCTTGCCTTGAGTTTCTCTCCCCCAAAGCTTCCACTGCACCGGGGCCAGTAGGTCTGTGGCACTACCCAGCTCAGCTCCTGTAGCTGTCTGATCCTCCAGAGCCCTGTAATAAATACTGTCACTGCTAATGACAGGCCAGAGGTGTTGCACCACCTTTGCAAGTCCTCAGGACTTGTCTTGTCAGGTTTGATCCATCTGAACTTTATATGCCTGCAGTTTTGTCTAACTTGGTGTAGGTGTGATGATAATTTCTCTACTTGAACAGGTATCTACGGCTAATTTGCATTATTCTTGAGTATTTTTATAAAGATGACAGAGTTTTACAGCCATAAAAAACATTGATCTACAGGTGATATTTACACCTCTTAACACAATAATGTAATATGCAGAAATACTACCCTGGTATGTACAACAGAAAGGGCCCTGACAAGCTGAGATAAGTGTGCAGGGCAAAGGAGTATAGACATGAAGTGATAAAACATGGGATATAGGTCTGGCACTGTAAAGGCCACAAATGAAAGTAATTCATAAAATATCAGTTAAAGAAATGTAAATGAAAGAGGAAAAAAAAATTGGTTTAGCAGCAACAAAGATAAAGAAGAAATAGTACATAAAATATACAAAAATCAGATGTAATATGGAGGCCAGTGAAGCAAAAAACTATTAACAAACACATGAAAAGTGACATCAAGTTGATCCTAAAGTGTGGAGGAAGACATGTACCTCAACAGGATAGGTTACCAGATGAAAAACTCTAGAAGCACGTTGCTTCCCTCTCCAGCAGCTTCCCTCTCCAGCAGCTGAAACTGCTGGCTTTAAAACCTGTGAGAGCAATGAAAAGGTGAGCATAACCTCAAGAAAAGGAATGGTTTCTATAAATATGTAAGTTACAATTTTAATGGTATGATAATTACCATTGAGATCTTCTCTGTAGGGAAATATTGTAAGTATTACTATTTGCCTTTTTTCTGTAACAATTAGATATAGACTAAAAATTGTTTTTCAATTAGATTTTTAATATTTAAATAATAATAATGATAATAATAATAATGAATTCTTAGCTTTATACATTAAGTATGTTTTCTGTTTGAGCATAAACAAGACTGTGGGAGCAGTTGACTTTTTACAGAGGTAATCTTTATGAACAAATTTGTTTCTCTAATAAGACCTACATTCCACTGATAACAAACCAAATTTGAATTTCTAAGTACCTTGCATATAGCCTCCTGTAGGGTTTTTCAAACAGAAATTTGATTTCCTCAGTAATTACATATGTGAGAAAGGAAAAAAGAAAAAAAGAAAAATATTATTACTGTTATTATTTTGCAGACAGCTGTTTCCCACCTCTGTTGAGAAATCAATGATGCTGGCAATGATCTAGTATAACATATCCCACGTTTCACTGCATTTGAAAATATANAGTTTCCACCAATGGTGAGTTATTTCTTTCATTTTTTTTTTCCCTCCTTTGGTAAAAAACAAGAGTACCTATTTGCTTAAGAATTCCTAAAAAGAATCATGACACAGAAGTTATTTTAAGACAGGCTAGTTTCTCAGGGTGTAAAATTCATCTTAAAGAAGTCCTGAAAAAGTTCTATTTTTTCCTATAAGGAGTTAAACTGAAATGTAGCTATACATACATCTGTTTGTTGTGTAGCCCTGTGCAGTGATTGAAGGACACAGACCATTTTAGTTCTATAATTTCTGTACAAAATTTTCCACTCAGACCCCTTTACCCCTGCTCCCTTAGCAAAAAAATGTTTTTGGTTATCAAGCACCTGTTACATTCTTTTGTGCCAGCAATGTCCTTGTTACATCTTCCCTTGTCAGAGCAGTCAGAGAGACCAGACGTGACGGCTTCACTTTTGCTCTTGCCTTGAGTTTCTCTCCCCCAAAGCTTCCACTGCACCGGGGCCAGTAGGTCTGTGGCACTACCCAGCTCAGCTCCTGTAGCTGTCTGATCCTCCAGAGCCCTGTAATAAATACTGTCACTGCTAATGACAGGCCAGAGGTGTTGCACCACCTTTGCAAGTCCTCAGGACTTGTCTTGTCAGGTTTGATCCATCTGAACTTTATATGCCTGCAGTTTTGTCTAACTTGGTGTAGGTGTGATGATAATTTCTCTACTTGAACAGGTATCTACGGCTAATTTGCATTATTCTTGAGTATTTTTATAAAGATGACAGAGTTTTACAGCCATAAAAAACATTGATCTACAGGTGATATTTACACCTCTTAACACAATAATGTAATATGCAGAAATACTACCCTGGTATGTACAACAGAAAGGGCCCTGACAAGCTGAGATAAGTGTGCAGGGCAATGGAGTATAGACATGAAGTGATAAAACATGGGGTATAGGTCTGGCACTGTAAAGGCCACAAATGAAAGTAATTCATAAAATATCAGTTAAAGAAATGTAAATGAAAGAGGAAAAAAAAATTGGTTTAGCAGCAACAAAGATAAAGAAGAAATAGTACATAAAATATACAAAAATCAGATGTAATATGGAGGCCAGTGAAGCAAAAAACTATTAACAAACACATGAAAAGTGACATCAAGTTGATCCTAAAGTGTGGAGGAAGACATGTACCTCAACAGGATAGGTTACCAGATGAAAAACTCTAGAAGCACGTTGCTTCCCTCTCCAGCAGCTTCCCTCTCCAGCAGCTGAAACTGCTGGCTTTAAAACCTGTGAGAGCAATGAAAAGGTGAGCATAACCTCAAGAAAAGGAATGGTTTCTATAAATATGTAAGTTACAATTTTAATGGTATGATAATTACCATTGAGATCTTCTCTGTAGGGAAATATTGTAAGTATTACTATTTGCCTTTTTTCTGTAACAATTAGATATAGACTAAAAATTGTTTTTCAATTAGATTTTTAATATTTAAATAATAATAATGATAATAATAATAATGAATTCTTAGCTTTATACATTAAGTATGTTTTCTGTTTGAGCATAAACAAGACTGTGGGAGCAGTTGACTTTTTACAGAGGTAATCTTTATGAACAAATTTGTTTCTCTAATAAGACCTACATTCCACTGATAACAAACCAAATTTGAATTTCTAAGTACCTTGCATATAGCCTCCTGTAGGGTTTTTCAAACAGAAATTTGATTTCCTCAGTAATTACATATGTGAGAAAGGAAAAAAGAAAAAAAGAAAAATATTATTACTGTTATTATTTTGCAGACAGCTGTTTCCCACCTCTGTTGAGAAATCAATGATGCTGGCAATGATCTAGTATAACATATCCCACGTTTCACTGCATTTGAAAATATGCTCCCTATATATTTTAAAGATCCTCATTAAAATTGCTATTAATTAATAATAACAATTTTTAATTTAAAAAAAAGTATTACCTTTAATGTTTCTTATATGTGTTTCAAAAATAATGTTTTAGTTAAAGGTAACATGCTGAAAATTAATTTGCCCTATAAAAATTTCAGCTAAAATGGTACCATGTTTTTGGTAGCAGATGTGCTAACACCAGCTCTTCTCAAACTTTTTGGTGAACTAAAATGTTTTTCTGTGGGACCTATGTCCTGTCTTCATGGCAGCTCAGGTACCTGGCCTGAAGGACAGAGTGCCTAGAGGAACCTGGATAGCTGTTTGCGCTACAGCCACAAGGGTGTGTGCAGACAACGTTGGAAATTTGAGTGATATTTCCTACCAGCACAAAGCCAGGAATTTATATCCTTCTTCTAAAGCCATTAGCCCTGATGGATTCTAGCTGTTAATCAGCCCAGAATAAACTATGCCATCATTCCAGTGAAGACAGCAACTCTGCAGGCAGCATCTCGGGAAGAACGATGCCTAAGGCAGCTGCTGCATCACCCTTCAAAGCAACCAGGCCCACGCAACACTCCTTCTTTTGGGATACTTCGAGAGGTTTTAAAAAACAGAGGGCAGATGAACAGTTGAGGTTGTGTTTGCACGCAGCCAATGAACAGAGGAAGATGTAAAATAATTACAAATGGACTAAGTGTTTCAGAAAACGGAAGATTAAGTGAAGTTCAGGTAAATGCCCCTCACATATTATGAACAAAAATTAAGAGTACATCTGTATGTTTTTGTTGCATCATTCTTCATGGAGCAGCAAAAATCTCTTGTAATAATAGCTGAAGAATTACAGAAAATTTATCATAAAAAAGTCATCATATCACTTTTTGTATTCTCTAGTACACAAAGCAAATATCCTAAGAAAACAGCAATAAGATATGCATGTGTACATGCATGCTGCATCTGGGAGAGTACAAGTCTTTTGCAGATTTCTAAGGGGGAAATAAGATGATCTTTTGAGACATAAGCCTGCAGAAACAGAGTTTTGACTGAATATTCCATATTAAATTCTTTCTATCTACATCTATACCAATTTAAAATTGGACTTTCCAACATTCAGTTAAAAATAAAGTTTAAAATAAACATCATATCTTCCCCCTGTTCTCAAGTTTTAGCTACACTTTTACTTGTATTATGATTTGTAATGTAGTCTTAGTACGATAATTACTTACTATTTTTATTCCACATCTATTTTCAGTACATATAGAATCAATGCTATTACAGATTTATTGGTATGGGATCTCTGGCTCCAGGATTAAACTATGAGAAAAAAAAAATACAAAAAGAAACCAGAACAAGACCAAAACTAACAAAGTTTAAAAGTTATGAAGTGTATTTAAATTAGCTCCTTAAAAAAAAAAGTGAAAACTGAAAACAGTAGCATTTGTTTTACCAAGTATAATTTTATCCACCTTATCAAAAATCTCTTCTTGTTTTTCCCAGTCAGTTACATATCGTCTAGGTTTTCTTCCTAACCTATGCTCCTCTTTATGACCCTTGTCTTTCACACAAAAAAACATGTACAATCAGTGCCTCATGTTCACATCAACTATTTTAAATATTAGAATTAAATCTACTCTTCCATCACCCCAGCATATGACCTGTTGTTTCAGTCAATTATTTCCTAATACTGTTTGGCTGGCTTTATATTATTTCTGAATTAAAAGACTGCTGTAATACGGACTAGACTCAAATTTAGGAGGTCTAAGTAGCTTTCCCAAATATTATAATGTAAGACAGTAAAATAGAATTGTTTTCATTATCTGTTATCATTAACATTTTAATCTCCCTCAGCTGTTTGGGAAGATAGACCAATGTTATTGCAGGTTTAAAAATCATGTAAGTAAATCTGCTTACAGTAGTTCCAATTCTGGATATGTCTGTCATTCAAGTGACATAAACTGTTTCCTGGACCATAAAGCAAAGTACCAGCTCTTTCCTAAGAATGCTGCACTTCTATGGCTGAGTAAAATATTGGCTGAAATAAAAAATTCTGTTAAGGGGTTTGGCTCATTTGTTAAAGCAAGATGCCACTCTTTGTGGGGTAGAGCCACCTCATGTCTGTCTCCCTCAATGATGTCCATTTGAGGAAGATCATGTGAACAAAACCCTAACAGAGAATTCAAATAAAATTCTGGGCCTAACTTCAGATTTCTGGACCATTCTTTCTTTCAGAGGATAACTTTTGTGAGGGCTGAGTAAGAAGCACTTTAAAAATCAATGCATGCTCACAATATTATGAATGGTTGTAGAAATTAGGTTGTTGGCATTTTGCCAAATGAATATTACAGGATGGCTGAAGGCAAAGATGCATAGCAAGATTAGGGGATTGTCAAAAATAACATAAATGCCTTATGATTTATTCCTAGATTATTTCTTTATTCTGTTACAAATATTGAGACTATGTAATAACTGTCTTTCAGATGAGTAAGCTCTAAAGGTATTATTTTCAGTTTTAAAGTGTATTTTCATAGCTACCATTTCTCTAAATTTTCTCTCATACTATTAGGCATTATTCTCCAGCTCAAAAACTGGTAGTGCCATGCCCTCTTGAGAAAGAAAATACAATGACCATTCCAAACATGCCAGACATTCTAAATACTCTATAAACAGGAAATAGAATGATGCAATGTGTAGTCTCCTAAGTCTGACCAACAGCAAAATATTATCTTTCTTTTTTAAAAGGAGATACAAAATATTTTTTAACACCTACCTCAACCTATCTGGCCTTTATTCCTGATCTTAAAACAAACCCAACATTTTTAAATAAGATTCTTCTTCTGTCAATATTCATATGGTTTCAGAAGTCAATGTTGTCTCACTGCTTTTTTCATTTTATTAATCTCTATAGCTTGCAAAGTTATGATTTTTACAAAAGAAATACTTCTCTGGGAGCAAAACATTAGAAAGAGAGTAGAAATGAGTAGGGTTTTTTATATATCATCAAGGGAAAACAGTTTGCTGCACAGGAAAGAATACATGACATTCCTTAGAACATATGCACTGTCTTTTTTCCTGTACAGATGTTCCTGCACACACCTATAAAAAGAACTTTAGGACATACTGTGCCCAGCCAAGAGTTACAAATGGGAACACTGTTCAACAGACACAAAGCTCAGCAATAGAAACAGTATTTAGAGTAGGATTCAACACATTCAAGTTTTTTTCCTTGGATTACATTGTGTTGTACTAAGATAAAACCCCTGAAGGAAGCAAGGAAGTATCTGATTTTTCAATGTAGAGCATGGTACTTGAAGAGAACAACAGAACAGAAAAAAAAATCTGTATTTAAAATACTTTTAAAAATCCACTTCTCTGAATAAAATTGTCATAGTTCTTCTTTGTCACATTATCATCTTTATAGTTTTAAGTACTTTTAATCTATACAAATTAGGTTTTAGAACTCCTTAGAGGAAAGACATATCTCATTTAATGTGCAAGAGTTATCATGTGTACTGATATAGTACAAGTACTAGTAAAACTATGTATGTAAGGACAGCAATAGTAATCCAAACACATTCTAGATGAGATTTTATTTCTCCAGATACAGTATGGGATTTCTGTAATTTCATCCATTAATTTTAATTCTGTTCATGTAGTGTGCAATAATTTCTGTGTTTCAAGACATGGGAATGCAATTTACCCTTATATCTGAAATTCAAAAGTACATTCTGGCAAGAGATGAGCATGTTGGGTGATGCCTCCAAACTCACATACTCAAAAAGGTCAGAATATGTTTATCAAAGCTGTCTTAACAGTCTGAAGGGATAGATGCTCTTTTCTTAAAGGAAGTCAGAGACAGAGAAATTTCTGTCTATATCCTAATCTTGTCTTTCCTGGAGCACAGAGGATCACTGTCATTGCCCTAGCCAGAAAAGAGGATTTTTTTTTTCCTTCAATGCTCCCTTTTTTTGGTTGTAATTTTTTTTTCCTTTTCTGGAAGAGAAGTGTGCATTTGCAAACTGTAGAAATTATTTTGTAAAGGCAGAGTCTTCTTTTTTTGATTGCCAAGCTGGTTCATTGAAACAAAATTTCTTTTGTCTTCTGAGTAACTGTACCCCCTTGGGCTAATGTTTGAGTAATTTATTTGGCAGACTGGTCTGTAGACAATATTGAAAATAGTAATCTATTTCAGCCATCATAAGCAAGGTGGTATAATACAATCAAATATAAGTGACATGATAACTGTGTATGGTGTTCCATCTCTGTTTCTGTTTCTCAACAGAGTATTCTCAGTACACAGCAGGAAGGTCAAAATAAAGGGCTAATCCTGGAATGGCTGAGAGCATCCACTAAATTAAATGAAAGTACCAATCATCTCTAGAGGAAACATACAGACTTACCCTGGATCATGTCCTCACCCTACAGTACTCTAAATTTTCTGAGGGAGGACTAATTCTAATAATCACTGACATATGAACTATTGCTGTAAACCAGCAAAGGCAAGACTAATTTCCAACTCTTCCATGCATATTCAGAACTTTGTCTTTTGAAATTGGAATTAATTAAAACTGGCAAATTTATCAGTGAATAAATATCTGCAAAATCTCATTATTAAAAATTATCCATTTTGAATGTAATGAGTGTAAAAATAATTTGAGACTCAGCTATAATTTTGCATTTTCTCTTGCATATTCAGAATGCCAGGGTTCAGGCCTAGGCTGTCTGCTCTCACACACAGTCCATCACTTCTGCAAAACTACCAAAAACATTAATGGCAACAGAGCTCCACCCAACACTCATGTCTCCTTGGAAACACTTCAGTCTTTGGACCATGCTTCTTTTCTACATTTTCTCTCTTAACTTTATTTATTTAGGATCTCATGTTTACTTCTAGAAAACATTAATGGCTGTTACAACCATCTTACTAGGGAGTACTTATAAAGAATTTCGAGGTTCTCCAATAGAGAACATCAAAATAGTAGGGAGTCAATGACTCTCTTCATTCTGGTATGCAACTTCTACCCACTTCACTGGAGTCTCTAAAAGGGGAAGAGCAGCAAGGAAAATCCTGAAAATTGTTCCAATTGTCATTTAGTTCACAAACTTGAAAGAAATCTTTGTCTCTCTATGAATGAGTTTTTCTTGCTTGCTTGCTTGCTTGCTTGCTTTCCTCCTTTCCTTCTTTCCTCCCTTCCTCCCTACCCTACTCTACCCTACCCTACCCTACCCTACTTGGTTAATTGTATTTTTTATGAAGACTTATATTCTTACCAAGTTTAATTAGAGGAAGTATTTAGACTGGTAACATATGAATTAAGATGTTAATTGACATAGAAACATGAAATTAATTATGTATAAGTAAGGTACTTTGAGTTTCCCGTCTCTGTTGCCACACATACTCTGTTTATTGTTATTCATCGTATCCTTTTCTGATTATGAGAGTTGAATTACAGCATCAAAGGGTTTTTACAAAGCATATTCTAACCTGACTCTAGATTCATGTAAAAGAGGAGAACTGCATTCATAGGCTTTAAGCAGGTTAAAGCATAGAATGGCTTATGAATGTTCAAAAAACCCGTGTGGTTAAACAACCTAAACATCATATTATTGTCTTGTTCAGAGAGGTTCATGCTTTTGTCTGAGAATAATCACTGGGATATGGGAGGAAAAAAGAACTGCTATTTGTCAAAAAAGATAAAGGAAATTAAGCTTCCTCAAGGGTACTTGTGAAGTTGCTGATGTGAAAAAATATGTTCAAGCTAGAAAATGAGCAAGAAAGAGCCTACTTAGCAAAATAACATCCCAATATTTATCTAAACATATAACTAAATAAGCACTGAACAACTTTCTTATTAATTATAAATTAAATTCTTATTTGATCACTTAATTTAATATCTAGCTTAAATATTCTTGGTATATCACTGTTTGAAGTGGGGGGGAATGACAGTGGGAGGGGGAAAGGATAAAGGGAATCTATCATGACATGAAGTGAAATATCATTAAATTACACTCTCCTACAGACATATACATTCTCAATATATATGTCCACAAAGAGCAAGGATTTTTGTTGTGACTCAGATGAGTAGCTACTGCTATTTTAAGCAGCATCAGGAATATTTTCTGGAATGGTTTATTTAGGTAATTCTGACTTGATAAACAAATGCTGTTTCTGTATTCTTATTTTCATAAGTGGAATGCTGAAACTTTCATTTCATTCCAAACTTGCTTTCTCCACTTCAATTACAACTAAAGGAAACATCTGGAAGAGCTTCTTTGTAGGGTTTTCTATTTAAGTGCCATGCTCTGGAACTTAGAATTATTTAGCAGCTTGTATTTGCTAAATTGAAATATTCCTGCATGCTCATGTCACTCATCAACTCAGTCTACACTACACAAAATTAACTATAGGAAAAAATTACTAACTTCTCCCTTTGAAAATATTTTAAATTTTTTTAAAGAAAGAATTATCTGAAGAAACCTCAACAAATACATATAATATTTTTCTGATTTTTTTATATTATAAAATCATTTGTGTCAATGAAACTCACTAAAATATGTTCAGACCAAAATAATATTACTGCTTTCTTCAAGACCAGGATGCTAACATCTCTTTGTGATTGTTGCATCAAAGTCTAAGTATGTAGAAGAACTAGTGCTTTCAGTTCTTCTGTGTTTTATTGTATGTGCTGTATTCTTTCAAAGCCATCGAAATCAGTCACCCATCCTTTCTATAAAAGTAATTGGGAAAGAAGAAACAAGAGGAAAGCTGGTGCACTTCTACATGATTATCATCCTGTTCCTGTTTCTCTCTTAAAACTCAAAGGGTATACAACACGTGTCCTACAGCACAGCACCTGGAACTCATTTCTTAGGACAGTTATTTCTCAAAAATCTGACCATTAAAAAACCCCAAACAAATGAGTTTCTTAGAGGTCAAATATCATGTCAGAGAACCCTTGAGGATCCCCAGGTTAATTCACTTTTTTATCTACTAAAAACTAATTTGCCTTTTTTTTTTCTTTTAGCTTTGAAGAATTAGGGAAAAGAGAGAATTCTAGAATGAGATTTTTCTGAAACAAGTTGTCTAGCTGATATATGATCTCAATTTATTTTTAAGAACTGTTTTCAGCCGTGATATTCATGCTACATATAAAGTGGCAATTAAAAGAAATTTATGTTGTATCTCACTAGGTAGAACTTACTAAAGAACAAGAAAATTATGCTTCACTGCTTCCCTTGAGGATTAAAATTGCCTTAATGGTCTAAGTTGTTTATGATGTACTCAAGACAGAATCTGAGCTAAATGAGCCTGGACAGAATTTTTTTGAAACAAAAAGAAATTCTGTTCCTAGATTTATACTGAAGAAGTGAAACGCTAGGAAATTCTGAAAGGAAAGTTATATAGAAAAAAAATATAAGAAAATATCTGTTGATTACGGTATATGCTTGCAACTGTATTTAGCTATGTACTAAGTGTCAGAGAGGACAAGATGTACATTCAGAAAGCTAAAACTTTAAGTCAAAATCTTTATACACACCTGCAATCAACACAAGTCTTCAGTTTTCCTCTGTCACTGAGAACTGCATATTTTCCCATTTCTTGTCTAACTTGCTTCAAGTAATTAAAACATCTTTGACCACTATGAAGATTTTACGGATTGCCTAAAGAAAAAAATTTTAGAGGTTTTTGGGATTCACAGTCATAAATGGATTTCTAGGGTTTTTTTTTCTGGGATCGTTTGCGAATGGTTCTGAATGACTGAGATTTAATGTTTTCTGGATTTAAAGACAAATCTTAATGGAAAGAAATCAAGTATCATTTTAACAAAATTTAGTTCATCAGTATATAAACAACTTATCCTTGAACTATATATAAAAAATGATAAGTCAAAACTCTTGTAAATATAGAAAAGCTGAAAATAAGCAAGAAAATACTGTAGAGTCTACTTAAGACATAAAGAAAAAAATCCAATGAGTGTAATAGAATCCTTGATTCTGAATCAAGGTATATTGAAAATCTACCAAAATCTAAGTTAAATATTTCACAGTAGTTTACCTGAATTCAACATGAATTAATTTTAAGTTTATGGAGCTGAGACTTTCAATGCATGTATTATTAATCAAGAAAGATAATTAATATGAAAAATATTTTAGAATAAAAATATTAAAACATCAGATAATTATTAATAATTTTTTAAAAACTGCTACTAGTTCAGAATTTTAAGAACCTTAAAGTTTTCAGCAATAATTCAGAAATAAAGATATGTGGTTTAAAGGAATTCTTAGCCATATTTCAACTTATGCCGATGCCTAAGAGTGCAGAAGAAAGAAATTTTTTTCAAGAATTCTGTCTTTAAAAAGCTCTACTATCTCCTCTTGGTGGGATGTTTTCTCTGTTTTGTATTGTTGTGATTTCATTTGCTGATGTTGTTTTCTTTGCCTCAAAATATTACCTAAAGACAGGCTGTTTTTATTTTTCTAGTTATTTTGTATGTAGGATCATTGAAGCACACTACGTCCATTTTATCTGGTGCTGAATTACTCTGTCAGATTTCTGTCAAGATTGGGAGTAATCAGGGAATAGGCCAAAGAAATGCTTTTGTTACAATGACTTCTCTTAGTAAATAACTTTGAGAAACATCACGTTCATTTCTAATGGAATAAGTCAAAAGGAAGAGTAAAGAAAGGCAGTTCAGGAGAATATATACCAACTTAGTGAAAGGGAAAATAAAATCCCACTATATGGCACAGTGTCATACACCACTATTTGGTGTGGTGTTTGTTGTTCCTTTCTAATACAGAATGTTAACTGATATTTTCACCTCTAAGGATAAATAAATGAAAATATTTTACCTAAGGACAAGCTCACAAGCCAATTCTCCAATAAAAAGGAAAATATCTCCTGATTTCCCACAAGCAACAGCTTCTTGCTTTACAGAGTATTTGAAAGGAAAAGCTACAGTGGAGAATGGGGACTGTAAGTGTCTGTGTGGTACAATTGAAATGTTTAAGGAAATCTTACTAAATTACACTATTTTTGTAAATTACACTGAGAAAAATTGCTTAAAACACAAACTTCTTTCCACAACATGACTTAATTGTGTACAATTCCAAAATCATAGCAAATTCCTGAAAAAAACAGATAGTCTTTAAAAATCACCCCAAAAACTAAAAAACCAAACAAAACCCACAAAACCCCCAAAAAACTAACCAAACAAAAAAAACCCAAACAAACAAAACAAAACAAAACAAAATAAAAACACACACAAAACCAACAACAACAACAACAACAAAAGACCCAAAACAAAACTATGTATCTTTATATACAGACACACACATGCACACTTGTTTTAATGGCAACAGAAAGCAGCCAATGTTGAGCATGTTATTTATCTGAGATTAAATCCATGTATTGTGTCCTTGTTAAATATTTTCCAAACTGTGAGCCATTCTGCCGTGTACCCAATTTTTCTTGGAGTTCTGCTGATGAAACTCTCCCATGAATAACAAATCTGATGAAGAGCCTTTACATCAATATTGAAAGTAAAGCTACAGTTGGTTTGTATTCACCAGCACTTTCCATGGCAAAGTAAAATGGTCCCTTCCTTCCCATGAATAATAACAAGTGAGCTTGAGATCTCAGCCTGCTCAGCCACTGCACTTTTCTTTTTCTGTAAATCAATCTCATATATGTTTATGAAAATGTATTTTTCTAGCTTAAGTATAAATCAGTGTTAGCTATGGTGAAATCATTTGCACCACAACAGAGTCTGGAAACTTTAAAGTGTTCTCTCTAATCTTAGAAAAGCTATTGGATATGTGGTGTGGTCCATCTAACAGAGAGGAGTCACATTTTTATCTAAAATATACTGATTACAAATATTTTAAAGTTTTTAAGTATTCATTATTTTTCTTCTGAAAAACAACATAAAAATAAGAAATATCCATAGCTCAGTTTAAGCCCTTTCTGATTAGAATCATGCAATCAGCATCTGAATCTGTTTTATTTGCACTTCTTCATTAAATTGCTGTAGAAAGCAATCTCCCTTTAATCTTCCCTTCTCAAAGAAGAGCAGGACCAGTTCTTTGTCTCTGTCTCTCCTCATATACTGCAAGAACTTCATTCCTCCAAGCTTCTTGGTGGCCTACGTTGGACTTATTTCAGTTTGTCCAGACCTCTCCTGTACAGGGAGAACAGAGCTACGAACAATACTTTATATGTGGCCTCACCAGTGTTGAGTAATCACTACCCTCAATATTCCAGGTACACTTTTGCTGATTAATTTGGCACATAGTCTAGTTTGTCTTCATCATATAGGAACACAGTTATATTGATACAGGAGCTTGTGTTTTCTAATCCAGACTCATCTTTACTCCAGTCATGAATCTTTTCAATAAGTTTCATATTGTTGCATATTTTATTCTCAGAAATAATCTTTCCCATCTAACTAAATTGAGAACATCCATGATGTCTTTTCACTTTCTATCCATTACCCAGAAGTTTTGGGTTCTGAAGATTTTGCTTCTATGTTTCCTTTCAATTGCAATAATTGTAAATTTGGAGTATTCCTAATTACTTGGTGAGTTTTACGAAGTGTGTTGGAAAGCATACTTTCTTTACCAGATGCCTGAAGGGTTGTCTTAGCCCAAGAATGCATACTGAGGAGGTTTGACACTGTCTCATGTGACTTATAATTTCTTTTATGTGATTTTTTTTACCTAACTCTGTCTTAGAGGCATGAAGCAGATTAGAATTTCAAAGAGTATTAGAAAGAATATTAGAATATCGGGGAAAGGAATTTATATTATTTTATGCTTTTTCAATATTTTTAATCCTGTTTCATTTAGCAGGTAGAAAGAGAAGAATAATAACCCTTTGGTTATAGAGGTTATGCTTTTAGAAAATCATAAGAGGATCATGTATCCATAACCTGAGTGCACTATTTCCACCATTGTTCTTGAAAACAGGCATTTCATGGGCTTTAGAGTGGCTTTATAAGCGAGACAGACTGCTTCCACCAAGTTCAATACCTTCTACCTTATATTTAGAATTTAGGTATAAACCCAACTTTTTTTTTTTGGTTGCACTTTATTTTAAATTTAAAAAATATTATTTAATTGGACAACTAAAGTATAAGTTGACTGAGTCCTTTGGTATCTTGTATTTTTAATCATAGAATCATAGAATCATTAAGAATGGAAAAGATCTCCAACATCATCAAGTTCAGCCTTTGACTGGACACCACCATGTCAACAAGACCATGGCCATAAGGGCTATGTCCAGCCATTTCTTGAACACTTCCTGGAATGGTGAGTCCACCACCTTGCTGGGCAGCTCATTCCAATGTTTGGCCACCCTTTCAGTGAAGAAATTCTTCCTGATGTCCAACCTGAACCTCCCCTGATGCATGTTGAGGTCATTTTCTCTTGTCTCAAAATATCAAGGAGATGTAAAGGAGATTCAGTTGCTTGAACATATCTTCCCCTTCAGACAGTCATCACGAGATCCTCAAGAAGAAGATACTCAGAAGAAACCTTAATGTTGCAGAGCAGCAGACGGGAGGAAGCTACTGGTCATAGAGAGAACTGGATTCCACAGCCAGACTACAAGGGATTGGGACTTCTGATTAAGTTGCCTTCAGTGATGCGGGAATTAATATGTGAACTTAATATCTACCCTTTATTGTCAGTTACAGCCTAATAAATGCTTTCCAGCCACTCTTTCCTTAGCCTGTATGACTGCATGAGGTGGTTGTGACCCAAGTGCAGGACCTGACAGTTGGCCTCATTGAACTCAAACAGTTGATCTCATGGATCCAGCCTGTCCAGATCCCTCTGTAGAGCCTTCCTACTCTCCAGTGGTGCAATATTGCCTCCCTTCTTGGTATCATCTACAAACTGACTGAGCAGGCACTCAATCCCCTCAACCAGATCATAGATAAAGATATTAAATCGTGCTGTCCAAAATACTGAGCCCTGGGGAACACATCGTGTGACCGACCCAGAGATGGATGTAACTCCATTTACCACGACTGTCTGAGCCCAGCCACTCAGCCAGCCTTTAGGAGCAGTGCCTCCATCCAAGCCACAAGAAGCCAGTTTCTCCAGAATGCTGAGAAAGACAGTGTCAAAGGCTTTACTATAGTCCAGGTAGACAACAGCCTTTCCTTCACCCACAAAGTGTGTAACTTTGTCACAGGAGGAGATCAACTTGGTCAAGCAGGACCCGCCTTTCATAAACTGTGCTGGCTGGGCCTGTTTGCCTGGTTGTCCTGCATGTGCCACAGGATGACACCCAAAATGATCTGCTCCACTGCCTTTCCCAGCACTGAGGTCAGGCTGATAAGCCTGTAGTTATATGGATTCTCCTTCTGACTCGTTTTGCAGATGGGCACCATAGCCACCAACTTCCACCCGGCTGGGACTCTCTGGTTAGTCAGGACTGCTGGCAAATGGCTTAAAGTGGCTCAGCAAGTTCTCCTGCCAGATCCATCTGTACTCCTGGGGGGATCCCATATAGCCAATCAGAGACACCAAAGAGGAGCAGCAGAACAGATATTTTTTGAATTTTTTTTCTCCACTTGCCTCAAAGTAAGCATATCTGGGAAGCTGAAACCTACTCATCTAGTTAAATAACTAAAGCTTCCATAAATACCTAATAATTAAGAGAAATTGTTCATTCTTTAAAGAACATCTATAAAAGGGAAAAATGTTGCTGTTTAACTTTTATCCAATGACTTACACTGTCATAATATTCACTTTAGAAATGGAAGATCTGTATTCAACAAATGCCTTCTCCTGATAATTTGTATATACTTATTTTTGACGTGAGAGCCAAAACAAGCAGTCAAAACAATAGAAACATTATAAAAGAATTATAATATTACAGGCAGAAATTTAGATTCCCATTAATTCCCAGGTAATGAATAATTAAACAAGATTTATTTTAAGGGATTGCTCACTTAGATTTAAATTACATTGCAGGCTTCTGAATATCTCTGTAGACTTCAATTTCTGTCTAGAAGTAGAAAAAAAAAGTCAACAGAAAAAATCTATGCAAAACCATCTTTTCTGAAAGACATTTCTGGATATAAGTTCAGGATTTGAAAACTCTAAAGCTTTGTTTCTTTTTTAATGCCTCCTGTCCATCAAAATATATTGATAAAACAAGAAGTTCCATAACTTTCCTAGGCAATTATCTATAATTTCAGATCATGATTTTTCAGTGCAGTGATTCATGTTAAACTGGATAACAAAATGGAAAATTAATTTTCTCTCTGTAATTAACAGCTAAACTTTATGAACCAATAAACTTTTCTCTAGCATCTATTTATCAGGGAAATTAAAAAAAAAACAAACCTAATTTCATGTGTTTTAATAAATAAATTATGTATTTATTCTGTGATTTGGTGTGGGTGGGTTTTCTTGTTGTTGGTTTTTTTTTTTTTGCTTTTTTCCCAAAGATGAAATTCCGTTTCGTTTCATTAGAAGAAATAATAAAATTTTTGTTAATTGCTTCTCCTGTTACATTCAGAACTTCAAATTCTAATTCCACTATAGAAATGCTGAAACCTGATATTATTAAAGATATTACCCAGTTTAAATTTGTGTTATGTTAAATTAGATTTGTTACCTTTATGAGGCAGACAGGTATTTGCAATTAATCATTTATTTCAAATTTTCCTCATGATTTTCTTTCAAATCTGAAATTTATAAATTGGAGTCATAAAAAAAAAGATTAATTAAAATAACAAAGTGGTTATGGAGTGCCAGAACCAGTGCTTCCATGAATATTGGTGTGAAGGACATGTCTAACTACCTTAGTGCCTCTTAAATGTTTTTTGCTCACAGAATTGTTTGCATTTGAATATATTAGGATACACCGTGCCTACCTTAATGCTGGTTTACCTGCTTTGTCAAGCTGTGTTTTAAACCACTCCAACATTAATTTTTCTTTAATTTCCCTTGGGAAGATGTCTAATAGATAAGAGTGTTAGCAAATATTTCCTCATTTAGTCTTAATTTTAATTTCTCATTTTGTTTGATTATATTGAATTATTCTTACATATACCAAGTTAACAACTCTATTAATTTCTTGTTTACAACCTATGAATAAGATTAACTACCCTTATAAATTGTGCTTCTTTTGTAATTTTTTATCTGGAGTACATATTACAAAATATTTTCTTTTTTTCTTAAATCACTGCAACAGTTAAGTTCGGTTTGGTTTGTTGGTGGTTTTTTCAATTCTTAAAATAGGGTTTTAAGACAGTCAAATGCTCAAAATAATGAAAATTGAAGTTCTGTAGTACTGGGGTATTTAAAATTTTGTTACTTTCTGATTTAAAAGCACCCACTCTGAAGAAAAAATGCAACATAACTCATTCTGCTCTATTGTCCTGCCTGATCACGTAGATGAGCTTTCTTGATTATTTGTATACAGTGTCAGAAAATGCATTTTCTATCATTTTCCTACAATATTTTATGCCAATTTGTTGTTTCTTTTCTTCTTGAGATCATCATACAAGCTAAATATTGTCTCTGGATGCCACATCTCCACAGAGGTCAGTCACTTCTCAGCAGCTCTGGTGGAACCACCCGTGGCTGTCACGAGAGGTACCAACGCCGTCACTCGATCGTTTTGCCTGCAGCTGCTGGAGCTGATGGTTAGTTAAGCAAATCAAGATCCTACCAATCACTGGTTGTGTAAAACACTGTGTACCGGACACAGCTAAGGGTGTTACATAAAAATTGTATTAATTGATTACACTGCACCTTATTACTGATATAAAGAAAACATTATTGAGAGACTATTGAGAGGCAAATTTGTAAGCCAAATGAAATTACTAGTTCATTGTGACATAACCACAAAGAAATCAATCAGCTTCTCATGTATCTGTTTAATCTATAAAGATTGTTATAGTTCAGTAAAGGACACAATATGTGCATTACAAGCAATACTGTCTTGTATTACGAGACATGCAGCTTTATTTTTGACAGAGAATGCGTGACTATCACCTGCTCTCAATGAGTTTTAAAAGCGAACAATGAGCAGAGCTCAAGCAGGAGAAAAATGGCAGTGAATGAAGCTTAAGCATCTTATTTATCATTCAGCATCTTAAACAAGACTGAGAGTAGTATTGTGTGAGTATGGTTCAATTTTAACTAGAAACATTTGTCTGACTAAGGAAGCATATATAATACAGAATAATTCCAAGCATATTCCAAGCTATATTTATTTATATTTTAAGTAATTTATCTTATGCCTGAAGTTTAACAGATGTTAACTCAGCTAATTCAGGATTTTGGCAGATTCCACTGTGTAAGTATTTAGCATCAGTGGCTGAATTTATTATTCCATTATCATCTGTGAAGGAACAATGAAAAATAGTGAAATAATTTCTGAGATATATAGAAGTTGAAAAATGAATTGATGAATGCTGTTTATGTCTCATAGTACTACAGATTTGTTTTCCAGATATTCATAGTATCTGTGTTGCATCTGACAGCCTCAAGAGGAATAGATTTTTGCAGCGTCTCTGATGCTCCTATCCAGAACAACAACCCTGATATTTTAGCATCAAAAATTTCAAACCCTTTCCCAAAGAAAGGGTGGTTTTGATGTGGCCACAAATATTTCTCCTGTTTATCTCTGGGACATATCTTTACAGTCCTCCATAAAGCAGCTTAGACCATGCTGTGAGTTGTAAAATTTAGCAGAACAGTAAAACATTTGTTTCGGAAGACATCTATAAATGGCAAACTGACATCTGATTACTAAGATTAAAATTATTTCTCTGATGGTGGGTGTGGGGTGGTGGTGTCCCTTTAACTCCTCGACTGCTACATTTATGGGTAGGTCTTTGAAAGTCTTCAGTCAAGATGGAAACAAACAACAAAAAAAAAGCTTGGAAAGTAAAGTATGTGAACATTTTTTTTGAGATGTAGGGACTTAAAAGATGATGTTAAAGTACAAATCTTGTTTCACACCTTGGTGCCAAGGTATACAAAGAAGCTTTAAAGAAATTTTTTTCATTACTTTTTGTGGTCAGATGTTAACAGTGATGTGAAATTCTCTCACATCTGTTTTCTCAGGAATACTTACAAAATCATGTTTCATATGAACCACAACAATTAACACCTACATTTTCTAGAATTGTAGACAGATATTTCTACTCTGATTGTGTTGGCAAACTGCCATATATAGTTTTGGTTAATACTATGCTCATCTATTTCACTTGTGACCATTAAATAAAATGAAAAACGGGTAGAAATTTAACAACTATATATTTAAAATACTAAGCAATTTTTTTTCTGTATTTCAAACACTTCGTAAGTGTGAGTGGAAAACAGTACAAGATCTGGAAAACAATACTGGATAGCTAATTATGGGTAAATGAATCCTATCTGATGGAGATAGAACCATTCAACTAATCATATTCAAACAGCTAATAGAGAGTGAGGTAAATAGATTTGCAAGAACTATTTACTTAAAATAACTCTCTAACCAAGTCTTTTTCTAGATTCTAGAAACTTTTAAAGTTTTTAATAATTAGTTATAGTTAAACTTATTAAATTCTTTCCAGCCTTGCTTATCCTTATTTCCCTTTCACAAACCTGCTCTCTTATTAAAAGGACTAATTTGGGTCCCCAGATTCAAAATATATTTATGAAAAATCTTGGATATTTTTACCCTATGGGCTTCACTTGTGCTGGACAGAACTGTACCCCAACTATAAAAACAAAACATGAACTTTTTTTATTAAATTAGATTGTTCCATAACTAGGCATTTTTAACTGTTCCTTGCAAACAAACTGAAACCTATTGCTCTTCAATTTATGATGCAAGTCAGAAACATTAACTTTCAATGACAATACGATTTACTGACTTCTGTATCAACAAAATGATTAGAATTTGTCTAGGTCAAAATTATCATCCCATAGGAAGAAGAGAGGAGGGGCAAGAATAGAAAGCTACTGTTATGTCAGAGCTAATACATGAGAGAACACCTGAAAATTCTACAGAGAGGAGGAGAGAGAAAAAGAAAAAAAAATATTCCTCAAAGACGCATTTTTTAATTAACCATGGACGAATCTGGTGGATATGATACAAAACTAGTAGTTACTGTTACTTTGGAAGATCTAAATGTCCCCAAAAGAATCATGGCACTAAGAATGGTAGTAATAGAATGATTAAACTGAGTAAGAAGGAGTAGAAAGTCAATATGTACAATATGTAAAAGTACAATATGTAAAGATTAATATGAACATATTTTGTTATAAACCAGAAAAATTTCAGTAATACTCAAAGAGGAAGTAGAAAACCCCAAATATTTTGATTACTGTGTCACTGAGATTTCAATATGAAAAAGAATGCTAGGATGGAACATCAAAATATATTGTGTCAAACAGATATTACAAAGAAGGGCAGAAGAATTAAACTGAACACTTTCTAGGTTGCTATAAACTGATCATGAGCATAGCTGAGAGAGGAACTGATATTTTCTAGCTGTCGAAGTACTAATATTGTGGAACAGTCTTCCTATATGACAAAGTATGAGGGCAAATGAATAGTTCTGAGGCGAAATCTGATCCATTTCTGAAAAGGCTGTGATTGCTTATAATACCTGAAGACAATTCTTCTTGTCATATTCCAACAACCTCAAAGTGTTTTCCTTCCCTCTATCTATAATACATGTCAAACTAACATGTATTATAATTTCTCAATAAATAAAATGTTCAGTGCAAAATATTCTATGTGAGGATCCTTCTCAATATTGGACTTTCTTTTGCTGCCCCACAAAATGTCATAGACAGATCAGAGCCTGTCCAGAATCTGAATGTTCCAACATACCTGTCTTGAAGAACAGTTTTGGAAGGGGAAAAAGATAATCCTTTCGAGGCATCCCTCTTTATGCCTACAGACTCTAGACATATGGTAGTGAGCCTTGTGAAGAGATTTTTTTTTTACAATCTGTTCATGCTCAGTAAAGTTCTTCCTCATATCCAGGTGGAGCTTCTTGTGCATCAATTTCTGTGCCCATTGCTTCTTGTCCTATTGCTTGGCACCACTGAGCAGAGCCTGGTTCTTAGTTCGTGACACCCTCACTTCAGATACTTATGCAATTGATCAGGTTCTCTCAGTTGTCTCTTCTTGCAGCTGAACAGGCCCAGCACGCTCAGCCTTTCCTCATAAGAGAGATGCTCTTGTCCCTCAGTCATCTTTTTTCCCCTCCACTGGACCGGCTCCAGGAGCTCCATTTCTCTCTTGTCCAAGAGAGCCCAGAGCTGGTCAAAGCACTCCAGATGTGGCCTCACCAGGGATGAGCAGAGGAGCAGGATCACCTCCCTTGACCTGCTGCCAGTTCTCTTCCTAATGCACCCCAGGACACCATCAGCCCACCTGGCCACAGGGACACACTGCTGTCTCACGGGCAGTTTGTTGTCCACCAGGACATCCAGGTCCTTCTCCACAGAGCTGCTTTCCAGCAGGTCAGCNTCTTCCTCATATCCAGGTGGAGCTTCTTGTGCATCAATTTCTGTGCCCATTGCTTCTTGTCCTATTGCTTGGCACCACTGAGCAGAGCCTGGTTCTTAGTTCGTGACACCCTCACTTCAGATACTTATGCAATTGATCAGGTTCTCTCAGTTGTCTCTTCTTGCAGCTGAACAGGCCCAGCACGCTCAGCCTTTCCTCATAAGAGAGATGCTCTTGTCCCTCAGTCATCTTTTTTCCCCTCCACTGGACCGGCTCCAGGAGCTCCATTTCTCTCTTGTCCAAGAGAGCCCAGAGCTGGTCAAAGCACTCCAGATGTGGCCTCACCAGGGATGAGCAGAGGAGCAGGATCACCTCCCTTGACCTGCTGCCAGTTCTCTTCCTAATGCACCCCAGGACACCATCAGCCCACCTGGCCACAGGGACACACTGCTGTCTCACGGGCAGTTTGTTGTCCACCAGGACATCCAGGTCCTTCTCCACAGAGCTGCTTTCCAGCAGGTCAGCCCCCAGCCTGTACTGGCACAGAGGGTTGATCTTCCCCAGGTGCAGGACCCTGCCTTTGCTGAATTTCACACAGTTCTCTGCCCATGTCTCCACCCAAGTAGCTGCTAGAGAATGAGATAAATAGATTTCCATTTATTCAATATCTAGCTTACATGGAGACATTTAAAATATATGTATTTTTATCTTTGAGACTGCCTTTTACTTTCAGTTGATGCAAGATGAGCAATATGAAAATCCAGCTGGCTGCAAATAAAACACAGCATTGTCCTGGATAGAATGGGCTCAGCCTCACTGCTCTTATGCAAACTCATTTTTTCATTTAGATTTTGTACTTCACTTATGTCCCATTACCCATCCAAAAGGGCCAGATTTTGGTGCGTGTCCCGTGTCAGAGTAGCCATCCCTGCAAGGGTGCTTCACTACAGTATTTCAGAGAGTTTTAGAGGTCTGTGTGAGGGCAGCTGGACAGACACATCTAAGTCCATCCCTAAAAGGCAAGGGAATTGCAATGTGCAAAGGTGGAAGAGATTAACCAGATTAATGTTAAAGAGGGAAGAAGTGGAATGTTTTCTCACTTGTCTATACAACTGAATAGAATAATTTCTGATCCGTTCTGATGACTATCAGTATTTATTAATGAGGTTGTAAACCTACAATGAAACTGAACCTGTTCATGAGATTTTAGTAATCTAAACTACATATAGTCTCTAAATATATTTTAATGATTCAGAGCATTCCTTACGGGAAAAGTGATGCTCAGTCTCACGCCCTAAAATGACTGCTACTGAAAATGAAAGCATATGACTTTCTTTTTTGATTTTAAGTCAGTATCAGAATAAATTTTACTCCCGACACAATTTTCAGTGGTTTCCATCTTACTATTTAATTGAAAGAGTTAAATCTTGACTGCCTTTGTAAACCTCACAGCTCTTAATGCCTAGGGACAATATATTAAGACGACTTTTACAGGAAATTACTATCTTGAAGACAGAAACTTTTGTATCTCTATATTTTGTTTGGCTACATTTCTACACAGTCCTATAGACAGTAATAATTGATAGCTACTCTCTCTTGAATGTTCCTGAATGTTTTAAACACAAAAACCCCCTAATCTGAAAAGCAGTATTTTTTCCAATATAATTCCATGTGAACATTATGCACGTAAATGCCACTTAATGTAATTTTATCTCTTCTCAGGGATTTTTTTATTTAATAATAAAATTAATTATTTTGTGAATTTGTCACAGTCATTCAAGTCAAAAGGCTTTCTGACTGCTATAAAAGGTATATTAAATCATGAGACTTGATAAATGACAACTTTTGTCATTATCCAACAAAGGACTGAGCTTACACTGAAGTTAAGTGAAGCACATGTATTTTGTAAGATAATCTATGTCTCCTTCTGTTAAAAGAAACCTGAGTCATACTGGTGATTTCTGGAAAAATTGTGAGCACTTCTAAGAGACTTTAAGAATCAAAACCTTAGAAGAATATAAATGACCTAAAATGAATTAAATTGCTTAGCTAAATATTTCAGTTAAAAAAAATTGGTATACCTATTAAAAAATAGGCTCAAAAATAAGGCTTTTTTCTCACAATTACGGTGAGTCAATCAGAGGAAGAACAGCATGTTCTATTAACAAATATCAAGTTGAAATGCAAGTAGCCCTGAAAAATTGAACAGAGAAAGAAAAACCCTTACCCCTCCCAGCAAAGGAGATAGAACACCAATGAACCAGTGTAAAAATAAGTAGGAATAAACAAAATTTAACATAAAAGAAAAACATCAGCTTTGTTTGTGAACTTGTTTGTATTAATAAAAATTCATGGTAGAACTGGCTGCTTGTAGTTTGGTGGTTTGCATTTCTGCAGTGAGTCACTCATATTTTGATTAAATTCTCAAAATATTAATTAGTCTAACAAGAAATTGATAGAATCCCCATATAATGAAAAAGTATTACTTAAAGTATACCAACAGGAGTCCTTCTCTGGAAGGGAAAACAAATTTTTAGTTTTAGATCAAACCATGCCTGTTTGTCTTAAATTATGATTATATTTGTGGAAAAACTAATGCAATTAATGCAGTTTAATATATCATATTGCCAGAAAAAAGATAATAGGAAAGTAAATAAAGCCCCAAAAGTAAAATCTGATGTCAACAAATTTCACATTATGGCATTGCAACACTAGTTATAGCTTTGCTCTTTTTTCTGTTTCTTTGACAGTACTTAGCCATAATTGCATCATTCAAATCTTCTACCCCTAATACACAAACATATTTGAAATATCCTACTTTAGTTTTAATTGACTCTCAGATATATATGTAATCCTAGGATAAATATTTTTCCAGTGCTAAAACAATCAGGTAATGTGTTTTTAGTAACCAAGGAGCAGGTTGAAAATTATTTATTTGCCTAAATTCCATCACTCTTAATTTTAATCACATGCAGTGTATGGTCATGCTACTCTATCAATCTGTATTCTCAAGCTACTGTTTTTTTTCTGAAAATTTGACATACATATTGCTCTACCATATTTTGGCATATATATCAATATCCCTTTGAATTTTTGTCAATGTTAAATAAGAATGTCATTCTATTAAAATTTATACCATGCAGAAACTGAGAGAAAACCATAGCCATAAAACTGCTAACTGAATCAGCCAGTGGTAAAGTGCTAGGCAGAGAGGTTATTGGTCTTCTTCAGAGCAGGAAGTATTTCAGGGCTTCACAAGAGAGTAAAGTAGCTTCATGGACCAATCACATCCCAATTATCTTCTAACCAGTGAAAAATGTCTTTACAAAAGCCTCAACATACATAATACTCAATGCAAATTTAATAGCAACAGTAATTTAAACTAACACTTACTTTCCCAATCACAAATCTTTGTCTTATAGGTCAGGAATTTAACAATAAGTTTTCATTTGTGGTGATGCACAGCTAGGTGGAGTGTTATAATATTCAAAACATGTATTCTCTTTCTCCAAGGACTGCATTACTTAAAGGAAAGCATTGATTTTTGCCAAGAGACATACAGAAAGACAATCAATCAATGACAGCTTTGCAAGAAAGCTACTAGTAAAACTGCCCTTGGATCTCACTCTGTATTCCTTGAGGTCATACATTTGTTTAAAATTTTTGGTTCTTTGATGATTGAGGGACAGCCACAATTAGAATCAGTCTTAGTCAATTTTAATTGCTGCATAAATGACCGAAAGGAAAAAAATATGAATAAGTAAAGAAAATATCATTTTAAAGGAAGCCTTTCTATGGACTGGACCACTTTCAGTTTGTTTTCAGTTAATGTGTTTTTCTTTTATTTCTTGTCACTGTTTAGGAATGGTACTCCCCAGTTTAGTGTTTCCACTGAAACTCTCCAAACTACTTGTCGCTTCCTCTCCCCCTTTCCCTCCCCTTCCCCTCCTGGTACTCCATCCATCCTGGGACCAGTGCCAGCCGACCACTCTCTCCAGCTAGGGACCAGCATTAGCCAACCACCATTTCCACCACTTTTGCTCAATTGGAAAGAATCCCCACTGCCTGGCAGAGAGAGAATCCATTCCCCCACGATGTGAGGTGGTATAGAATACCCTCTGTGTCCTACCCATACCTTATCCCAGCTACAGCAAAAATTAACCCTGACCTGGCTGGAAGCAGGAAACACCCTTATGCACATTTTTCTTTAAAGTTATGCTGCCTGACGTACTTGATTGTATCTTTCAAGAACCTGAAATTCTTAAGTTGTTTACCTGAAGTAAATTATATTGCTACTCTTCATGGCTTCCTTTTAAGGTGAAGTAATGGACATCTTAACATTATTAAGCCACAGAAATCATGTAACATTGAAGTAAGAAACAACTATTAAAGTTCTGACTTTAAATCCTTCTGACTGAGGATTACAATTAGTTCAATGCAATATAGCACTTTACAATGCAAATATTAGAATGTGGAAACTGAGAACTTAGTTAGTCCAGAGACTAACAGTGTTTGCCATCTCTAAAACGTATTTTCATCCAAAACAACAGTGTTTTTCTCAAAGACAAAACACAAAGACAAATTATAAACAAGACCAAAAAAACCTTTCTCCTGGATTTTATGATAGCTAAAAAAACTTAAGCACTTTTTTAAAAAGGCAGACTCTTGCTTCAAGAAAAGATCTACATCTTCAAATGAAAAATAAAATTAATTCCAGTCATGGGACTTTGCCTGGCATTATTCAACTTCCAAGTTATAGGTTTCTTGTGTTTAAAAAAATACAACCTCAAGTCACTGAAACAGAGAAAATTGCATATTTCCCAGAGAATAAATGAATGAAAATAAGTAAATAATAATAATAATAAGCATATATGTTACACCTGTTATTAGCAGTTACAGACAGATTGTACCATGTTCTGGGGGAAAATGTCTATCGGTACACACATGCTAAAGATCTGAAAATTCCTACAGAATGTGATGAAGGTCAAACGTATGTAACCACTCAATGAAACCACCGAAGACAGAAATTTATCCTCTACTCCTTTATATTTCCCCCTGAAAAAGGTTGGGTTTCTTTTTCCTGTGAAAAATAAGTATCATTCCAAAGTAAATGATTCTGCAAAATAAATAAATTTTAGAAAATTATGAAGGGAAAAAGTAATTGTTTAAGAATTCTTTTTTATCAGAAGTCATTATGAAAGGGACTATATATGTTCAAATATCTCTCACCTAAAAGACATCAACCAAATATTGTGAAAATACAGAGTGCTATCTACTGCTATCTACTGCTAAAGGCACAAGACTATAAAAGTATTCCCTCTGGGAAAAAAAAACCAAAAAAACAAAGAGGCTGAGTAATGCTTTTGTATTGGACAGAAGGTTCTACTTAAGAATTCCAAGTATGTCAGGCAAGAAAGCAGATGTCTTTGTTGTGTTATGCTGTATATGCTACTTTCTGTATTTAATCTCATTCATACAAAATGAATACTGAATATTAAGCTACTGTAGAAGACCTAAATAGCAAAGGAGTCTCCCACCATGGTTAAATAGTCCCTGTAAGAAAAATTAAATTAGAAAAGGCATTATTCACCTGCCATTAACAAAATTCTGTAAATCTGATTTTTTAAAAATAATCAACGACAGAGATGGACACTGTTCTCATATTCATAGAAGACTAAAAAAACCTGTCAAAATAGTTACAGTGGACCAAATTACCCTTTAAAAATCCTTACTCTTGTTTAACAAGCATAAAGTTGCTTTTCTTTACATTTTTGGTGGTTGAAGGCTGGAGGTAATGTTTTTCAGCACAGTACATCCTATGATTGATCTGATTACACAATAAATGCTTTAAAGCCAGCAGCACAGGTACTTCATATATCCCATTTAATTTAGAAAATATACAACAGTTATGCAGAGGACATGTAATTTTTTTCACTAGCTTTTAAAATAAATATTCTATTTCTTCACAAATGAAGAACTGAAAATATAGAAGAGCATACTTAGATACTTAGATAATACTTCTGGGGCATTTTGTCCTATCCACAAAACCAAAACAGATGCATAATTAGAAAGGAGTTACTACAATTATACCAGTAAGTTGATAAATTTGGGGGCAGGTATCTGATTTTCTTTTCAATTAAGGTTTACACTTAACAATCACTGTATTTTTCAGAATTTGGTCCAGAATATTTTAGTTTTAAATACCTCAAGAACTTGGTCTCCCAATCCTTCCCTTAGGAAATTATTCTATAATCTTGTCAAGAGATAGGTTATGCTTATCACTACCAAGTGGCAGTGCTTGCAGGTAAAACATGATACTCTTATTTATGACCTGTAACAATCTCCACAGAAAGATAAGCGAAGTGGAAAAAATTCTCTTAAATTTAATCTTCGATGGTGAGGCAAATAATGGAACTGAAAGTGGAAACTCAAGGCATTTATTATGGGTGCCTTGCAGCTTAACACCAATAATAGTGCAGTCATGCTTATTCACCCCAGTTTAGATTTTCAATTCACTTTACATCCAGCATCCAGCAAACCTGACCTAAAGACCAAATCAGTTATATCAATTTACATTACATTTGCCATATTTACCTTACCTTTATATTGAACTTATTTATAGGTTATATGAGGTATTATATACGATACCCTACTTATGAAAGTGTTGCTTCATATTTTTTTAATGAAAAAATTATTCATATTCATATTTTCATAATGAAAAAATTTGGAAATCACAGGCTGTCTATATTCCACAAATTACATGACAGAAGAAGAATAGCCTGGGCAGCAGTTTGTTGTCCTTTCCAATAGAGGATATGGGAAAGAAGCCTGTTTGGCTGCATGCACCTGTAAGGTTATCCATACCTCTTATCCAGGTGAGATCCCTGGGCAGTAAATAATAGGTATCTGAAGAGCTAGGGGTGAAGAGCAATATATTTTTCTCATCTTCATTTACATGCATAGTTAATGAATGCTGTATCAGAACAAGTATCTTTAGAAGATATTTATGAAAACTTTGCACTGGTTTCTGACTCTTCACGAAATAGAATAATTAGGAGTGACAACTTTCTGGCAGTTATGGTGTTAGCTTTTTCTGATGATAGCTAAAGTAAACCTCCAGATGGTTTAATCTTCAGCCTGTGGTCTTTAGAAAATAAAAAATTGATAGCTGTTTGACAACTGAGAGATCTTCATCTACCTAAGAGATGACATGTCCTCCTTTATGACACAGCACAGTAGCACCAAAAAAAGTTATATTTACTGCTGAGACATTTCCAAAGCCTTAGGAAGGTTTCTTCAGTTCAGTGATGGTGTGGCCATGTGGCCAGCAATGCCATGCCCTCCCTTGAGCAGAGCTCTGCCCTGTAGCACTCAGCAAGGGAGCAGGGCTGGGATGGGGATGAGGAAGAGGGTTGGGACAGAGCCCCATAAGTACATAGTAAAACCATGGTAATGGGCTGGTGGAGACTGATCTGATACCAGGGTCAGAACATGCTCAAAGACTGGCACATAGGGCTTGGAGACTTGGAACAGTCATTCCTGATGATAAAGCCGTAGCAATTGAGTTTTCTTATCTCTGATGACTGATTTCTGCCTAACCTGCCCTCCAGGAGAAAATGCATCTTTTTAGGCAATCCACTTTACACAGAAAAGAGACTATTACCTTTCAGTGTGAAGGAGTTGAAGCATATTAGAAGACAAGCATACCTTCAAACTAAATAAGCCCATGTATTTCGCTATTTTGTTTTATGGCATGTTTAATGACATTCTATTATCTTTTTTTGACTTATATCTGTTTATGTTACAGAATATCAGACTCCACCAAAACCCATTCAGGGCTGAGCAAATTGAAAGAATTACTCGATAAATCTTGTAAGCCTGACTTCCATTTATACACATGAATATACTGGGTGGTTTTTGGTTTTGGTTTGGTTTTTGGTTTTTTGTTGGTTTTTTTGGGAGTACAGATTTTCTTTGGCATTTCTAGATATGTATTCATCTTGACATCCAGCATGCAATTAATTGCCAAATTGCTTCACACCTGCTCCACACCCTGTCTTGCACATTAAAAATTAAGATACATAATCAAATAGAGCCCTGATTGATCTGATCAAATACCTTCCCACCTCCACAGAAAGTTGTGACCATATATCAATAGAATAAAACTAAAACAATAGAAATGCATCTCAGATGGAAAAATGTAATATTTTACAAGAAGAAAACATGTTTCTATAAGTAAAATAGAAGTGGTGATAAAAAACTTGATGAAAATTAACAAATTTAGAAGTGAGATTCTGAAACAGAAAAGAAAGCAATATTTATCTTTCATTTCAACTGATAGAAAAAGAATTACCACACTTTGGAAATAAATTCCTACTTGTGTGTTTGTTATTTTACTTCAAGGAGTGAACCTATTTTCAAACACATATTAATATTATCTAATGAAATTGAATAAAATTTAAATTTTATCTTCCTGAGGACAAACACCTCATACTGCCTTTACTGAACTTTTCTACTAATAATTTGCTCTGATTTTCAATTATGGAAGTATAGCTGAGATGAAAATGTTACATTCTAGGTTATATGCACAGCAGTATTTTTTTAAATTTAAATTATGATTGATCAATAAGAGGTTGGGTACTCCAGATTTCCCCTACTAAAAGATATTTCAAAAACCATTACCTATACTAGTATTATATGGAATAATTTTCGTTAATAATGTCAGTATTGTTCTTTATGATTTGCCAAATGAGTAATTTTATAATATAGAAAATTCTTTTACATGATTTTGAGTACAAGGTCTTGTGGCTGAATCTGCCGGTCACCAATTAAGTGACTGGCAAACATGAATTAATTGTTACTTAAACTTTTAAAAGTGCTTCGTGAAGTAACTTTATTTTGTCACTGATTATTTGAACAAAATCACTCAAATGGTAACTAAGTAAGTTAAAATGTTTTGGAACATGTGCTTTTCTTCCCTATATATGAGAAATAACTTGAAATTAATAACGATTCAAAGAAAAACTATCCTATTAAAGCAGAACAATTTTTTTCCTGGAAACAAATTTAGGTTTAGCTTTTCAAAAAATTGTTTGTAATCTGTGAATTTAGGTGAAAAATGTAAACATTTAATTTTGCTAGTTTTTTTTTTAAACAAATCTTTGTTAATACTTTCTGCAAGAAATTATATGATTTAATGTTTTAGAGAAGGAAGAAAAAAGAAACGGTGGAATGCCCTCTTTAAAAATTAGTAATTTCACTTCCCCCATTTGTTTTCATTTCATTCATGAAAAATTAATAACTCTGATTAGAAAGTAACAACAAAAAAATTGGTTTTCCACAAAATTAAGAATGAAATTAAGAAACTATTTATAATTGCTGCAGATGTACTGTATACAAATCTACTGTGAAAAGTGCAGATATTAATCACAAATCACATTAAAAGTAATATTTCCTATTATGTCTATTAAACTGAAAAATTATTTGCTAAGATTTGTGTGGTTTAATTTACTAATTTTTTGTTCTTATACTGTCAGTGTAAATCAGAGAATCATAGAATATTCTGAGTTGAAAGGGACCTACAAGGATCATCGAGTCCAGCTCATGAATGAATGGCCCATATGGGGATCAAACCCACAGCCTTGGCATTATTACACCACACTTTAACCAAATATATATATATATATATATGTATATGAACCTGTGCATCACAGTGACGGTAATTTCAATTTTATATATGTTTGTGTATACTGCTATGACTAAGACAGCTAAGATAAATTTCAGCACTAAAATTTCTGTATTTTCCTTATAAGTTGATCATGATTTAAAAGTAAATGAAGGCAGTAGCCCCAAAGCCTACAGTCCAATTAACAGCAGGAATCATCCCACAGTATTGGTAAGACTATATATTGTCATAGAAGAAGTAGTTCCTCACTCTTTGAAGTAAAAGTGCTGCACCTAGAAAATGAAGGACTATCGTTCGGGGGTTTTTTAACCTATGGGGATATTAGCAGGGACTCATAACTGTGATCACTTAATTAGTGATTAGCATTTTGAAACCATTTACAGCTCTCCTGCAAGTAAGCTCATTCTTCCCTGAAGAAAGAAGTAAAAGGAAATTAAAATAAACATTTGAGTGTTATATCACTGTCCCAATCGTTCATTATGCAGATGGTTATGTAGATCACCCTCCAATCATGTATATCAGAAAATGGTCAGTATTTGTCTTTGCACCTGCTGGCCTCTAGGTTAGGAGTTCCTTTGTGAATTGGTGCATAACAGAAGTGTTTTAATTCCAAACAAAATCAACCAGTTTGAAAATCAAGCCAACTGGTACATTTGTCAAGCTAAGTATTTTGACAAAGAAAATGTCTTTCTTCTCAGTCTTTTCATCCTTTCCTCCAAAGGACCATGTTCCTTCAGTCATATGTCCAAGAAGGACAGAATTCTTTTTAGGGATGGGAAATTTTCTACAACATTTTACAATGTTTATTATATACCATATAATTATTTATGTCTATTTCAATTAGTGTTCATATATGACTACTCTATATTACCATCTAATCAGAAATTTATTTCTACTTCCATATATAACAGGTATATTAATCTCATAAATTCAGAAATGAAATCCAATACACTGACCTCACCTTTTAAATAACCTCTTAACTAGTGTACATGTGATACTATGAGATAGCATCCTGTGCATATATTCTTATGATTCAAGAAGCCTTCTGAAATTATTTTGCTTTTTGTGGATTTGATGAATTTTGGTTCCTTGTTTTACTGGCCTAAAACTTGAAATTAGAATTCAAATTACATTTATTTCCTATTTTAAGTTTCCAGATTGATTACATACAAAATATTTTCATTTATTTACAGCTGATCAACTTCCAGAATATTGCATAGAAGAGCTGGCCAATGTGTGGTTAGGCAAAGGATGGAAATTGTCACTTCTGGCTAAATAAGAATGCCTTTTTCCACTGCAGATGTGTGCTTACATAAAGGGCATAGTGCCCTGGTGACAGCTGGGAAGGAACAGTTTCCAAAAAGACAAGATAATAGAGCTCAAATAACTGAAGTGTTGCCATTGATGGAAACAGGTGGCAGAAAATCTGGGAAGTAGGGGTTATTTCTTAACACAGGAAAGCTATCTGAATGCATGGATCTTTGTCCTAGTAAAGGCTGTGAGTTGATCCAAGCCTTGTGACTTCAAACTAAAAGACAGACTAGTGCCAGTGATAGATTGACAAGTCTTTCTAAAAAGAGGAGGAAGTTACCAGTGTAAGTTTCATGATTATCACATCACCATTTTGACATTTACTGGGTGAGCAAAATGTTTGGGTGCAAGCAAGGTGGTAAATATCTAGGTTGTGCTAATTATAGTTTCTTGACACAGAAACAATGAGGGGACTGAGAAAATATTTCTGCTGGTTAGCAGTAGTCACATTCAGCATCAACTACAGCCATGTCAACTACAGGAAGGTGGATGAATTTAAGACCATGAGAGAAATGAGGTGGGCAAATAGAATTACTATCCCAATTTCAGAACAGCTGAAGATTTTCCAGAGAACCAATTGCTGAAATCCCATGGGAGGCTCTCTGCAGGGTGAAAGGACACAGGAAACATGTCTGATCTTCTTGGACACACTCCTAAGCCCTCAGAAAGGGACCATTCTGATATGCAAAAGTTAAGCAGGAGTAGCAGAAGGAAGGCTGCACAGGAAACTCTGGGTTGAGATGTAAAGGAGAAATTCATAGAAGCTGAAATCTGAGATGTGTGAGAGGAACACAGAAGCTTCCCCCAGGTGTGAAGGGGTGAAGTTAGATTTGGAGCGTGAGAGACTGCAAGAAGAATACCTGTAAAGACATCCGCAGCAAAGGAAAACTAAAGAAATTAGGCCAAAACTCAGAAATATGGAGAATACAGAAAATTGATTTTTTCATAAAGCCAGAGAAAACTCCAGGAAAGTCCTGGTCTAGAAGTATCTATGGAAATCTTGCAATATAAGTCTTGACTGGACAAGGCCTGTTCTAACACTGAATTTAACTGTCTGGGAAACAAGGCTGACTAGATGACCTGCAGAGTTCCTTTCCAGTTTATATCTGTAGTCTACTTTTATTCCCTAAATTATGTTCGTTTGTGTTTTTCCCAGTAATGGATAGAGACTTTTTGTCTTTATTACATGCATACATATATGCGTGTACTAAAGACAAATGGGATGCTGCATCTGACCTCCCATGGACTGACAACTTCCTTGATGTCTTTCCCAAACCTTTCTTTGTTTGAATCAGTGCTTTTTCATACATGTTGCTTTCTTTTTTAATTTCCGGCTGTAGCACGTAAGTAACTGCAAGAGATCTTTTCTTTTAGCATTCTAATAAGAAATTGGTTTCTTATTGCACAGCCTAAAGGAATTGAATGAAAAGGTTGTTACAGTCTAATGGAAATTTATTTTCAGAGAAGGATTAGCACATTTGTTGTCTCACAATTATGTAACAGGTTTTATCCTTGTTGTCCCTTCTCAGATAGATCTTTACTGACATTAATGGCAGGTTTTCAACACTCAACAAGGTCAGATCTTTCTAAATAAAGAGTGGAGGTGAAGGCAGCTGTATTCCCTAAGCTACTTGAATAGTCTTCTGTGCACATGGTATTTTGAAAGCAAAAGCAATTTATAAATTAATGCCAGGGTTACTGAACCATTCAATGGTCTAAGAGCCCCCATGAATTCCAATTACCTCTCTTTCACAAACTTATCCCATAGCTGTTAGTATGGGGTCAGTTCGGTGAAGTTCACTGCACTCAAGGTGGGACAAGGTTTACCTTTGTTTATCTTCATCATTCATAGGTTTTGTAGATTCACTTGACTGTAATCTGTTTTTGGGAAGGAAGTACTGCTACATTACTTGAAATACATGCCAATATTCAGGCTGAGACAGATACATCTCCATGAATGCAAGCAGGACCCTTACTTACACACCAAAGCCAACTAAGGCCAACTAAGGCCATAGATTTAGATATGTTATTATTTTATAATAGCTTTATGTTTTACCTTATAGATAATTAGATACTTTACTATAAATTACCCCGACCTCCTGTTAGCACCATAACCTCCGTTATTGGGAGAATACATTCTGTCCTTTTTCCTATATTCTTTGCATTTCTATTGTAAGATCTCATGAGATGGGGAAAAATAATAATTGAAAAATAACCAAAGCAACCAAACGAAAAAGCCCACCCACACTTTTGGATGATTTCTGCTAAGGAGTCCTGCTTGGTGTAATTTTTCAGTGTAGATCCTCACATGAAATGCTGTATCTAGATGCATGACTTAAGGAATAGGTACATTAAATGAATTTATTTTGACTGAGTGGAGTCAGAATTCTGAGAGGAGATTTTTGAGACATGAATTAGACCCTCCCTGGAAAAGCATAGGATATTCAGGTAAAGAAGGAAGACAGCCATGTTTCATCTGAAGACCAGAACATTTCCTGGGTTTTATTAGTATGTATGTCAAATGTATGAGAAGCTTACTGTTCTGCAAGAGGAAAGAATATATTTTGCCCTGAGCTATCCATATTTTTTGTTCACTTTTTTTCATATATTAATAAGCATAATGAGAAGAGCAAGTAATTAAATTTAATGTTAACTTATTGGGCACTTCAAAACAAAGTGCTGTGCTGCTGAGAACAATATACCATGCCATCCACAGTGCAAATGTCCCACAATTAAAATGCTAATTAACACTTTTATTTATAGGGAACAATGTTATTTGATTATAATCCCATTTTCCCTGCACTCTCCGTCTATGGATTGATAAATCAGTAAAACAACAAACCAACCCAGTTGCCTGAGGAATGATTGAATTTTGCTCTCTCCACACAGACCTGATATACATCATGAGGACAACATTAACCAAATTAGGCAGAAACAACATAAAAGTTTCTTCCTGTTGTTGTTTATTTTTAGGTTTTTTTAAATTTTTTGTTGTTTTTGGTAGTTTTGTCTTGGTTTTTTTGTTTGTGGTAGTTTTGGGGGTTTTTTGTTGTTGTTGTTTGTTTTGGTTGGTTTTTTGGGATTTTTTTTTTGTTTTTTTCCTTCATCTCTATAAAGAAACTGCAGTTCAATTTGGCTTTTGTTCACCAAAGCCTGTGGAGAGCTTAGTTGAAATCATATCCCTTGGTCAGCTATTGAAACCAAAATCCAGATAACAGTAAATAGAATTCAGAAGTTTCAGTTATGCAGCAATTAAATAGAACATAAATGTTTCTTCATCTGTCTAGAGAGTTTAAAAACAAGAAAAAGGAAGAATCAAAATGCATATGTTTATATATATACATATATACACAATATATATCCATTATTGCACAAACACATACATGTGGTTGTACAAAGGTGACTCTGTAAATATATTCCAGTATTTGTGTCTCAGAGTCTTATAAGATATGGAATTATTTTTAGGTCAATTTATCTCTGAAGTTAGAAACATATGGGATGGAATTCATTATAGATGTTTCTCATTCTTTTCTCAAAATACAGTAAGAGGAAAAGAAAAAGTTATTATGCTCATTCCTGTCATGTAGTAACCACAGCAAAGTATATGTATCTTTCATACAGAAACTCGAAACCATGTGATAATGTTGATCTTCAGGAAGTTTCAACAATCAGGGATTTGTTCAAACCATTAGAATACAAGACATGTTTATGCAGAGCAGAAAAGGAATGTCACAGACAGCAAAGGTGTGAGTGGTCCACATAGCCAAGCTTACAAATATTTGGAGCAGTTGTGTTTGTGGACCGCTGAACCTGAAAACACTGAAAAGACAGATCTATTTTTTCCTAGTCCAAGATGGCCTATGTGCCATCAGTTCTTTTGTCATTATAGCATTTTGTATTTAAAGCTTCTGTAAATAGACCCAATGCCTGTGTGCCTGCACCAAGTATTTGATACACATCCATACAAACCTCTTTATACTGAGCCCATAAGGAGAAGGAAAGTGTGATTTTCTGTACGTTCTCATCTTTCCTCATAGATCCTTACAACATCTAGTACAGGTTTGTGATCTCTACATGCACCTTATATAATCACATATTTTGTGTTCTTTCTTGATGTCCTGCAGATATTTACCTTAATGTAAAACACATATTTCCCCTCTTCAGGACAGGACTGTGCCTTCATTTTAAAATGTATGGGAAAATGGAATCTTTGCTTCATCCTTAATGTAATGAGTACAACTATCATGAATGACTCAACACTTACCATATTATCCTTTTATGTAACTCTTTTACCTAGCTTGAATGTGTTTTTGAATATGTTTTACTTTAGCTTGAATATGAAGAAATAAGTTCTAGATTAATGGAACTTCAGTTGGGTTTTCCTTCTTTATTTAGTTCCATCAGAGCAGATGATAAATTCCCAACTGAAAAACAGAAAGATGGAAAAAAAATCACAATGATAATTGCAATCAAGTGGCTGAATGAATTTCCTTCAGAATACTATATATGTATGCATGTACTAAGTAGGATGAGGCTGAAATTGTAGAGCAAGCTGCTAGCTATAATTGAAAGGTATATTTTTTCTTTCTTGAAAGGTCATACCTCTCAGGATGTGTTCCTGGTGACTGCAGGTGGGCATATATTCTACATGTCTTCAGAAAAGGACAAGAAGGTCAACCTGGAAAATATAGGCTGGTCATTCTCACTTCAGTACCTGAGCACGTGAAGGAGAAGGTGACTAGGAAGCGCCAGCATGCATGTACCAAGGCTCAATCCCACCTGAGCAATCTCACTGCTCCCCATGGTGAAATGGCTAGGTCTGCAGGTAAAGAGAGAGGCTTGGATGTCATTTACCTTGACTTTTTCAACACTTGGAACTCTCTATTTACAAGTGGAGTTCCTCAGAAGTGTAAACTATGGCTTCTGTTATCTTTATAACAGATCTGCAGAAGGAATAGGAGATGGATTAACTCGTAGTGAAACAGGCTGAAGAGTGAGTGACTGGGAAGGAGCTGTGCTGAAGAGGGCCTTGGGGTTGAGGGGTCAGCAGCATGGCTGGCAGTAAAGAAAACAGCACCCGGGGTGTTATCAACAGGAATACTCAACTCCCCTTTTACATTATTACCCCCTTTTATGTATCATAGGTTAGAGTGCATCTTAAATGCAGTATCAAGTTCAGAGCCCACCAATGCAAGAAGAATGTTGATAAATTTTGCTTAGCTGAGCTGGGAACCACCAAGCAGCTCCAGCACATGTCTCATTAAGAGAGGCTGAGGGATCTGGGCTTGTCCAACCTGGAGAAGAGGTGGTTTGGGGACCACCAAACAGCAGCTCCTCATCTGTAAAGTTATAACTAAGATGGATTTGTCTTTGTAGTGAAATTTATGGTGAAAGAATGACAGGTAACTCATGCATTAATATAAAGATTGTTTGCCTAGATATAAGGGTGAAAAGCACTGCTGTAAAGATAATGATACACTGGAACCTCCCACCTCTCAAAAAGTGGTGTGTTATCCATCCTTTTCATCTAACATCATTCTCCATCTCTTCTCCCTGAAATCCTACAATCTTGGAGACTTTCAAGGCCCAGATAAACAAAGCCCCCAGCAATTTGATCTGCCCCTAGAACTGGTCCTGCTCTAGGTGAACTATGGCTATCTAAACTCCTTTCCAAAATGAATTATCCTATGCTACTACATAAAAGAAGAGAGGAAATATAGTATGTTGTGACAATTTTTCACAGCACTTTTGTTATAACAAATTTTCAAGGAAAAGTAGAGCTTTCTATTAAACAATTTATGCTACATGTCCAATATGAATAATTATAAATCCAGTACATCTTCCTTTAAAGTATGAATTAATTTGGCCTTTGAGTATTCACTATAGCTTCATAGTAGTGAATTTGCATTACTGTCAAGACATGTTAAAAAAAAAATGATGGGAGAGTGCCTTTACAGGTTTTCAGAATTTTTAGTTCTTACTACTTACAAGATGTATAAACCTTCTTAGGTCTGGATTAATAGCCTTCAGCTATGTGAGGTGAATGATGAAGGACAATTCATCATCTTGACACCTGGATGCAAAAATAAAGGGATTTCTGTGGGCTGTAAAAGATGTAGATGGACACTAAATGTAACAGCTGGAGAGCTGCTACAAACTATGTCCACAGCTGAGAAAAACAAATCGCTGGAGAAGAATTCCTTATTTGAGAATCAGAACATGGGGTCAGGAGCCACATTAATATTCTGGAAAAATCTGCAAGACATCTCTTCACATTGCACTCAATAGACTTTTTTTTTCCTCCTGCTCTTATAGTTGTCCTTTCCCTTATCAATCTTATAGATTGTCTGAAAAAATACCAGGAAGGAGAAAAGCCAACAGGATACTCAGCAGCAATTTTCAGTAGTCAAGGAAAATTCTGTCTTATAATAGCTGAAGATACCTTATGCTTTTGGTGAAGGGAAGTGGTAACTTATTAAGAGTTTAATTTATGGTATTTTTTCGTATGTACAATACCTGTGCAGAAGAGATTGCTGTGAGTGTGATTTGAATCTTATTACCTTAGGTGTGTACTTTTAACACATGCAAAAAAAGAAATTCTATTCACATTCTATAATATTAACTTCAGCAGATTCTTTACTATGAGAGATCTAAATATCCATGTCTTTAGAACTCTTTAATAACTATAAATTGATGTACTGCGTGCCACTATAACATTGCTAATATCCTAGCGTCTCCTGTGGAGACAATCCTGTCTCATTGCTGGATTTATGTGGTTTCCTTGAAGATATGAATCACAAGAGGAGACTTGTCTTCCTGCCAGAAGTTTTCTTGCAAATAGCTTTCCTCTTTTTTCAATTTTTCATCATTGTCATCAAGCATGGCTGAGGAATTTTGTTTCTACTGGTGAGAAAGACAGTTCATCTTTGCAACTTCTCTCTGCAAAAACACATTTAGAATAACTTTGAAAGCACACAGTTCCTCACTTCGGGTTTAATGTCTCTGCCCCTACAGAAGATGCAATAAATCTAATGAGACACAAGAAGAGGTGAGAAACAATGAGGAAGAGTGAGATAACAAAACAGAGGGGGAAAGAGGGCAGGGAAAAAAGAAAGCATTATCTCACTGGAAAGTAAATAAATTGCCACTTACTGACAAAACCCTAAAATATTGACTATAGGTGATCAGATAAAATGAAAGGCTAAGGTGAATGACTTAAATCTTACAGGCTTTGAGCAAATAATAATTAGACCATGTTACCTCAAGCAGCAAAAGAAAAATATCTCAACATACGTATGAATTTCAGCCAAATTAGATGTAATGAGTGATTTAAGTCTTTGGTTGCAATTAAATATTTTTAGTAGGACAGGGATTTAAGATAGAGATTGCCTATCAAAAGGAGGCTTAAGAGACTGCTGGTTGGTTTTATAGGAAAAATGTGTGTGTTGATAGATAGCATTGATTTTCCCAGTATGAACTGATTATAAAACCGTGAGATGCAGGTAGCAACAGCAATAATAACATATCTGAACTTCTGCTCTGAGCTTAGCTGAACATCCGTACCACGGCTAGAATTAAGGAGCAGAATTATTGCCTTTCCACTGCTTTTAAACTTGTGGCTAGGAATTCTTTCTTGAACAAATTTGCTAATGATTGTCTGTGAATCCTTCATTTGTTAGTTGCTTTATAACACATCCATAAAAAATCTTTAGGACACATAATTGCAAATAGTAACTCATTTTCTGAATATACTCAAATATATATCAACCACATTTCATATTTACTACTCTTCTTCAGAAAATGCTTGATATCTATTTTTGAAATAAACCTCATGTTACTCCCTTAACTTTCCCCTGCCAAGTATTGTATATTCTTAGAGAATTCTGATTTTAAAAAAGGAAAAAAAGGTCAATGTTTTTCCCTGCTATGAGTTATTGTGCATCTTTTTAGTCAGTGGACCTCTGCTGGGTTTTCTCCACAACTGCAAGAGCATTTTAAAAGAAAGAATTTTCTTTTAAACTGATTGCCTGCTTGTAACCATCTCCATAACAAACCAAAACCAAAACCAAAACCAAAACCAAAAACAAACCACCAAAACTAGTTTGTGAACAGGCAAATAGTAGTTTGCTGATCAAAAGATCATGATAATCACTGACGTATGAATTTAAATCATCATTCAAGAATTACTTGATTACTTGAATTTTGTTCTTCCTTTCTTTCTTTCTTAGAAAGAACTGATGTTACAATGTATGATTGATAATCTTTAATATATTTATCCTATTGTAAGCAACAAGTAATGTAATTGGAGTCTTCTTTGGTATGTTGAGTAATGGAAATCCAAGCTTTGCTCTGCCTTAACATGTGCTGGGTAGCTACATGGTGTGCATGAAAAATCATATTTGGGCTCTAGCAAATTAAAGCAATGTGTCACTTAGACCAGAAGACTCATTCTCCCAATAGGGGTTAAATGCTCTGCTCTGCTCTGCTCCTTCTTCAAAGCTGAAAAAAACAATTTTAGACCAAGAATTGAAGCTTAAAACAGGAAATAATGTAAAAGTGAGGTAATAAAAACAATGTGCATATTCATCATTTATTGACATAAGAATTAGTATTTATACACTGCTTTGACAATTTCAACATTTTACTGAGATTAGTTAATTACTTTGCTACATTGTTTGTTTGCTTTTTTCCTGGCCTTGAGGTAATAATTAAATCCCAGTTTGTTATTTCAATTTATTTCTTTTCAACATATGAAAGCATTTTCCACAGTCTTTTTCAGTTATTCCAAATTGATTCAGGGGTGAAGGTCAAGAAAAAAAACACATCCCTTGGAGTTTTCCAGAAAGAGTAACCTGCATATTTTAGCTGGACTTCCAGTGAGACTAATCTGCCTGGATTCTACAGATTTTATTTTTGATAAGATTTGGATGCTGAATGGAGTCTTCATTCCTTTACCATTAAGACTAATCAGACATATCTTTTTTGGCTGTAAATGTATTTACAGCGGAGGAATGCTTACTGAACTTTGATGATGTTTGTAGAAGCCAATCGCCCTGGTCCTTCTTGGTGGCAATTATTTATAAGAACCTTCTTTGGTCCTTGGCACACTTTTCAGAATTGACACAGTGAACAAACTGAATTTTGCTGGCCTTTTAAGAGCTATTTTTAAGCAAACACAAATTGCTTCACATTAAAACAAAGAAAATGCACAAAATTATTTCTTCACCACTGCTAAACTTGGAATTAAACTTTTATGTAACCAAGAACTATGTTATCTGAGTGTTTCTCTATTTAGTTGGAACTAAAGATAACAAAACAAGCCATATGAAAGAGGTTTTTTTATACTATTCTTGGCCTATTCTGAGACTTCGTGGAAGGAAGATTACTCAAAAGCACTGCTGAGAGAATAAGACCTTGACTACATCTGCCCAGCTTTAACCTACAAGGAAGTTTTGATATGGGTTGGGAAAAGAAACAAAACACAGATAATAATTATAGGTGTGGCTTATCCAAAAGCAGTAGACTATATTTTCTAGGCATGCACAAGAAAGAAACAAAGAAGCAGAAATGAAACTCTTAGCAACAGTAATCAGTATAGAACCTTGTGCATAGGAGACCAAAAGCTGGTAATAACCTACATAACTACAGCTAACACAATAATAATAATAATNGCAACAACCCACTGGTGGTTTATCCCAATGATTTAACTTAGAAAGTAGTAAATAGTGAAAACAACAGTCCCTTGAAGAAACAGATCCACAAATTCTGCCACTGCTCTGTGTAAAGACCAAGTGGGAAGACAGGACGTGGACACTTGGACTTGTTGGAGTCCTCTCCCATACAGAATTTTTACAGCTGATCACATCAGCCTGAAGGCTGCTCAGCTGAATAGATATCCTGCATTTAAATAACAGTTTATATTTAAATGCAGGGGGAAAAAATATTGACATGGAGTTAGAAATTATATTTATTTTTAGATAGCTTGTTATAAATATACAAGATTATCACTCTGATTATGTACATCAGATCTATTTATTCTTTCATTAAAGTAAAAATAGAAATAGAATTTGTTATGCATTTATATTGACAGCCATCTCTCCTTTTAACTTACCTTTTGAACTATGATATTTCAATCAGTGAACAGCTGTCAGAACCCAGCACATCCACATTCTTGTTTTATTTTTCTTTAAGAGAAGGAAGCATGTGAAAAATGTAGCAATAAATTTTGACCCTAAACATTTTCATACTCATTCTGGTCCTCACCTTTTAGGAATCTGTTCTATGTACTGGCCTGAACTTCCAAAACAAGGCTCTAAAGATAAGCAACTATCTAATATACCACAGTAAGTGAGAACTGAATTTGCATGATGACCAGTAGAAAAATACCCTTGTGGCTCTCAGAGATGCTTGTCTTTTGAGCATTGTTACGAAACAAGGAATACTTCCTTCCTGTTCAGGGAAAGCAGAATTTCATTTCAAGACACCTTTATTTGCTCAGATAATATATTCTTGATTCAAAACCTTTACTTGTTAATAAAATGTAAATTATAGACAATATAAATTATGCATGCACAATTATCAATTACCTATTTGAACACCCTTGATCATCTTTCATACACACCTTAGAAATATTTTGCGGGTACCTAGAAGTTACTAGACCCTTGGAAGAAAGAAACTGTAAGTATGTTATTATCTCTTGTGGAAAAAGTGCTATGAAAGGGTCACGTAGCTTGAAAATCTTAGCTTTTTAAGAAAAAAATCAAGTGTGAATGTGACATTTCACCCTTATCTTTAAAGCACTCATCTAGGAAGAAAACTAGGACGTCCATTCACACTTGTGGGATAATATCTGTACAGAAAATTTTCTTTAATACAATATAATCCAAATTACAAAATAATAAAATACAAAACTATCTCAGGAAAAGAAGTAACTAAAACCCCTACGGGGTGCTCTCAGCATTTATTACGGAGAACTGCTTAAAGGTTTATGACATGGTGTAAAGTAAAATAACCCCATGAGGAAGCTGTGAATGCTTCCTTTTACAAGTGTTAGAAGGTCAGAGTGTTTTGCACATGCAGCAGTGTCCCAGCTGCATTTTCTTTCAGGCAGGCTGTCCTAATCTTGCTCTTGAAATGCATATGCTGAGGGATTGCTTGTGCCCGCATAGGGAATTAGAAGACTTGGACTCTGCAGGTATGTGATACTGAGTTGCAGCTACATTAAATCCATTAAATATGGATTTAATGTAGCTGGCTGGAGTCCTCTTGGAGATTATCATATGGTCTCTTTGAGACTGTAGGTTCATACCTTAGAATGACTCTACATTCCATTGCTCCTCCCTCTGGTGGATGTCATTCACCTGGGGCGAGCGGTGTGAATTTAATTTTCTTCATCCAGAGAAGACACCTGAACTGAGATCCAAATGAACAGGGTACAGTATTAAACAAGTGCAGCAGTATTCACAGATGCCATTGGCTTTTGTCAGAAATCGATCTGCTAGATTGGCTGAAATCAGTTAGAACAACTTTGTCAAGGAAGATAAGCTGAATGGTTCTGGCAGACATTGTGGGAATAAAGTACTAGTCAGCACTCAGATGTTATTATAAATTTCTGTTTGAAACTAAGAAAGTTTTTTATGTGACATCTAGGGAATCTTTTCGAGGCTTATGGTTCTAAAGATATCAATTCTTTACCTAGATCCCACTTTTTTGTGCACATACCTTTTAGCTAATGGATTTGGCTGTCTTTCTGTTCCTGTTCAGTAGCATTTTTTGATTGGTGTGTATAGTTTAACATGGTAAATAATAAGAACATTTTCTTTACATTTAAAATGGTCATTGCTGATTTATGAAAAATACTAAGTTGCGCTACTATCATTTAACTTGCTTTTTCACATCAATGTATCTTTTGCTCCCTAACATCTCTCCCCTTTTTCTCTCTGAGACAACTTCAAGTCCCCTTTCACTAGGATATATCCTTTGGATGAGACTGAATTAGATCAGTAGCTGATCATTATTCATGTATTTCTATTTCTTAGGCTAAAAAACGGGAGTTGCATTATGTTGATTCAATGAAGATATGTATTTATCACTGAGTGAGGAAATACTTGGGTTACTCTTATGAGAAGCCATATCTAACTGGATTGTGGGGATTTTTAAAATGAATTTGGGTTTTGGGGTTTTTTTGTGTTATGGGAACTTCTGGGGTTTTCTTTTGGTTTTTGTTTGTTTGTTTGTTTGTTTGCTAAAACTCTTTCTCATATAGACTGTTATCAGCAAAAAATTATTCTAGAAATGTAGGAGGAAGAGGTCAAAATTTTGTCAGGAATTTCGCATTCCTTGTAGGAAAGAATAAATTCTCAGTGTTGTTCAAACACAAATAACAATATAATATATGAAATATCTAGAAAATACTGTAAATTTAAGTGCTAAAATCTACTGTTTTGAAGAAAACTCTGCCAAAATTATCCCGGTAGTGAATTTTTAGTGAAGAAAACCAACTACCAAAAAGTTTTTAAGTTTTTTAAAATAGATGCATCTATGGTCTTTTTAAATTCACTGATGATTAAAACTTGAATAGCCAACCACACAAATGTCAGCAACTTTGCAGATACAAGCCAGCAAGAAGAAATTTTTTCTCACTTGTCTGTTCCTGCAGTTTTTATTTGCTTTATACTGTGGATTTCAAATAAACAGGGCATGAATATAGGGCACATTTTCTATTGCCTCTTCCAAGTCTACAACAAATTATGTTTTGCTGCTTACAGGGTATTCCTTTTTTATTCACAGATGCATTAAAAATTTGTTGCTGTCTGTGTGACCTGTGAATAAATGATGTTTCTTAAAGAAGATTCACCACAAGTCTTGACATCATTATTTTTTTTCCCTGATAAAATGCAGGCAGATAAGAATGTTGCAGCCAGCCCACTCACTTCAAAAGCTGCTTTGTATGTTTTTGACTTTGACAACGATCTGTTGGTTCAATTAGGAGTTCATCATAGCCCCTATAACCTGTGAAAAAATCTTCAGTTTGATAAGCTAGACAGAAAAACACAGAAGTCACAGAGACTTCTATAATTTCAGAACTTTCCAGAACTTTGTACTTACTGAAGTGGGGCTTGTCTGGGTATTTTTTGGTGTAAGAACTATGGTACAGAATATGTGTAAGTACTTCCAGCTAGAGATCATGAAGTTCCCTTGAAAAATAACCTCACCTATATTTAAATGCCTATAGCTGGTTTCTACACTTTAGTTTGTCACTGCTTTACAGTCAGTGAAGAAAGAGGCACCTCTGTGGAATCTCATAAAGCAGATATTCAAAATAGTTCCCATGAGTCATGCCCTAAAATGGCCAGTTTCTCTCCATCCCCTCTAAAACACTGAGCTGACTTTCTCAGAGGTAGGTGTAGACCCACTATAGACTTCTGCACATAATTCATTTGCCAAAATATAAGAATCTCAGGCTGTTTTTTAAAAAAATAATTTAAGCTGCACTGCCTCCAGCTGACCTCCAAGCTCCAGCCCCTGCCCTGAGGTGTCTGTATTTGGATGAGCAGATATTACACAGAACCTGTGAGAAACCAGTTTTATTGTTGAGGAACATCTAGAGGCTAGACAGACCCTACAGTGCCTAAAATGTCATGGGAAGCAAAAGTTTAGGTAAGGGAGTTATCCCAATGAAATTAGGTGAGATAAATCAATTACAGGATTTATTTAAAGGAGAAAGTTTGGATGAGGTTGGAATTGTTATAGAGGCATATCAAATTCCTAGCAGACACATGTTAAAAACACTCTGCCAGAGTTTATCCCCTTAGTGTGGAACAAGGTGAGATATTTCTTAAGAGATTTATTGTCTTCTCTCTTATGAATTCTTTTAGGGTTATAAGAATCCTGTAGATACACTTACACAAGAAACATGATTCAGCACTGCTATTTCATTCTCTGCCAACACCTTTCTCTGCTCCCTGCTGTGCAGAATGCTGCAAGCAAACAGATAAAAGATATTTTTGAGACACACAGATATTCTGGGTGGCCATTTTTACCATTTGTACTTTTCTGACTTAGGAAGCTTCTTATATTTGCTCCTTTGTTTATATGCATGGGTGGTTGTTGTGATGAACTTCCTTATTATTTCAATTTCCTTTTCTTGATTTTCCTTCTTTTATTTTATAAAAGAAGGGTTTTATGAAAATCCTTTTATAAAAAGTGGGGTTTTTTTGTTTTTTGAATTTTTTTGTGGGGGGAGTTTAGTGAGTTTACATGAGGATTTTATTTTGTTTTGTTTTACTGTTTATTTAGACATGTTTTTATGGGTGGGTTTTTCAGGTTTTTTTCAGAAGTTTTTCCTTCCTACCATAGAATTTGCTTGTTGAGTTGGCTTTGTTTGTTCTTTTTGTTTGTTTTGGTGGGTTTTTTTGTTAATTTTTTTGTTTGTTTGTTTTGTTTTGTTTTGGGTTGTGGTTTTTTTGTTGTTAGATTTGTTTTATTTTTTTGTTCATTGGGGTTTTTTGTTTGGTTTTTTTATAACTTGTCAACAGTTGTTTGTTTATCTACCTATTTCAGTTTTTATAGGGTTTCTTTAGATCTTTAGTTAAGAGAGGCTGTGGACATAAGGGAAGCTTCTAGCAGCTTCTCACACATGTCATCCTACTCCCCACTACCAAAACCTTGGCACACAAACCTAATACATCTCCTGTGTTTTATTTTATTCTTTGTTCCTTGGTTTTGCAGGGGCTTAACACTTTTTTCCATGTAGCAATTTGTGAGGCATTTGTTCTTGGGTGTTTTTTCTTCCAGATTTTTACTTAATCAAGGACTGGGAGAGTTCAGCCATAGGGTTGAACTCCTTTATTTTTTTTATTTTACATCACACCATGACTACCCCCTGCAGTTTGTGAGGTTTGTTTATTTATTTAATTACCTATTTGTTGTCTTTTTTTTCCCCCCAAAAAACCCCATTATTTCTGTTGGCAATTGCCTCTGGAAGCGCCATAAGGCTTCTGCAAACCAGATTTTTTTTGTCAGCTGTTCCCTGCTGGGAGAATGACTCTTGGCTGAAAAGGGTGGATACCCATCTACTGCAGCTGACTTGCACAGAGTGTATCAGGATCCTGCCCAGCTCCAGGGTTGAAAGGTGTTGAAAAGTGTTACACTAGGAAGAGTGCATGTAACACAGGAATTGTGACTGTGAAGGGACCCAGAAACTCAGAAAGGCCTTGACTCACCCTGTGCTTGAGAGACAGGTCATGTCACCTTGCCTCTGAATGAGGCACTGAGTCCTCATGAAAAGGAGGTAGGTGACTTTGTGACAGAGGATGCAGGTAAGGCTGAGGTGTTTGCTGTCCTCTCTGCCTCAGCCTTTATTAGAAAGCTTTTCCAGGTCTTTTTGCCCAGAAATAGGGTTCAAGAAGGAAAATAACTTTCCAATGGTGGTAGGATATCAATTACTGTTCATCTTGAGCATTTTTGATCCTTAAACATCCGCAGAACTTACTGGGATACATCCTGTTCAAAGGGATAAACTCATCTGAGTCAAACCAACGTCCCCCAAGGTAGTTGGAAATGGAGAACTGACCCTGCAAGGAAAGGCTGGGCAAGCTGGGTTGGAGGAAAAATATTTTGAGTAGCAGACTTAACAGTCATCTCCTACTGCTTTCAAGAAACCACGGAGAACGTGGAGAATCAGTAGGGCCTGGTGGAGGAACAGAAGGTAATAAGTTGGTGTTGCAGCTGTTTATAAGAGGTGGTGTGGAAATGTTCAGTATGAGTTTTATTGCCCCTTGGAACAGGCTGTATGAATATCTGTCTTCAGACATTTTCTAGACTGCTGGGCAAAGGTCTGAGCAACTTTGTCTTAATTCAGTGTCAACCCTATTTTGAGTGTGAGCTTGGACTTTGCTTCCTACTTGATGGAGTATCATTTAATGGGCATTTAGCTTTCTAGTTAATATCTTGGGCTGTCATATAGTTCAGTCTGCAGATTTGATGAAACTATAAAATATTTATTTTGGAGTACCTGAAAATTAGACATTATGTCTTTAAACACCTCTGGGCCTTACTAATTTGGGAGTTCATTGGGACTAGTAGGATAATATCAGAATAAGGAGAACAAAACCGATAGGGTTCAAGATTCCTTTTGCACATTCTTGGGAAAGCTGAACGAAAGGAACTGAAATGATATAAATGCAGAGATGCAGAGACTCATTCTAACATAGTTTCATGGTGTCTAAACTGCAGTGGAAATGCTTACTGATTGCAAACTAAAAAGTGTAGCAGATAATTTATTTTGAATATTCTTCATTAAACGTTTTTGCTAGTGAGTATTTAATGAACCTTTAGAGTTATATAACTACAACTTAATGAAAAAAAATTCTGTGAGGCATTTTTGCCTTACCTTGATAATATACATTAGGACAAGAGGTGAAAATGTTTCTGTAATTGAATCGATAGGTCAGATAGTAGGTCCTAAAACTGCCCTACGTTAGAGGTAGATGGCAGAACTACAGAAAAAACTTTTTTCTTCTAAGACCTATGTTAGAAATATTTTAAGTGGTTTGAATTTTATTATATACACATAAAAAATATTTTTCTTCACACCTGTTTTGCACTCTGCTACTTTCCAGCACTGGTGTCTGTAGTCATTGGTTATTGAGGCATGTTTAAAAAAAAAAAAACAACTCTATTAAAAATAGAGTTGAAGTTGAAGTAGACAGGCACTATAGCAGGGACAGATATTTTGAGGCATGACTAATCAATTTTAAGATAGATGAAAAATAGTTTACAAAATGTTTAATTATATATTATTTTATATTTCCCAAGGATTCACTGTAGTTCTTAGATGACCAAATGAATTAATAGAACATGGGCTAGCAAGAAAATATCTAGTAGATTAACGATAATAAATTTAAATTACTTTATTTCATAAGATAGAGGTGAGGCTTTATAGTCTGGAAATCTTATGAAACTAACTTGAAAAAGGTTTGTTCCATAAATTTTAATTGTAAGTCAATGTCGGTAAGAGTAGATTACTCTTCTTTGAACACCAGATGGATTTATAATCATTCAATATTTGCCAGGTTATAAAAACATAGACCTGAGCTAAAAGGCAAACACAGAATTATTGGAAACAGCTGTTCCAGTCCACCTTGTTGCTAGTTAAACTGGTGAAAATGTCTTACTGTTTAAAGAAATATATTTAAGGTTATACTATCCAGAATATTGACATATAACATATTTTTCTTACATAATTTCCAAAGTGTATTTCTTAAATGGTTTTGCAGTTGTATTTATATTGAATTGTTAGGAGTTTCAACTAGACTTATTTTACAGCACTGAGTATAATTTTACTAGTAAAGCCACAGAAGTAATATGATCCGTTTGAAATAGTTCATAACGTAACACTGATATATTTATGTTTAAAGCTTTTTTGTAATTTTATTCTAGAACACATAGCCCTTTGTGGCAATGAAACAACAAGGAAAGCAAATGCATGATCAGAAAGAAGACAATTCATTATTTTTTAAAGTATATTTTGTTATACTATAGAACTTAACATAGGAAGTATAATAATATATGCAGAAATTTAAAACGCGCAAGAAATTTAGAACTCAAAAAAAGAAGAAAACATAGAACACAATGCTTTTTACTTTTAATGTGCTTTTAATCTCTGATAGACGCTCAAATGTCGGCACTTCAGAGAATTAAAAAAAATGAATACTTATATAAGAACCAGCTTTGAAATCATTGTGAAAGGAATCAGAATTGACTCATCATCCAGCATTTTGTGATAAATTGTGAAGACTAAGAGGCATTCAGCTTAGCTAGAAATTCATATTATTAGAAGTTCACTTTATTATTGTAATCTTCATATGCCTGCTACGAAACAATCTGCTCCTTGGAAGAATGGAATAAAAAGTTACATGGGACAAATCTGGTGATCCTCAGAATGTGGAAAAAAACTTTAGCTCTCAACTCAAGTGGATCATTGGATGACATTGGTGTCACTGAACGCTGAATAAAATCAGCTAAGATGAACCTGGGAAACACAATGAGCATTCATTAACTAGTGTTGTCATTCCCATACCACACAGCAGTAATTCCACTCTGCACCTGTATTTTGATACTTTTGATCAGGAAAGATTTAAGTGTCTACCTATGCGATTTTCTGTCTTGCATTCAATTTTATTGAGCAGCAAAATACTTGCATGAATATCACAGATTTTGTTGGGGTTTTTTTTGTAAAAGAGAGTAAAGCATCTAAGAACATTTTATACTTTTGTCTGTGTTTAAATATCCTAAAATGAAGTCCACAGAAAACTGCATTTAATCAGTATGTACCAAATCAAGAATGATAATTTTCTTCTACTTTCCTGCTTACAAGCACAGAGAACCTGATTCACACTAAAATAACTATTTTCCTGCCTTCCTTTAAGACACTGTAAACTGATCACAGTTGCAAATAGGACACATTACAGATTTCCTGGAATTATTTTAAAAATAATTATTTCTTGTAACTATTGCATATTTAGCAGCAGAAATAATACTGATAATAAAGATAATAATGATAATAATGATAATGATAATGATAATGATATTGATAATAATAATAGATGGTTTCCCTAAGTTAACGCATTCTTTAAGGTTTTTAAAATGGAGTATATAATTTACACAGTTTTTACTTTGGTAACTATATTTCTTGTGAAGTGTGGAGAATTATATTTTGTTCATTAATATTATGCTTGTAAATGCAACATGGTTTCTCTTAACATATATATTTTTTTTCACTGCCTGTTATTGAAGACAGTAGGAACTAGACTTAATGAGAGAATCCAATCTCTCATCAATTGATTCCCATGAGGTTTCAGTTCTAAAAATGGTCTGGTTGAATATAAAGAATATATCTGATCCATGATAATGAATTCTAACAAAGGCATGTAAGAATAAAAAAGTTTCCATAGTAATACTATAAAAATAAAAATTGCAAACAATATTTTCTTCGATTTTCCCTCCTGGATGCTTAAATTTTAGTGTCTAAGACAGTGTTCATAGACATTGTTTATAGTTCCACTGCCAACCCAAGCTATAAATCCTCGAAGATTTATTCAGGAAAAATAAAATCAAGCTCTTGAAATCATAAGTGTTCACACTGAATAAACCAAAGAGAACCACGACTACTCTCAGCAGTAAAGGAAACTTGAAAAAAACAATGTGAATGAATAATGATCAGACTTATTTAACATGAGCAGCAGGAATGATACCTATAAAAATGCAAAGGGCTTGGGCAAGCAGTGGTGCAAAACAATATTTTGACTTTAAGAGCTCAGTAATTTTTCTAAAGTCTTTTGAATATCTCTTGGTTCTCCACAGAAAGGAGTGTTTAGACATGAAATAAATATAACTTTTTTATTGTACTAAATAGACATGAAATAACAGGCATTTTGCTTTACTGATGCTTGGTTTCCATGAAAAAGAAACTTGTTCCAGGACATGGTTTTTTAGGAGGACAGAGACTCTAAAGATATTGGCAAGTTACTGATGACTCTCATACAAACGTGTGACACTGATATATGCCTGCAACATTTGTGATAATGCCTCTTACATCTTAATGAGGTAAGTCTCTAACACATAGCAGTAGGGTGATGCTTGAAAAAAAAAAAAGTGGTGAAAACCAGCTCAGGAGTATAAATATCTATATAACATGCTATTCAGAGCAACAGGTCATGTCCTTGAAATAAGAGTAATTATGAAATTATTTTGTCCTACCTATGTTGGAAAATAACACACAGTATTTTCCATTCATTGTATATAAACCTAACTTAGACTAAGCACAATGGACCAAGAAACATGGAAGTGTTCTTCAGGTTTGCCAATAAATAAACCAGATGTCTCAGAAATCTAGCGTGATAATTTTGTGATAACTGGACCAAGCTTTAAAAAAAAAAAAATTATATGTACATATACAAACACATATTTGTTTCCATGTGTATATGAACACATGCAAAAGTTGTTCAGCTTGAAATAATATTCCTAAAAATATGCGCATTCTCTGCTTAGATCATGAAGATACCATTCAATAGTTATTTTGTAAAATTTATTATTTGTAGAAGTCTTTGTTAAAATACATCTTCTATTTGAACTTTATCTTTGATCCTATCATTGTAGTACTTTGTCAGTGGTATAGACTTGATTCAGCTTTCCTTTACACCCATGACTTCCAGTTCTTTCTGTGGCATAAGTAGAATGTGAAATATATACTTAGCACAGCTACCAGAGGACACCTTATTTGGCATAAACCAGCTATGCCTTCTCTTCCTGGCTCTTTTTTCAGACACAATATGCTCAACAATCATAGTAGTATGATGGTTTGTGAGTCAGGCTATGCAAATAAAGCTGTAGTTCCCTTAAAGAGCTGGAAATCACACCTGGTTACCCTTGGCAACTTAAGCCATTAAGATACCAAAAGCAACCTTTACCTTCAGCTCCACTTTTGAATGCAGTTTGAGTACAATCAGTGGTCCTGTTTACTCAGTTTCTATGAAACTGAGAATTGTTAAATTAAATATTCTAGGTTTGGCTTACACATCCTTTTTTTATATGGTACAGCTATTTCAAGTCAAAACCAAACCAAACAAAACAAAAAAGAATGAACCAAACAAAAATAAACCCCTAGAGAAACACCAAGACTAAATTGTCTGTTTAAAATCAAATTGAGTTGAAAGAATAGTTCAAATTTCCTAGCTAGTCTTTGAAACATTTGGACTCTGTTTTAATATTCTTAATTTAGTAGCTCCTTAAACCAGTTAATCTTCTGATTATTTCATTTTACTTTTGCTGGTCTTTTCTGTAAAACTTCTCTTCTTTTGGTTGGCTTTACTTGATTGTTTTTTCAAGTAAAATCATTAATAACACCAAAAGACAAACCCTATTATTTTTAGAATTTGAATGAGATCAAGTTCTACCAAAACTTTATTTCATTTCAATCATCCTTTGCCCTCTTCAAACATTTCTATGCTGGTTCTTGTCTGCCAGTCTGTGAAAGAGAATTTTCTTGAATGTCTTTCTTCAGAAACATTTTAGTTCATAAAGTATGTACTAAATATGTGTGTTGCAGGAATTGATTTTTACCATAGACCTCTTTAAGTCAGTTAAAAATAAAGAAGATAAGCTTATTTTAGTATTCAGACTCCATACCTACAATAATACAGAGTGTATAAGAGATCCAATCATATTGGTTTCATACCGTGGAGTATCTGTCTGTATAGATAAACATAACTTTGTCAATTTATTTTCTACAATAATAGAAGCAATGCTTAAGAATGGGCTTTTGAATTATAAATATAATGCAATGTACGTACAATTATCATGACTCTTAATCTGCAATTCTTTTCAATTTATTCATTCCTCTTTAGTATACAGTTTGTTCTATACAGTTTTTATTTCCATCTAGGCATCATGCATGCACACAGGTATTTTTGCATATGTTTTTCTAAGCTTTTGTTGTAATGTGCAAATCCATGATGATTACAAAGTTGTTCTGCCTTATCATGATAATATCTTACGACATCTTTACACTTCCAAAAGTGAATATGTCACTGAATATACTCCTTGAATATACTTAATAAATTTGACTTGAACTCCACAAGTCAAATGCTTTTGAGCTCCACAGTTTAAGACGGGTGAAGGTCCCGGAATGCATTCAGGGGAAGCTGAATTCTGGGACAAAGCTGGTGAAAGGGCTGGAAGGAATGTCCTATGAGGACGGCTGAGGAATCTGTGTTTGTTTAGTTCAAAGAGAAGAAGTCTGAGGAGTGACATCATTGCTCTCTACAGCTTCCTGAGGAAAGGAAGCGGAGAGCTTCTTCTCCCTGGAACCCAGTGACAGGACGTGTGGGAAGGGTTCAAAGATGTACCAGAGAAGGCTTAGACTGGACAGTAGAAATAATTTCTTTACAGAGATGGTGATCAAACCCTGGAATAGGCTTCTCAGAGACATAGTCGATGTTCCAAGCCTGTCAGTGTTTAGGACACGTTTGGAAAATGTCCTTAACAATATGCTTTAAGTTTTAGTCAGCCCTGAAGTGGTCAGGCTGTTGAACTGGAAGATCACTGTAGGTCTCTTCCCACTGAAACATTTTCTCCTCTTCTCTTCTCTTCTCTTCTCTTCTCTTCTCTTCTCTTCTCTTCTCTTCTCTTCTCTTCTCTTCTCTTCTCTTCTCTTCTCTTCTCTTCTCTTCTCTTCTCTTCTCTTCTCTTCTCTTCTCTNCTCTCTATATGTCCATATTTTAGGATTTCTTAGGACAATACATTGCTAGATATGGATCATTAGTCTATATCATTCTTTACTTCCTTTAAATGAATTAATTTTGCAGAAAATAATGAAAGATCGCATCACTAATTAGCACAAGTGCATTGTTTCCCTCCTCCTCTCCCCTGAATCTTTTCTATTTTCATTCTTCAATACCAAATTCAGGAAGCAGAAACATTCATAGACAAAAACAATGGTATTCAACTGATACTGCATCTACATATGTCATCTTACATTGTGATTATGTGAAATGGGGAAAATAAGAAATTCAAAAGAGAATAAATCTGTTCTACTATATTAATCTATTTGCAGATAGAAGTATCAGTATCTTAAAAACCAATTAGTTTTATTAGCTCCAAATATAATTTAGTATGGCGAACTGAGGTCTGGACCATAACGGTCTCTGAAGAGTGTGTCTCAGGATAAACAAGATCCTCCAAAAGCAGCATGATTCTATTATCCAACAGTTACTAAGAAGGTTTTCAAAAATATGATAGCTGTTGCCTGCATTCAGAAGAACATCCAGCTAGCTTTTGAGCATTGATCTAACATAGAAGAGATATCTAAAGGTCTACTATTTGTTGTGTATATGGTTGCTGAGAAGAATATCACACATGAATGGCTTTGGTTTGTTTGCCATGTTTAACATTTCTATTGACAGCTGAAGCATTTCTGTTGCATCCTGGGTTTTGTGATGAACCCTTTCTCAAAAAATGTTTTTTCACCAGTAACTATAGACAATGTTAATGTTTTACTCAGCATTCTATATTCCAACCCAGAACAAGGAATCTAATTCTTAGTCAGGTGATATCAGGTATCACAGTGGGATATGTACTTATTTTTATTTACCTTTAAGTATAATGTCTTAAATTACAGAAATTTTTTCACATGACCCATAGTATCAGCTGAAATGATGTTAGTGTAACAGAAGCAAATGTCTCAAATTTTTGCTTAAAATGCTAGATACTTTTAGGAGATAAAGAAAAATAAATCAAGGAAATTAAAAGAAAAAAAATATAAGACAAAGGCAGTCAATGAGTGAACTGAAAAAGAAGTGTTCAGATGGAAGCATTTAACTTTAGAAGAAGCCCTGCAGGCAAAGCTAAGATTCCCTGAAACTATTCATGCCGAACTGACTTGTCAGTAGAAAGAGAACTATTTACAGGCACAAGAAACCTAAGTATGGTGAGGCAAATGTTAATAGGAAGTGACTTTCCCTGCCATTATTGATCATGCTAATAGCTCGGAATATTGCTCTTCAGGCTGATGCATGGTGCGTGAAAAGGGGATGGTAAGTCCTAATGCAGCCAGCAGATGAGACATCCCCCATTCCTTGAGGTGCTTTAGTGTGTACTTTCTGATTCTGCAGTAAAATTCATCTTTCACAGGGGCTAAAACGAGTAAAAGGATTTCTAATGTTTGCATCTGCTTCTCTGTCATTGTCTCATAGATTAAATCAAATCTACTGCCTACTGCATAAGGTCATTTTTTGCCAGTTTAGTGCCACATTACATTAAATTCAACAAACATATTACAGCAATTTTATGATGTAGTACTAGCTGTGTCAGAGGTTCACAGCTAAACTTTCACTTTTAACAATGAGTTCAAAGGGTACTGGTCAAATATTGCTTCTGGTCTTAACTTGGCACATGAAAGACACCATCTGGCTGCATTTTTCCCAGGCATTAAAATCATAATTTAAATAGTTATAGATATGGCTCGAACAATTACTAAAATTTACTGCTTCCAGATTCCTTTTTCTTCTAAAGCTATTTTTACTTACAGTAACTAGGCTTTAATGTAAATATCACTTTTGGATCAAAGTATATACAAAGTTATATCAAGTTTTGAGGTGCTGGACCATGTCCAAACAAGTGCAAAAAAGTTGGTGAGACATCTTATAAGGAGTGGCTGAGAGAACGGGAGTTGTTCAGTCTGGAAAAAAGAAAGCTCGGGGAGATCCTTATTACTCTCTCTTACCTGAAAGGAGACTGTCAGGAGATGGGGGTTGGCTCTTCCCCCAGGTAACAAGTGACAAGTCAAGCAGAAGTGGCCTTCAATTGCACCAGGGGAGGTTTAGGCTGGATGTTAGGGAAAATTTCTTCATCAAAAGGGTTGTCAAGCATTGGAACAGGCAATCCAGAAACTGGTGGGTGGAGACACCGTCACTAGAGATATTTCAAAGAAGGAGATGCGGCACTTAGGGACATGATTTAGTGGTGCCATTGGCAGTTCTGGGTTAACCATTAGACCTGATGCTCTTAAATACTTTTTCAATCCAAATGTCTGTGCAATTCTATTTGGACAAAATTCCTAGTCTTCACACAGAGAAAATGATCAAGGAAAAATTACATTGACAGGTGTAATATAGTTAGGCTGTTTACATTATTTTTAAGTTTTAATGTTATTTTCATTCCATTCTACAGTTAACATTTGTTTCAAGAGACCTACAAAACTAGAATAGAAGTGAAAAATATTTGACTGAACTGGAATTGCATAAGATTTTTTTCAGCATACTTATGTGAATTTTCTTCATATTCATAATCTTCAACTCACATGTTTCTAATATTTATTTTCCAGTTCATGCAGACAGACGTCCATCTAAAAATTATTTGAACTCCTGTTAGTCACTATTTCAATGAAAAATCACATTATACTGTTAATAATGATGTGTTTTGTGCTTCTTTTCAACTACAAGTTGAGGTAGTTTTGGTAATGCACAAATACCTAATGATCATGTAATTTAAAAAAGTAAAATTTCAGCACTGATTCAGGTCCCTAAGCTCTAGAAAGACTTAGTCACTTGAATATATGTATATATATATGAATATATATGTATATATGAATATATATACATACTTGAAGTTTTCCTATTGGCTAGCTCTAGATTTTACCTAATATTTGAGTTGCATAAAGTGAAGGCATTTATTTATCAATATAGGAACCTAAATGCTTCTTTCTCTGTGCTTAAGCACCTTCCTTTACCTTAACTTCATTGTATACTAAAATGATATGAAACTAATTTTCTCACATCTAGTTGATCTGGAGCACATATGTCTGAAGAGAGACCAGGCTGAGCCTGTTCATGCAGCTGGGTCCTTGGGTTTGACTCTGTGCTTAATCTCTTCTACCCTGAATTCATCCAGTCTAAAACAAGGGTAATAGGATTGCCTGACCTACACTTGAGGATTATTTCAGAAATTAATACATCTCTGTAATGGTAACCTATATGAACATCTAGATAGGTGTCAGGAATGAGTGGTTTAGGTCACTTTATACAGTTCATGCAACAGGGTGAGGATGCAAAAGGGTAAAGGTTCAAAAAAGTAAAGGAGACTCTCCTGTTGAGTCATGAGATTCAGAGGGGCTTCCCTTGTCAAACTTGGACTTGATCCATGGTTAAATTCTAAAGGATTCAGCAGTACCCAGTCATTGACTATTTAATCGTTCAATAAAATTTATTATAAGCGCAGCAGTAACTTAACTGTAGATCTGAGGTGACAATATTCATACTATAGCATATATAAAGCAATTCACACAATCACAAAGTAGCATGTACAAAGGTATATCTGTTAAGAATCCCCTATGAGTTCAGTGAAATACTCAAGCTGGACGTTTTTGCATCTCTCAACAAGTAAAAACTGTTGAGTCTTGAGGAGTGAGGATAGAAGCCCAGGTCCTGTCAGCTTTTGGCAATAATCCTCTTTGAGTAGCACAACCCCGAGAGTTTTCAAGCTCTTAGTGGCACTGCACTTGGAGGTGCTGGGGCAGCTCTCTGCAGTCCAGGAAAGCTTAGAATTGCTTTAGTCATCAGCAAACCTCCAGGATGATTCAGGCAAGGGAAGATGACCCAAGGCTGTCAGAGGATAGCTACGTCTTGTCCTAATCCTTGGTTCCTCCTGGTACAGACAGTGCTGACCCTAGTATTAGTCACATAGGATTCCCTGATAAGGTCAAAGGAAACTACCTTGCCTAACTAATTTTTCGAGGCTGAGAGCTAGCAAGAGTTCCTGAGATCAAATTGCAACCTCTGGCAGGCATAAAAAGCACCACCACAACAGATGTACCCTCTTCAATCATTTAGTTACAGTATCTTCAGTCATACATTATAAAATTGCTAAATGGAAAGAGTCCTATCAGAAACATAGAAGCAGAAACCCTTCTTTTACTTTTACAATTCAAAGAGACTTTGTGCAATGCAGCCTCATGACAAAGGTGACCAATGGCCTCCTGAGCTGCGTTAGGCAGATCATTGCCAGCAGGTAGCAAATTCTTCCTCTGTTCAGCCTTGGTGAGAAATATCTGTGCTGCTTGGACTGATGGACAACCTGGAGTCCAGAAAACAGCAAGGAGAACGATCAAGAGACTGGAGCATCTGACATAAGAGGGAATCATGAGAGAGATGGGGCTGTTCAGTCTGGGGAAGAGAAGGCTTGGTAGGATTTTATCCACATGTATAAATACCTGATGGAAAGCACTAAAAGAAATTAAGCCAGACTCTTCTCAGTCAAGACCAGTGACAGGACAAGAGGGCACAAACTGAAACAGAAGAAATTTGACAAGAAAAAGCTCTGTTACTGTGGGGGTGGTCGAACACTGGAGTGGGCTGTACAGAGAGGTTGTGAACGCTACATCCTTGGAAATAAGCAAGATATAACTGGTCATATTGCACAACCTGCTCTTACTGATCCTGTTCTGGGAAAGATTTTGGATTAATCAAGCTCCAGAACTGTCCTCTAACCTCATCCATAGTGTTTCTGTGAGAATATTTTCCCATCAAATATGATTCTATTAATTGACATTACTTAGTAAATTCTCTTTGAATTCCCCGTGGTCCTATGCATGGTTCATAAAGCAGTTTTTCTTCCCATTTTTCCTCCAGTTTATAGCTCCCAGTAAAATTATATTTTTATATGCAGTATGTGTAAATGGTGATGCAAAATAAACCAAAAAATTTTAAATAATCTGTACTTATGACATTTGGATCCTTCACAACTTTATGACCATAAGTATTAGGTTTGTTAGAAAATATCTGAGCTTTTAGTGGTAAAATATAGTTTGTCATTTTTCTGTGTTAGCCAGTTAGTCCATCAGGTTTACATATACTATGAAAAACATTCTGTCATATAACATATAAAGAAGCTCAGCATAGAAGTTTGAAAAAGCTGAATGAAATGAGAAAGGAAAATGGTTTTTTTGGTGGGGCATTTACTGGGATTTTTTCACATACAAAATTAAATCATTTCATTGCAAAAATCCACTGTTAAGAATGGTTTCCGTAAGTGCTTGAAATTTCCTTAAAATCTTCCTCTGGAGACCAAAAGAAAATAATTATTTTAAATTAATTTAAGGCAAAAAGAAGAATTAAGAAGAGAAAATGTAATGAGGCATCAAAGATACATTAACACTGACAAAACATTTTTGTGCTGTTCCACCTCTTTTACAGATAGTATGCTTCTGTGGCTACCAATCTACTTTGATTAGAAATTTTGAAGCTCTTGCAAATTACATGTAAAATTAATGTGGGGCAACACAAGAAGATCATTCTTGGTGACAAGAGCAAAGCATTATCACACAAGTGATGCTTTCAAGGGGAAATGAAAGTTATGAACTTTATGCAGGAAGGTCTGATTATATTTGTTTCTGGATGATGATCCACACAAGATATTTTACTGTTAATAAATAATTCCCTGTGGTTTTTACGCTTTCTCTTCAACAGATTTTAACACAGAGAGCTTGAACTCTGATTACAACTAGATTAGTATAAAAAAGAAAATAATATTTACCTGATCTCACAAATCCATTCTTTAGCTGGTTTTACTTTCACTAATAGCTTTGAAATACTGTGGGTTTTAGTGAAGAAGTTGCCTATTTAATCTATGTATATCTGTGTGCATAAACAAACTTACATATACCCCTAAGTACATCAGTAATCAGTATACAATATATGTAATATACACATACTTGTGCATGTATATATATTATTTAGATGTGATTGTGCACCTGTAGAGACCTTTCAATTATCATTAAATTTGATTGAGTAAAAATGCTATTAACTTCATCCATTATTTCACTTCAAATACGAAATGTAGTGCAAACCCACAATTCCCCTTAGTAGGGCAGAATGCATGTTTGGTATAGAAATAGCAAAATGATGGACTTCACATTTCTTTGTTGTTTGTTGACTGCGCCATTGTTTATTTTTTTATCTTTGTCAGTCTGAGTGTGACATGGTGGGGTACAGGAAAAACAAATATATATTTTTTTAATATTTCTTAGTTTTATTTTATTGTAAGATAGGAGAGTTTTTTTCAATTTGTTCCTATATTTATTTTATTTTGGTAAGAAAATTGTGATGATTTATATGTATTTTGTTCATAATCAGTTAAAAAGGTACTATGACAGTCCCAACCAGAAATGTCTGATAGAAAAAAAAGGTTGGTTTTTTCCCACTATTATTTTTGAAATAATTATGAATCTCCGATTAACACACAGGTAAATAATTTTTTATATCAAATTGTAGTACTACCAGAAAATGCAACCTCAGGAACACACAGACCAAATAAAATAACAATTTTATCACAGAAGCTGAGTTTGGTCATAGTGCTGTGGTTTGAAATGGATATCACACTGAACCAACTTCATCATATTTAACCCCACATGAAACAAAGCAGTTCTTCTATTAGCTATTTGAGATTCTATTAGCTCCCTTGACTTCAGTGGGAGCTGACTGTATGCCAGTGAAGTAATTATCCTCACTCAGCTAAAAGAACAGAAGCAACTGACTGGGGAGAGGTGCTGCAGCTGAGGTTCAGCATTACTCACACAGCAGGAGTGTGGATGAAAGGCACCAGGCACCATCACAGAAGCCACTCAGCCACCAGGTCAAGATAAGAAAAGAAAAACTGTTGGCGGTAATTCCACCTTTCCCCGAGGAATAAAAAAAAGAGCCCTAGATAGCTTTCAGAAAGGATGACAAAAAACTTGGTGAAGTGAGGACTGTAGAACACCTGCACTTAAACTACAAAGAAAAGGAAAAGCTCAATATGTGTTCAAACCAAGGGATAATATACTGCCTCAGGGTATTGTGCTTGTAAACTGTACAATAATGCTGCTGGGTGTGTATATATGTTATTTTAAACACAACACGAAAAAAAGGCTGAAAATGCCGTATATTTTAAAGGATAACTATAATCCTGGGAAAATACCTTAAAATGTGTATTAAAAATAGTGTATAATCTATAGAGGTTGCTACAGGAAAAAAAAAGTGCTTTGTTTTCATGACTAAAGGATTTATTTCTACACATTCTAAATAAAATTTTGTGATATTACCATAAAGAAAATTTACACTTAAGTCAGTAGGTATTGATAATTTCTCTCTAGGAAACATCAGTCTGAAAACGTATTGAATAATCAGTATGGTAAATTTTATTATGAGTTAAAAAAATTTCCGTAATCTAGTGAAGAGTAAAACAAAGTAAAGAAACATAAGACTGGTTAGTATAAAAATTATTCTAAAACATCACTAGTTACACAGAATTTTACACAGAAAATAGCAGTGATGCCATAATGATTGCAGAAGAAAATGCCATGTCCTGCCCCTAAGGAGGAATGACATCTTGCTCTAGCAAAATCTGGACCTGTCTGGAAAAGAACTTTGCAGAGAGGAACCTGTGCATGTTGGTGGACGATATGTTGAACATGAGACAGGAATGTTCCTTCCTGGGAAGCAGCCAAATGCCTCCCTGGCTATCACAGGCACAGTGCTCCCAATAGGCTGATAAAAGTGATCCTTGCCCTCTGCTCAGCCCCGAGGACACACATCTGGACTGCTGGGTTCAGTGCTGGGCTTCCCAGTATAGGAAGGACATGGAAAAACTGAAGTGTATGGAGCTAAGGGCTACAAGGATGATAAAGGGCCCAGGGCGTCTGACAGGGCAGCCAGGCTGAAACAGTGGGGTGTTCAGCATTGAGATCTTAGAAATGTGTAAAAATACCTGCCAGGAGGGAATAAAAATACATATGTCCCTACTAGGGATTAGACCACCTTTGGGATACAGTTGAAAAAGACTGACAGGTTGTTTCCTCTCTAAAGGAATACATTTGGCTTGCAACAAAACCACTTTGCAAGTTGAATGTATGGAAATCACAAATGGATTTATGCAAAAACTAAAATACAGTTCCAAATTTTAAAAAATAGTGTAAATACATTTTTATCTTCAGTTCAGTTTATACTATGATCTGGAGTGAACATCAACATTTAATGATCATTGGAAAATGCAGAACACAAAGCTTATTTGTCACAGAAAATTTGTCACTGCCAGAAAAAGGCATCAGTATGGAACAATCCAAAATTGTCTGAGAAAAATCTTAGTTGAAAAACAACAAATGTGACACTTTCACCAAGGAAAATCAGACAAAATATCACTCCTCATATGGGAAGACAGAACTGGAGCACATGTGCACTCAGTGTGTGATAGAAAGATGACTAAGCTGTCAGCAAGCTAGGACTAAATACCCAAAGCATGGCTTCATGCTGAGAATTATATAACTTTGAGTCCAAACCATTCTGCCAATCACTGAAATATTACTGGTGATTAATTATCTGACTAATTACTTGAGAGCATGTAGCTAGTCCACAGCCAAGAAGCAAGGAAGCCTGTTCCTTTCTCACATTTGCCCTTTCTCAGTCCATGACTGTGCCTGACAACTGTAGCATATTCCCTGACTCTGCCAAGGAGAACGAACGGAAAATCGCCCTGCTGCTCCCATATATCATCTTCCCGTCTGTCTACCCTACTCTCCTGAGGTACACAGGACTGGACTGTACACATTTACTTAGGAGATGAAGGTGATATCAGATGCAAAGTTGGGCTGAGGATAAGGGTTGGATAAAAACCAGAGAAGCAATTCTGCTACCACAATGATTCCACCACCATCATCAATCTGCTGTCAAAGGCAATGCAATATAGAAACGCCAGTGATGATGTTGAACACCTTCTGGGTTTCTGAGCTCAGTGTGTGCTGAATACTGCTGATGGTTCATTACACCCAGACACTGTGGGCAAAGCAACTTACCTCAAAATGAGTTCATACACTTTTTCCAATTCCCAGGCTGTTGTGTCTTACAGTTCAGACTATAAATGACTTTGTGGCAGCAGCTATCTTTTACTATATTTCTGTGAAATGCTAAAGACAGTGGAGCCCCCAGCATTTAGGAGTTCCAACAATGAAAAGTAGAAGTTAATACACGTTCTTTTATTTCACTTTTTCTTCCAACAGCCTTTTTCAAAAATACAGCAAGATTAAAAACTATAAAAGGAAAGATCTGCCAAGTGCTTAAAACACCTTTATGTGACCAAAGCTGAAGCAACACAGTTTGATACAGAAGGTCTTGAAAGTGCATGGTCATTGCAATAGTGCATTTCTTCTGACTGCTGCTACCTCTGTCTCCCTGTCTCAATCTCTCCTGCAGTCTCCAGAATGACAGAAGCTTCAGTGGCAACAGCAGCTTCTTCTGGAGAAGCTGAAAGATCCGTATGATGTTTCATTTATACTCATTAAAAAGCATTGCTCTGGTGGGTTGACTTTTGACTGGATGCCAGGTGCCTACCAAGCTGCTCTATCATGTCCCTCCTCAGCAGGACAGGATGGCAGAAGTAAGATTAAAAAATTCATGGGTCAAAGTAAAGGCAATTTAATAAAGTGGAAGCAAAATTTTCTCGTGCAGAAACAAAGGGAAACAATAGATTTACTTTCCACTTCCCTTAACAGGTGATGTCAAACTGCTTCTCATGAAGTAGGGTTTCAGTATGCACAGTGGTTTGTCCAGACCATAAACATATATAATGAATGCTCCTACCCTTCCTCCTTCTTTCTCTTAGCTTTCATATCTGAGCAGATGTCGTATGGAATGGAACATCCCTTTGGTCAATTTGAGTCAACTGTACTGGCTACATACCCTCCCAAAATCTTGTGAATGCCCAGCCTACTGGTGAGGGGGAAATGTTGGAGAGACAGCCCTGATGCTGTTGAGCACTGCCCAGCAGTTACAGAAACACTGATATTTTATTAGCTCCTTCTAGCTATTAATGCAAAGCACAGCACTATGAGGGTTGCTGTGAGGAATATTATCTCACCCAGACCAAATACAACTGCTTATTCGATGTTCTCCCTTTTAAATTCTCTCCATTTTTAACTCAAAAATTTTTAAAACACTTCCAATTTTATGGAAATAACCCCCTAAAATATTTTGATCATATTTAGGAGAGACTCCAGTTTATTACAAAGCCCAAGTTCTCATATGTGGGTGGACGTCTTTGTATGCTGGTCAAGAAGTACAGTGTGCTGGAAACGCTAAACTATTGACCAATTTGGATTCACAGACATAGGTTTCTCTGGAATACTGAGAAGAAAAGAGGAAACATGAAAAAAAATTAAAAACCAGCCCCACCCTGAAAAGATAGGAAATTAGTAATAATATAGAGATACCACAGGCAGGATATTCAGGAAGCCCATCTTGATACCAATTACTTGAATTACTTGTGCTGCAATCTTCAACCTACTCATCTTAAAGCTGAAGAAAATTTCTGTATATATACTTAATACAACTATAAAGTCAACCAAAGCTGAAGGTAATATCTTTGGTTATTTAATTCCTAACTAAATCAGAGAAAATTTTCAGGTTAACAACATTTTTTTTTTTTTCCAAAACTGAATCTTGTTTTGTCAGGATGTAGGTTTGAAAAAATGGTTTCATTTGTTTGATTGTCTTTATTTTTAATTAAAGGAAGTCTCAATCTCTTGTTTGTTTGCTTGCTTGGGGTCAGTTTTTTGGGTTTTTGTTTTTGATTGGTTGTTTGTTTTTGATTTTGGTTTTGGTTTGGTATGGCTTTGGTTTTGGTTTTGTTTGTTTGTTTGTTTTTTTGTGTTTGATTTCATTTAGGTTTTTTAGGAGAAATTATTAAAAGGTGGAAAACCACCCGACCTTTATAGAAATTCATGTGCAGTCTGATTTGAGCAGGTAACTGAAGAGGGAGAGAAGAGAAAAAAAATTGTATTTCCCCCTTTTTTCCTAGCTTTTCTCTCCTAGGGAGAACTGTGGTCAGAACACAGTATCCTGAGATAGCAGTCAGAGATATGCTGCCAGTATTAAATAACAGTGATCTAATCCAGTCTAGTCCCAGAAACTCACAAATTACAAACATCTGAACTACTTGGAAAAGCCAGGAAAGTCATTTGCCAAATTTTGCTTGTTCTTTTCTCTGCTGAGAACAAGATGACCAACACAGCCAAAATATCAGCCCATGGCAAAGACATATTTAGTTTCTTCTGTTAGTCTAAGGAATTACAGTCCAAAGATTTTTTTTTTTTTTACATGCAAGTCTGTTATCAAAAATAATGCTTTACAGTTGTGCACAGACACAAGGAGCTTAAAGAAATACCCCAATACTGCTGAAGTTAAATGTTAAAGATACTTGACAGGGAACAATTATTCCTACACTTCCTGGGATATATCAGTCTTACCTTCAGGTAATATCAAATACTACTGCAATTTATTTAAAGTAGTCAAATTTAGGTGCATGAATTTGTATATTGATTTTCTTACTATTTCATATTTTTCTATTCCTATTTCACATTCCTCTTCACTGAGTGAAGATACGGTGAGTATTTGTTTCTTCAAGGCCATATTCCTGACACTGGGTATTTAGCTCGCAGAATGACAATACTCAGAGCATTTACGGTGTGAGCCAGATGCTACAAAATCAAGATGATGCTGTGTATTTTTCCAGGATTCTGTATTCTATGCAGCAGCCGATCTCTATCTTAATAACCTTCCAGGATTTCTGCTAAGCCTCAAATCCCTTCTCAATAAGGGTGCTTATACAAAACCTCAGCAGTCACTTTAGTGTTTCAGCTTAGAGCATACAAAAACCTTATGTGCAAATCCATGTACAGTTTTTACTGCCATTCATTGGCTTTCTTTCCCTGGCACCATTATCTCTAAAAGAAAGTGTCTGAACTGTTTTCTGTTTACATCTCCCAGACCAAGACAGTCTATTTCACACACAAAGCTAGATTAATACCACAGGAGTCACTTAGCAGTAGCAGAATGGCCTGATTTGGATCTCTGCCTGCCTCAAGACATTTAATTTAATTTCATCATTTGCATTTTTCACCAGACAGTGTTGTAAGGAACAGACCATCAAAGAGAATGTTATCATGCTGAAATTAAAGAACTCAAAATGAATGTTGAAGTTGCTTTTTTAAATACAGATTTGCACTGAATGCATGGTGTAAGTAGTGTGTGTTCCTATCATATATTTAAAGAGAGAAAATGAGATGTTATTCTGGTTTACAGCTTATTTATATAAATATGAAAAAACCCCTATGTATTTTATTTACATAATTTTAACATTTAATTGTTTCCCTGTCTTTATGCAGCAGTTGTTACAGTTACACTTTTTAATTTAGAGCAGTCTTTTACAGTTAGCTCTCCAGTAATCTTCATCAATAATAAAAGAAGTTTTAAAGAAGATCCTATGCTGTTTTGGAAAATATCATGCTGAGATAGCACTGTGTATTGACCTATGGTTAAAGGTAGAATTTAAAACTGTGGCTTAGGTTTGCTGATTCATCTCCCTCCACTTCATAAACCTGACAGCTGTGTTTAGAGGTTGATGTAAGCTCCCATCAATGCTTTGTATGACAACTTCCAAATTTTTCACTCTATGGGACTCAGGATTACGTAGGGGATCCTCAGAAAAGACAAACTTCAAGGTAAGTAGTCTCTTCTTTCTTAAGTGATTTCAGTATCCTTAAATCATCTTCTAGTTCAGCAGGACTGTGAAACCATTGTGAAACCCTATTATTCATTCTGTGAAAGTCTTTTCCCTCTAACTGTGTGCTCTCAACCTGAACTATTCTTATACCTTTTTATTTTACATTGTGCACCTGTCTGGTACATAAAATTATCATCCATCCTGACATTACCTGTACGTTTTAAACATTTTATGTTTCCATTAAGGCATAACATCTTACATTTTGTCCCTTGGGCAGTATCAATACAGACTATGTTGAATTTCTAATCTCAAATTATCCTTTAATTCTTGAAGAAACACAAAAGAGGAAAATATTTTGCACCCACATCTCTGTGTTAAAGGGGCTGGTTTACCATCATGGAAAAATTTATGAAAGGGCGATCTCCTTGCTTTCTGGGTTATCTGCAAATGCAGCAGGCCTGGAGGCCACTAGGCTTGCCCTTGTTAGTTGGTGTGTTATCTGTCTGTCTGAATCCCTGGGAGACCTTCACAGATCATATTTTGGAGTAACCACTTTGACAAGTCTGGCAAGGTACCAGATACACAAACAGCACGTCTACACTGTAAGCCTGGTCACAATAGCAATCCCAGATGCACAAATAGTGTGAGTTGCACTGTAAGTCTGGGAGCATTTAATAAGCTATCAGATGCACAAACAGTGTGATTTATTGATTGTGGTGACAGAATAAGGTTCAGAAATTGCTGTTGATAAATACATTGGTATCAGAAAGCATAGGCAATAGTATTACCATGGAATAAAGGTGGATTATTTATTCCACTGGGATATTTTCACTGGTATTTATTCTTTAATTTTAATATCCTTCCTTGACCCTCTGTCCCCAAAATATTCTACAAATGCAACAAAGAGAACAACCTGCCGAACAGCAGATGCAATAACAGGCAACAAGTAGAGGAAACAGAAGGAATACCATATACCAACAGATTTTTTTTAATGTCCTAAATACCATATTTACCTAGGTATACTCTGGTGCAGGTCACTTTGGAGATCAATATTTTTCAGAGTCCTTTAAATGGTTTAGAATCTCTTACATACCTTACATAGTGTACAATAATTTGATTAATTGAATTAATAATTACCTTTGCTGTATATTATTACCTAATTTGCTAAGCTTTAATAGATCAAAACCAAAAAACATCAACCTTTTAACTACAGGATACAAAACTGGTAAAATATTAAAACATGTACAGCCATATGTATGTAAGGTAGATGCTGTATGTCAGATAAATATAAAATCTCTAACTATTGGTGGTGACTATGTAGTCCATACAGCAAATAGAGTCTGGAAAATGGTCATGTCTTCTAAAAATAGCTATATAGGGCTCAATTAATTTTGCAGAGGTGAATCTGTAGTGACACTTGAGACAGAAGCTGGATATGTGTATACATGATCGAGTTTGAGGCAACCTAGAGAAAGAATACATTTATATGGTAAATGTATTTAAAAGACACTGTCAGTCTTATCTGGTTAACACAGTGATGAGACAGCAGGGCATCCTAAGGATCTTTAACATACTGCTTTGGGAACTTAAACTCAGATATCTACCAGAATCTCAGGACATTAACTTTTGATTATTCAGATGTTGAAAGTAAGCACCTAATATGAAAGGAAGGTGCTTTAATGTCACCAAATTTTTTTGATCCTCTGTGGATCAAAATCTTCAATTCTAATCTTAGACATTCTGAGCTCAGAAAAACTGAACCTACCCAACTGACCGATGAAAGGCATGGCAGAGAAGTAACAAAAGCTATTTTATAGATTTCATGAAGTAATAAAAGAGTAATTGAACAAGGTGAAAAATAGCATCACTTCTGTAGAATATAATATGCACCAAGTGAAAATAGAAACTGTGAACTGTGGTGGTTTTTTAAATGATTTCTAGTCTAAGCAGAGGAAGAGAAAAATAGTTATATTCCTTAAAAAAAAAAAAAAGGATTTTATTGGACTGATGACTAAATATCATTGCCAACATTTGCTTAAAATTTCAGAAATAAATTATCCACATAACTGTTTTAATGAAACTTCCCTCTGATCTGACTTATGGTATATAATTCAGAAACAGTAAATACACTAGAATTCACTATAAATGAGAAAACTGAATCAACTGGGATCAAAATTCTGGTCAATGTATTTTATAATGTTTTACTTCCCTCCTCTGCATTTTGCTTAGTATCAACTTGTGATCATATATATTTAAGTCAAAATTGGCACAGACAAAATATGTTGAATAGCAACTAAAATACAGCTTATCTTTTAAAGCATTACCTCAAATGCCTGTTAACATTATGTAGTACATGAAATAATTCTGAACACTGTAGTCTACTATTTCTGCTAAATAATATAGTGCTTAAATTCCAAGAAAAATTGTCTCTCACTCTGTAGGTGCAATAATATTGTTTTACTACTGTGAGAAACCTATAAACAAAATAGATGAAGGAAGAGAGGACAACCAGATGCAACAGGAAAACAGAAAACATGTTATTTTTCTGAGTTTTTTGTCTTCTAGTCTAAATTAAAAAGAAAAAAACCCCTATGTATCAGGAAAAAAAGTTAGTGGCACTAAATAGGAAGTGACAATAGAAAGGGAAGAAATCATGAAAAAGAGGGAACTAAAGGATAAATTTAAAAGAATTGATGAATATAGTAAAAGAGCATATTAATGTGGTATTGAAACAAGAACAGCATTTTCTGCAATTTCAGAAATCAATCATAGAATACCTCACTGTACTAGCGGTTTCATTCACTGCTCTGACTTATTGCTAAAACTGCCAATTTTTTAATTAGTATTTATCTTCAGACGGAGATACATAAACAAAACACATTACAAAACAGGTTTCTTGTCCAGCATATCACCGTGTTATTTAGTTGTATAATCACAGATGTCTGGTGCCGTTTCACATGCTCAGGGTTGTATGAGACTTTGAAATGTGACAGATAGGTTGCACACTTCATAGGTTAAGTTCCTGATTACTCATATTTGTTCTGTGTGTCTTTTAGTGTGAACTGCATCAGATCTGTCATAGAATTGTAGAATCATACAATAATGTAATAATAGAATTATGTAATCTTTTAGGTTGGAAGGGATCTTTAAAGATATCTAGTTCCAGCCCCAGTGCCATGGCCATTTACTAATCTTTTACTAATTTAGGTTGCTCAGAGTCCCATCAAACCTGTCCTTGAACACTTCCAGTAATGAGTCAACCACAACTTTTCTGGGTGACCTGTTTGAGTCCAATCTAAACTTACTCTTTTTAGGTTTCGAACAGTTTCCCCTTTTCTGAGCACTCCAGGCCTTTGTACAAAGTCTCTCTCCATCTTTTTATAAGCCCCCTTTATACATCAGAAGGCCACAGTAAGGTGTCTCTGGAGCCTTCTCTTGTCCAGACTGAACATCTCAACTCTCTCAGCCATTTTGCACGGGAGAGCTCTTCCAGCCCTATGATCATTTTCATAGTCCCCTTCCAGACCTGCTTTGACAGGTCCACGTGTTTCTTTTGCTGTGGAGCTCCAGAGCAGAAGTACTACAGCTGTGGTCTCACAAGAACGAAGTGAGAAAAGGAGAATCACTGTTGGAGATTGCCCATACACTTGTGCAGGACTTCATGCTTGGTCTTGCTGGACTTCGTGTGATTTTCATGGTCCCAGTCCTCAGGGCTGTCAAGGCCTTTCCACATGATGTCCCTTCCCTTGAGCAAGCCAACTGCACTGATTATCTTGGTGTCTGCCATAGGCAAACTTGCTGAGGGTGTGCTCAATCCCACTGTCTGTGTCATTCCCCTAGTGGGGTGAATGCATTGGAAGCATTCAACCACTGTGACTATGCCTCTATTACCAGGTTACAAAACCTTAGTTAAGATGCATTAGTTTAGCTATAATATTTTATAAATAGTAAAGAGTTTAATTAGATGTAGACTGTTGGGTTTTGTTTGTGGTTTTCTAAGTTGCTAAAGATGATATGTTGTCAGTAATGTGAAGAAATAGTGAAGCATCATTAACCATTATTTAATCAAAACTCATCGTACTCTGTCCAGTCTTTTTCATTCTCCAGAACTCAGCAAAATTTTAATATTAATCTGAATTGTCTGCCATTTATCAGTCATGCAATCCTGGCTTTCCTGAAATCTATTTGAATTCATATTTTCTAAGATGCTTTATATTTATTTATACATTAATTCTAATAAATAACTTAATCAATCCAGGAATAACAGGGCTTTTTGATTACTTTTGTGTTTTAATGTCAGCTTCCATTAATCTGCTGATTAGTTATTGTGAGCCTAATTTTTTACGTAACATGATAAAGCACTGAGTTATATAGTTAGTCATTCACATAAATTTAATAGTGAAAGACATATATTTTAATTTATATTCTTAGTAAGGACTGTTTAATTTAAAAAGTAAAGAACTTCTAAAAGAAGGATTCAACGTATTAAAAAAATCAAAACCTAAAGCATTCATCTTTTCATTTATGAAAAAGTCCCCGAAACTAAACAACAACAAAACGAACAAAAATGAGGCTGAAAACACAACCCCTATCATTAACAATAGTTTTGTCAATTACTAATTTGTAATTAGCCTGGTTGTACGGCACTGTAATTAGTATAATGATCTGCACTACTAAACTTGCCAAACAAACTCCCTCTCCATCATCTGTTACCTCCAACGATTTCCAAAAAGTTTACATGGAATATTAGGAGGCGCATTTTTAATAGCTGAAACCAGGTTTTCATACTTTTCTTTTTTACTGAGTAGTATTTTAAATTAAAACTATTCAATATCAGATAGAAAAATAGACTGATTAAAAATGATTAAACATTTGTATGGTGTCTGTTGTACAAAGAAACATAGCTGAGTAGCAATTTTCTGCTTTTTAAAATTCTGCTGACATTGAGGTTAATGGGATTTCTTGGCTAGACCAGAAGAAAATGGATATACAAAGATTGCAGGATGTCATTGAATTGCTGTGCATTTCAAAAGCTTTTCATTGCAATATATAAATGTGGTGATGTATCCACAAATATTACCTCACACATAGTTTGATATTAAAAAAAACAATATCAGGCATTGCATTTTCATATAAAACTTTACTGATGAAATCTGAATGGGTTTTGCATATATTTAAAAGCTCGGACCCTTCAATTAAATGTATAAAAAAGGGGAGTTGGTGGGTTGGTTTTGTTTTGATTTTATTTGTTTAATTCCATGAAGTCAGCAACACTGAAAATATCCACACGGCCAAGTCCACCTCTAAACCATGTTCCTAAGAGCCACATCTCCACCTCTTTTAAATACTTCCAGGGATGGTGACTCAACCACTTGCATGAGCAGCCTGTTCAAATGTTTGACAATCCTTTTGATGAAGAAATTTTCCCTAATATCCAATCTAAGCCTCCCCTGATGCAAGTTGAGGCCATTTCTTCTCATCCTGTCAGTTTTAACCTGAGAGAAGAGACTGATCCCCACCTTGCTGCACACTTCTCTCAGGTAGTTGCAGAGTAAAAAGATCTCCCCTGAGCCTCCTTTTCCCCCAGCTAAACAGCCCTAGCTCCCTCAGTTGCTCCTCACTAGACTTATGCTCCAGACCATCTCTGATGCCTTTCTCTGGACATGATCCAGCACCTCAACATCTTTCTTGAAGTGAGGGGCCCAGAACTGAACATGGGACTTGAGGTGCAGCCTCACCTGTGCTGAGTACAAGGGGACAATCACTGCCCTGCTGGCCACACTATTTCTGATACAAGCCAGGAGGCCATTGGCTTTCTTGGCCACCTGGGCACACTCTGGCTCATGTTCAGGTGACTATTGACTAACACCCACAAGGGCTTTTATACTGGGCAACTTTCCAGCCACTTTTCCCCCAGCTTGTAGCACTCCACGGGGTTGTGAGCTAAGTGCAGGGCCTGACACTTTACCTTGCTGAAGCTCATGCAATTGGTCTCTGCCCATCAATCCAGTCTGTCCAGTCCCTCTTGAAGAGACTTCCTACCATCAAACAGAGCAACATTCCCACCTAATCTGTTTCCATCTGCAAATTAAGGGTGCATTGGATTCTCTCATCTAGATTATTGGTAAAGATGTTAAATGCATCTGCTCCCAATAGTGAACCCTGAGAAACACCACAGTGACTATCTGTCAACTGGATTTAACTCCATTGACCACCCCTCTCTGGGCCCAGCAGTTCAGACAGTTTTTTAACCAGTGAAGGATCCACCTGTCTGTGACATGGGAAGCCAGTTTCTCCTGGAAAATCTTGTGGAAAATGGTGTCCAAGACTTTTCTGAAGTCTAGGGAGACGACATCCACCGTGGCACTCAAGCTGATCTACTCCCATAACCTTCCCCAGAGGTCAGACTTACAGGCATGTTTGCTAGATACTCCTTACAGAACTCACTGCAGATGAGTCTCACATTTGTTAACCTCCAGACCACCAGGACCTCCCAGGTAACCATGACCATGGTAAATGATGGAAAGTGGCTCGGTGAGTTCTTTCACCAGCTCCATCAATAACCTTGGGTGGATCCCATCTGGTCCCATAGGCTTGTGTACGTCCAAAAGGTATAGAAAGTCACTGATAATTTTCCCTTGGATTATGGGGGCTTCCTTCTGCTCCCCATTCCTGTCATCCAATTCAGGGGGCTGGGTGACTCAAAACCAATTTATCTGACTACTAAAGACTGAGGCAAAGAAGAAATTAAGTACCTCTGTCTTTTCCCCATCCTTTGTCTTTATGTGTCTTTCAGCATCCAATAAAGAATGGAGATTTTCCATAGTCCTCCTTTATTTGTTAATATACTTAGAGAAAATAATTTTATTGTCTTTCATGGCAGTATTTAGATTGAGTTCTAGTTGAGCTTTGCCTCTTCTAGTTATGTCCTGGCATAGCCTCACCTTATAATACAACTCGTGAGTGGTGTCCCCCTTCTTCCAAAGTTCATAAAGTCTCCTTTTTCCCTGACCTCCAACAAAATTTGTTCATCCAGACAGGTCTTTCACAATGGTTCATATTTTGGCACATTGGGACAGCCTGCTGCTGCTGCATTTAGGATAATTTTTATTCTGCATGGTAGATTTAGGAGGAATATATATTTATATGGGGTTTTTTTTAGAAGGTGTTGAGCATATAATTTTACTAGGAGAATGCAGAAATTATACCACCTTCTAATGTAATTGGTGTTTCTTGACCTTTCTTTAGGTATCTATCTTGACACCAAAAACTCTGGTGCTAGCTGTTTTGCTTCGGTTTGGTTATTTTTTTTGTATAGTATTACTCCCATACTTAAATTCTTCACTTTAAATGTGATCTGTACATTTACTCAAAAGATGGAAAGCAACATTTTTTGTTCATGAATAAAATTCTAGACACACACTATACCTGCAGATTAGTAGTAAATTGAGGAAAATTTGTTTACCCTTAAGGTATAATGAAAAAGCAGTGGAGATGCCTAAATATCATTGACTAGTGACATTTAAGGTGATGCAGGACATACAACAAAAGCCTAGGGCTGGAGAGTGAGATACGAGTCTGTTGGACACTGGGACTTTTTCTGGAGCAGCAGCTCAGGGCCAGGTAGGGTATCCCAGAGTATCCTGTCACTTTTTAAATAGTCCCCTCAATTCCTCTGTGTCATGGTTTACAAGACAGGTGTCTGCTAGGAAGGCAGAAAAGCGCCCCTTGGAATGAAGAATGTAAATCCCCCTCCCACCGAATCATTAGAATTTTGAAATTAAGGGGCTCTCAGGGAAAGATATGGGAATAGGAATAGCAGTTCTTTACTAATATGTAGAATAAAGCAAACAAACCCGAGCAGCCGCGGCACCAACACCGAACAGAACCGAACCCGGTGACGCCGCTCGGCTGCGGCGCTGTCCCTG